>JAAGEH010000286.1:44533118-44732797 GCA_011751065.1 Lasiurus cinereus | reverse complement strand
TTCTTTCTTTCTTTCTTTCTTTCTTTCCTTTCTTTCTTTCTTTCTTTCTTTCTTTCTTTCTTTCTTTCTTTCTTCTTTCTTTCTCTATCATCTATCTATCTATCATCATCTATCAATTATCTGTCATCTATCTATATTACTCTTTTTTATTTTCTCTTTTTAAGAAAGCATTATAATGGCTTCCCCTCCACCCCAAGCAAAACATTAAAAATACTGTTTAATGGGCTAAGATGCGATTATATGAAGGAGCAGCCTGCAGAGGCAAAGTCAAATTACACACAGAGTTTTCTGAGGAGTTAATGACTGGTATCTACACAGTGTATACAGGTGTAATCAGGACAAGATAGGGAAGCATCCTGGTTCACAAGACGTTATGCAAGCAGAAGCATGCTGTCTGATTGCCTTCCCTAACCTCTGTTCAATTCTGTCCCCTTGCTATTGTACTGCTGTTTCAGTAATTAGTTTGCCAAGGGCTTGGGGACAATGGGCTCATTAACAAAATCATTTTCTTTTTATTTTTTTAAAGAAGCTGCCCAAGTTCATAAGCTGTGGTGAGTACCTTACTGAAATCAATGTAGAGGTTATAAGTGAAAAAGGACAAAGAACATAACACAAAATGAAGAGTTTTCTTTTCAATTTAGAGAACAGCAATTTTGATTTAAGAAATAGAATGTCAAGAAAAAGCACTGCCGTGTATTAGTCAAGAGCTCAAAAGAAAATAGCAAATCCATAAAAAACCTTTTGATTTTACATAGTTCTTTATGCTATACAACTCTCCTTACCACATAAATTGAAAAGGTAATTTAGAACACAGTGTTCTAATTGTAAATAGATTCTTCTTTGGCCACATACAAACTATTGATAAGTCTCTATCTTTTATGATTATAATAAAGTTCAAACTGGAATTGAATTTTGGCATACATATTCAGCCAGAATTTAGGATTGGCTTCAAACTGCTGAATCAAAATATCACTAATTCTGAAGATAGCTTGGTCAAAGAGGAAGATGGCTCCTAAAGAGGTAGTTTCCCCTAAGTCTCCTCAGTATCCTGGGGTTATTCTTAGTTACCTGGATTTCCAAGTGAGGTGGGAAATTATAGGCAATCCTGAGCCTTTAGGAGAATTACAGGAATATGCCACCAAGACAAAAGAATCTAGGAGGATGCTTCAAGGTACATTTTTGTCTCCCAAAACAGTCATAAAATCAATTTCCAATAAATTCCTCCTCACTTTTTCCTACTATGAATCCTTTTGCCCTTGCTATACTTGTGATTACAAATTTTGATGGCATCATATTTGACCACAATTTGAGTTAAGAACATTGGGTCTTGGTAAACTGACTCATATATTTTGTTTATTTAGAAAGGGATCCTTCTTCAACATATCCTCTAGATAATCTGGTTATATTGTATAGATAAACTAAAACCCAGTCATTGGTGGTGAATTTCTAACTGGAAATTATGGTGATATGTGGATTACTGGATCTCACCTATGTAGATGTAGTCATAAACTCTTAGTGGTTAACTAGCAAAAGTGGAAGGTGGTGCTCACTTCCCGTGGTCCCCTCTAGTCACTGCATACCACCGCAGGTTCCCACTATAATAACTTCTATAGATTAATTTTGCATTATTTTTTGTTTTATGTAAATTAAAGCATATAGTGTATAGTCTTTAATATTTAGCTTCTTTTACTCAGCTCAAAATATGTGAGATTCACCCAGTTTCATATTTTAGTTCAGTTATTCTCATTGTTTCATAGATCTTCATTCTATTAATATATTTTATTTTACTTATCTTTTTTTTTCTGTTGGATATTTGTATTACTCCTGTTTTTAACTATTGGAAACTGCTGCTGTATATTCTTAAATTATTCTAGCAATTTTACATAACATTTTTAATGGCCTTTTAGCAATCAACTTTTATTTTTTATCAATCTGAACTCTCTTATAATTGAGGTTAATAGAAAAATGTTAGGAAAAAAGTAGAACTTTGGTAGGGACATTTTATTTTATATAAATTCTGGAAACTTTCCCCTTCAAATTTAACATTAATAGCAGAATATATTTAAAGTTATATTTTATAAGTAAACTTTATCCTAAATTTAGAGACACTTGAATTTTGTACTTTGGTAATAATGGCTCTTCAATTAATTTTGTGGTTTTTTAAAATATATTTTTATTGAGTTTAGAGAGGAAGGAGAGGGAGAGAGAAATAAAAACGTCAATGATGAGGGAAAATCATTGATCAGTTTCTTCCTGCACACCTCCTATTGGGCATTGAGCCCATAATCCCGCAGGAGACCTGACTAGAAATCAAACCATGACCTCCTGGTTCATAGGTTAATGTTCAACTGCTGAGCAACACTAGCTAGGAAGCCCTTCAGTTAGATTTGGAAGTAGGAATAATAAAGGCTATTAAACCTTCAGAGTAGTCCTAACTTTAAAAAAAATCCTATAAATATGCTGCATGAAAGAGAATATTCAAGTGTTTTGAATTTGGGATAAAGCAATAGATAGGTCATTGTCATTAAAATGTTTTTTTTAATATATAAACAATCTATATTATTCATTTCTATATATCATGTTCTGATTGTATTTTTAGCCATTTCTGACACTACAGCAAATGGGTTTCATTAAAATTTATTATAGCTTTATTAAATATGGTTATCAATACATATATAATAATTTGCAGCAATTCCTGTGTCAATCTATTCAAAATAAAAATAACACCCTTATGCTATGTTACTAGATCTTCAAGTAAAAGTACTTTCGCTAGCATTTATATTCTCGTTATCTAATAACTTTTGGGTAAGGTAATCATTCTTTTGAAGACACAATTTTCATATTTGTAAAATAGAAATAACAACTACCTCATAGGCTTATTTGTAAACATTTTTTCAATACACATATATTGTAGAAAATGCTTATTCTGATTATACAGTATTTTAATTGTCTTACAAATATACTTACCAAATCTATTTTTTTTAATATATTGTATTGATTTTTTACAGAGAGGCAGGGTGAGGGATAGAGAGTTAGAAACATCGATGAGAGAGAGACATCGATCAGCTGCCTCCTGCAAGCCCCCTACTGGGGATGTGCCCGCAACCAAGGTATATGCCCTTGACCGGAATGGAACCTTGGACCTTTCATTCCACAGGCAACGCTCTATCCACTGAGCCAAACCGGTTTCGGCCAAATGTATTATTCTTAATATCTGGCCTCCGGCATATTGAGGCTCCTGGGGGTAGATTTAAGACATCATCTTTAAGAAGTTTCTGGTGACAAAAAAAAAAAATGTTCTTTGGGTTGATGAGTACTGATGGTAAAGCAAATATGCTTAATACTAATGTAGACACTATTTATCTTATCTTACCACAATAAATATTTAGCCATATGCCACATGGGTGAAGGACAAGGACAAATGATATCTGAGGTTAGTAGAGAAATTGAATGTGGAAGTCTGTGATATGCAGAAAATTATCTGAATAGCTGTTTGCTTTATCATCTGTAGAAAATAAACTTGAAGATCATGAATGAATACTCAAATTTGAACAGAACAGAAACAAGGTCATAGAGTATTCTACTAAAATGATTTTGATAAAACCTTGAAAAATAGAACTAACAATAATCAATATTAGTGATATTTGTATAATTGTTCCAAATTTGATAAAAGAGAGGAGTAATAATTAGGTTAGTGATTTTTCTCCCTTTTTTAAGGAATGCAGATTAGCTTTCATCCGATAAACCTGACCATACTTTCTGAAACAAAGGAGATTCCTCCAGATAGCAAAATATCCCTTCTTCTCTTTCTTCTACCTAATCAAAAAAGAAAAGGATGCAAAGAAGGAAGAAAAAGAGGAGAAAGGAAGGGAGAGTGAGAGTGAGGGGAAAAACACACAAAACAAAACTTACTTTTCATAAATTATTATAACATTTTTGCTTAGTATTCTAGGTTTACTTAATTGCTAATTTTTTTTTGTGTTTCTAAATAAATTGTGTATTTGGTCAGGATCATTTATTATATTTTTAAAATAGGTTTCACTTCTATCTGGACATCTAAAACAAATTTCATAAGCACTTGTACAGCCTGTAGGAAAAGTTAGAATTGATTGGAGGGATTATGGTAAGCAGAGAAAGTAAAGTCACTTTCAGCTATGTCATTTGAGTCTGATCCTTGATATTCATAAATGAAATTTAAGAGAGTTAAAATATGAAGCTGTAAGAAAGTTATGTATATACTTGAAATGGCAGATTTTTCTGTTCAAAGTCATACAAGTGGGCAAGCAGAGGGATAACCTAACATTTATGGGAAACATTCTAGGAAATGTCCTTGTCATTTTATTCATTCAACAAATGTTTAGTGAGTTCCTATGTGTGTGAATACAGACATGAACAAAAGTGGTGGTCACAATCTCTTAAGGAGGCAGCAAATTAAACAAATGTGAGAGTGATGAGGATTAAGAGCTGTTCTGGCTAATGACAAGGGGTCAACATGAGGTGTGTCTGTGTAGCATTGGGTTACTGAAGGGAAGCTTCTTGGAGGGGACAATTTGAGTTTAGATGTAAATCTCCTAAATTTCAGATGAGAGTCAGTTGTGTGAAGAATTGAAGGAGAAAAGCAATCTTGGCAGAAGGAATTTCAAGTGCAAAGCTTTTCAGATAGAAATGAACCTCTGTTTATGGTACAGAAAGATGTCTGGTGGTTTATAGTGATCTGTTATCTAACAATGAGAGACACAGACTGAGAAATAATGGCACAAACATCTAAACAGGATACTTATATTAATAGTAGTAATAGTGATATTTATTGAGGACTTTACTCTGTGCCTCAAAGTCAAACTTTTGAATAGATTATGTTGAAAAACAACTATAGTATGAAATTAAAGTTTTGGTTTTCAGGGCAGACAACACTTGGATTTGAATCATAGCTCTACCAATAATTAGCTTTGCAACTATTTAAATTTATTTATATCTCTCTTTAACTTTTCTTCTCTTTCTTTAGAATTATAGTGCCTATCTTTCCTGATTGATCTGAGAATTAACTAAAATACTAATAGATAACATTTACTGAGTACATGCTATGAGCCAGTGCTTTAATATATTTTTTAACCCTGCCAGGATTAAACCTTATTAGTATAACATCAGGGTATATGCTCATTTTAATAAGCACACTATAAAACATTTGTATGAATTCTTTATATAATGCAATAGATGAAACATTTTAACAGTATAAGACCTGAGTCACTCCAATAAAGATCAATGATGATAAATATTGCATTATAATTATTGTCTTTCTTGAGATAATTCCAAAATACTGTGAGCATTTGAGAGTTGGAAATGTGGTTTATTAATTTCAAAACTCCATATAAGTGATTTTTAATTGTTTTATCTCATGATAGAACTAAACTAATGACTAAAATTCTGCAGCACATCAAAAAATATATTTTTTGCCAATCTGACAAAAAAAATGAAAGAATTTTGATTCATTCAAACCTAACAGCTATTATGGTGTTGGCTGCTGACATTTTTTTTTTTTTTGAGAATTTAAAAAAAAAGAAGTCAATGCCCCTGACTAAATAGTCAGGTAGCGCATGTTTTAAAAATTCTTGCAGCACACCAGTGTACCACAGCATAATGGTTGAAAATTGCCATTCTATATCATAATGTCTGACACATGGTAGGGTTATAATAAATTATTATTGAATGAGTAAATAAACTTTAGAGTTTCCTTATTTTAAACTGACATATCTTATTTTCTCCTCTTGATTTTGCTCTTTCATTTTTGCTGGTTCTGCTTCATTGAAAATTTTTTTTGCCAATTACTGTACATGTTCCACTGAATACTTCCACAACTAGTGATATCTTCTTTTCTCTTTAAAGCTTTTGGTCTTACTCCTTCCCTTGAGTGCTTTTATATATCATTGTAAATATATCCTGTCACCAGGATATCTTGAAGAGAGAGCTACGCATTTTTTTCTTTGAACCATTGCCTTTACTTTGATTTATCTTTGTTTATATACATATACTGAGTGGCCAGATTATTATGACCACCTGCTGTTTGTAGGCAAATTAGCAGTACACTGTATTGTATGGGATATGGAAGCCGAAGGCTTGTTCAAACACCTTTGCTATCTGCAGTTATCAAGATAAAATCTATGCACCAGTGCACAAATGCATGCACTGGGAATTCTTTTTAGATATTAATTTTTGTTGTTATTATAGCTTGGATCAGGAAAGCAATAATATTTAAAGCTCTATTATTACTCACTCATAAATCTTCTTAATTCTACTGGCCTCCTTTCATATTTATGTATATTTGTGTATGTATGTGTGTGACATGTGTTTCAAACTGTTGGCTTTTATACCTAAATAAGCATCCTTCACATCTTACAGACTGAAACTAAATATTTGGCCTGTGTGTCATTTTCTATTCTCTGTAATACTCTCTTTGTTTCCTAAGTCACAGTGAAAGTCTGCTCTAATGTACACATATGGTGAAATGCTGTAAGAAGGTTAAATAATTTTTCTACTTCATATTTCTTTAGAGGTGGTGAGTGTTACACATGCAAAAATCTAATATATTCTGAATTTACTTCTTGGTCAAACATCTTCAGACATTCATCTTGCATATCTCCAAACATGGTCATTGGTGTCCTAAATTAAAGTGCCCTCTATATTTGTTTCCATTTAAAGACCAAAGGAAAAGCCCCAGTCCCTCCCTTGATGTGAAATCAATTTCCTTCTTTGTACTGAGACTTGTTTCTCTTGTACTAAGATTTCATCTAGTCTTCTTTCTCTAGCTGTCTGTATTCTTAACGCATTACATGGTTCTGCTTGAAGGTCTGCTTTCTCCATATCTAGGTGGTTTTAATTAGTCTTTTGAAGTTTCTTTTGAAATTTATTTTCTGTTTCCCTTTTGAATATTTAATGTCTATAACTTCCCTTATCTCACTCTCTATGTTAAATTATTTTCTATATTATTATTTTTCCTGGAACTTTAATTCCAGTTATCAGGATATTGGTCTGCTTATTTTCTTATGTGTGTATGTGTACATACACTCATGTGTGTAAGTACACACATGCAAAAATATATAATTTAAAAATTTTTGTCACTTTTCACTTGAACACCAAGTGAAACAGAAATGAGTCCTGATTCTTATACTAGGGCTCAAGATATCTAGATGAGTAAACAAATATTTTCCAAAACAATGAAGTAAATTTGGTGACATAGAGATCTATATAAGAAGTTAATTTTAAAATTATTTTTATTATTAAATTTATTGTAATGACATCTATAATAATAAAAGCATAATATGCTAATTAGACCAGATGTCCTTCCAGACGACCTTCTAGATGAAGCCAGGGCAATGGGGGAAGCCTGGGTCCCAGGTGCCAGAAGGAAGCCAGTGCCAGCAGCCAGGGGATGGAAGGCCTACTCTTGCACAAATTTAGTGTATCTGGCCTCTAGTTGGTTAATAAAATTATATAGGTTTCAAGTATACAATTTTATATATCTGTATATTGAATTATGCGTTCAATGCCCAAAGTCAAATCTCCTTCCATCACCATATAGGAGTTCGTTTATCTTTACAAAATAAATGTTTTCTCATTTTTTCAGTTCATTACACAAAAGATGGGTTGCTGGGTCACATGGCAACTCTCTTCTGAATTTTTTGAGGAACTTCCATAGAGTTTTCCATGAAAAGGACCTTAACAGACATTTATCCCAAGAAGATAAGAACACACACAAAATAAGAAGACATACAAATAGCCAACAGAATATGAAAGGATGTTCAACGTTATTAGTTCTAAGGGAAATGCAAATCAAAACCATAATGAGATACCTCCTCACACTGGTTAAAATGGTGGTTATCTATCAGATAAGTAACAATAAGTGCTGAAAAAGTTGTGCTGATGGAAATGTAAACAAAGTATATTTTAGCAGTCTTTCTAGTCAACTTTTTTAAAGATGTTTCCTTGGATTTTGCTTTAAAAGTTGAATAGGAGTTTGTCAGAAACTATGAATGAAAGTCAAACATTTCAGAAATCATAACTTCAAAAGTAGCTGAATTTTTTTAAAGAAAATACCTCAGGTTTTAGAGATGTCACCCAAATTAATTGGCACATTCAATATTGAAATTACAAAGTAGGTAAAAATTGACATATAAAAAATGAGTAAATTTTCTGACAGCATTAACTAGGAAAGAACTTTAGTCTACATCTAATGAACAAAATGAATTGACCAACAAAATAGGACTCAAAGCATGGAGGCATAGAATAGGAATAGGGTGACATACCTCAATATAGGGTTGGGGGGAGGAGAAGAGATAAACCAAAGAACTTATATACTTATATTCATAGCCCATAGACACCGGCAATAAGGTAGTGAAGACCTGGAACAGTGGGGAGGGCCCAAGCACAGGGGGTTTTAGATGTAGGGGCGGGGAGTGAATGGGAGATATCTGTAATAGTATCAACAATAAACAATAGATTTAAAAAAATAGAAAACAGAGTTGTGGTTAAGTTACCACAACTTGTACTCAAATAATAACTTTTGGCACTTACCTCTCTAAGTTCATTATATATAAACATTTGGCCAATATACTATAGTTACTAGATATTTTACATATTTATTAATTACCTACTTCACATAAATTTATGATTTGTACATAAGATGAGAAAACGTTTTCTTTCTTATCTCAGTGTCTCACTTTGGACTCAAATTGTGAGCTGCTCTTTCACACATAATTGAATAGTTACTGACTTGTAATTTATGGATGAGTTTTTAGATGGATTCATTAGAAATTAGAATCAATTTATTTAAACTATAGGTCTGTAAAATAAAAATTGGGGAAGAAGGCTTTTAAGCTTCTAGTTACAAAGTAATTACAAGAATTTATTTTAATTATTATAGTTTTAAATGTTAATCTTGTAGATGATGCATGTGAAATAGCTGTATTTACTATCATTCAGATTTATTTTAGAATAATGCATACAAGTTCTCTGAAAATGGTTATTTATTAAGTTATTTTTATTAGGATGTCAGGAATGGAATTCATTATATCCAACTGAGCTAGCAAAGTTTTGTTTGTAATTGAGGTCTTGCAGTTGAGGTCTTGAAACAAATTAGTTCTTGGGTTCAGTATTTTTTTATTTCCTACTGTGTTAATTTCTGAAAATAATCTATATAAACATCTTTTTTTAATGCCTATTTTTCATATCTTCTTTTATTGACAGACCATGATGTGGCAGACTCCCTATAGATATGATCATTGATAAGAACACCTACTATTGGGTTTTATTAGCCACCTACTTTGAAACTTATTAACTAATAAAAAGTTGAAAGTTTCCTTATCTTCTTTTAGGTTCCAATTATTTAGCTCCTGGGAGATAAAGTTAGTTATCTCTGTGTTTATGCTCTTTCAATGAGTATCACAATGAGGAATATTAACCCATTGTGCTCCATAAGTGCCTTAGACCCAAGCAGCAGAACTTCCCCACATGCCACTTGTCTATTAAAAAAAAGCCACAATATTTTCCCTAAGTGGCAGCCCTGACCAACTTAAAATGATTTTTTGTGAGAATTTTCAGCTGGAAATATTCAAGAATACTCAAACTGTGAGCAATATATTTATTTTTATAATATTCATTGAAAATTGATTTTTTTAATTAAATTCAAAATATTGTGGCATGTAGGGATGATTTCCATTTTGGATGTTATTAACTGGTTAATAACAAAAACAGCTAGTGTGCCTTAAGTCTTAGTGAAAATAAATGTGTATGATGATTTTTTAAAATTTTTGATTAGGTTTAGAATAATATAAGAGTAAAAATTATGTGCCTCCTAATGAGATGTTGCCTTTTTAAAATAATACAATATATAAGACATATCCAAATAATTGGGCACATAAGTTATGATGAGTTTCAGATTAGTAAAGAACACTTTTATTTCAACATATCCACTTACAAAATTTTAAGACAATTAATACCTAAATTATATTATTATTATTTTTCAGATGACTTTCCATTACATTATGGAAAAAAAGAAAAATCTATATGATTAAGTTATCAAAGTAAAAATGTTGCTCTGACTGGTCTGGCTCAGTGAATAGAGCATCGACCTGTGGACTCAAGGGTCCCAGGTTGGATTCTGGTCAAGGACATGTACCTTTGTTGCAGGCACATCCCCAGTAAGGGGTATGGAGGAGGCAGCTGATTGGTATTTATATATCATTAAAATTTCTGGCACTCTCTCCCTTTCCCTTCCTCTCTGTAAAAAATCAATAAAATATATTTTTTAAAAAGTAAAAATGTTAAAATTTCCTTATAGACAATCAATAAAATGCAGCATTATATTTAAAATATAATCAGAACACTCAAAAATATAATTTATATAAATGGAACTTTGCAGGATATGCTGAATGAATAACACTACTTATGATACTAAAGCACAATGACCAGCTTTTATCTTCTTTTCAGTCAAAATATTTTTGTTACATTACTATGGTGTGCTAGCTTCATTCTTGGAATGCCCTATAATAAACACAGAATCCAGCCCTTCTTCCAGTTGAAGAAATAATGTGGACAACCATAACTAAAACTGTAATAGACTCTCATATGAGATTTGATATGGCTTTATAGTCTCAATCCTAATATATAAAAATCCTGGATCCATCACATCCACAACAACCAGAGGCCCTACCAACCAGAAGTCAGTCCTGCAGTCTGCGCTGGGTTGCCATGGCAATCCAGCGCTGACTGCTGCAGCTGCAGGTATGGTGACCCATCACTGACTGCTGAAGGAGCTGAAAATCAGGCCTGGAGAGAGGCCTGAAGAGAGAAGCAGGGTCTGATTGGTAGATTCTGTGGCAGCTGTTGATCAGCACTTGCCTCTCTCTTTCTCTCTGGGCCTGGCCAGTAGCCCTGCTTCCATTTTTCTCCAGGCCTCCACTGGAGCTGCCTAATTAGTCCTGCCTTTCTGATCAGGCACAGAGAAGCTGACTGACATAGAAACTGACCAATCAGAACAAATCTGAGTGAAGTGTGACATCCAATGGCTGCCTAGGAGGTAGAGCTTTGACACTGACTAGCATAGAAACTGAACAATCAGAATCAAATTGGCTGGCAGAGGAGGAAAGTTGGGGGTGACATCAGTCTGCAGGGGAGGGCAATTAGAGATTATCAGGCAGGCAGAGGCAGTTAGGGATGATCAGGCCAGCAGGGAAGGGCAGTTGGGGGCCATCAAGCCAGCAAGGGGGGGCAGTTAGGGGTGATCAAGCAGGCAGAGGTAGTTCAGGGCAATCAGGCCAGCAGGGGAGGGCAGTTGGGGGTGACCAGGACTAGAGAGGAGGGCAGTAGAAGGGACCAGTTGGGGACAATCAAGCCTGCAGGGGAGGGCAGTTAGGAGTGACCAGGTTGGCAGAGGAAGGAAGTTGAAGGCTACCGGGCCAGTAGGAAAGGGCAGTTAGGGGTAATCAGGCTGACAGGGGAGTGGTTAGGGGGTGATCAGGCTGGCAGGCAGAAGCAGTTAGGGTCAATCAGGCTGGCAGGGGAAGGCAGTTGGGAGCCATCAGGTCAGCAGGGGAGGGCAGATGGGGGTGAGATTAGGCTGGCAGGGGAGGGCAATTGGGGGTGAGATCAGGCCTGCAGAGGAAGGCAGTTGGGAGTGACTAGTAAGCAGGAGAGGGCAGTTGGGAGTGATCAATCTGGCAGAGCAGCAGTTAGGTATTAATCAGGCTGGCAGGGGAGCAGTTAGGGTGTGATCAGGCAGGCAGGCAGGCAGGCAGGCAGACAAATGATTAGGAGCCAGCATCCCGGATTGTGAAAGGGATGTCCAACTTCTGGTTTAGGCCCAGTTCCTGTGGGATATCCCCCAAGGGTTCCCAAATTGGAGAGGGTGCAGGCTGGGCTAAGGGACAACCTCCTCCCCACCCCCAGTGCACAAATTTTGTGCACTGGGCCTCTAGTACTAAGTAAGTGATACTGACAATGTGTTGTTAGTTTATTCAGCAAATATGTTTTAAGCACCCCCACTATGCCAAGCACTAAATTAGGTGCCTGGGTCACACTTCCCATTCATAAACTTATAAGGAGAAGACAAATAACAAAAGATAACTATATAATACATTTGATAGTGAGGTGTATTACTAATATAGTGAAAAAAGATCACCGAGTTTTAAACTTATTCCAAGAATTATCAGCATTATAAAGAAAGGAAAGAATCATTTTAATAATAATGATTAAAAATATCTATGAGGTACTATGAGAGGTAGCTTGAATATGCACATTAAAATTGTATATGCAGAAGACTATAAATAGATGATTATGATGACAGACATTTTATTTGAAAGGAATGAGAAATGAGTCTGGGTACAGATGTTAGAACTAAAGTAGCCAGGTATGATCATATTGCCTGTGATAAGGGGATGAACAAATTAGTGATGAGTACAATGGGCATATTAATAAGGAAGTGATGGCACAGGAAAGCAGCTGTGTTTGGAACAAGGGGAATAAGCTCAGTCACATTTACCATGTGGATTTTGGTTCTCCCAATTATCACCTTGTGAGAGTAGACACTAATCCCTCCAAAGAACAATTTGTTTACAGAAAGTAAAATATGTGTTCAGTGAAATAAGACATAAATGGAATGCTTTATTAGTTTCCCATGGTGCTTAATAAATGGTCACATACTTAGCAACTTAAATCATCTATTTATTATTTCAAACATCATTTGTGACCCTTTTTTAAAAAATATATTTTATTGATTTTTCACAGAAAGGAAGGGAAAGGGATAGAAAGCCAGAAACATCGATGATAGAGAGACATCGATCAGCTGCCTCCTGCATGCCCCCTACTGGGGATGTGCCCACAACCAATGTACCTGCCCTTGACCAGAATCAAACCTGGGACCTTTCAGTCCCCAGGCCCACGCTCTATCCACTGAGCCAAACCAGTTTTGGCAGTGACCCTTTTTTATGATTCCACTTTTACTTATTCTTTCCACCTATTAAAAATTTGGGGAAGTGGTGTTCTTTTCACGTTAAATTATCTCCTTTTTGGAGCAAGGTAATGAGAAAGAGAAGAATTAAGAAAATTTGGGAGAAAATTAATTAAGGATAGGAAAGAAATAGGAGAATTTTAAAAAAGGCCAGTGAAAAGTTAGGATAATTATTAATATTAGAAGGGAAGTAATAAATACCTAGATTATGGAGGATTTATTTAAATAGGAAGGAAGGGATGCATTTCAGGGATATTATTATATAAGAATCAAAATAAAGTGTGAACTGTCAAAACCTTTTACTGGCTGGATTTAAAGTTCAAAATATCAGAAGATTTTTAAGATGACTACAAGGCTATGGATAAATAAAGGAATGAGGATATAAGTAATAGAAATGGAAAATTCATGAAGATTAGAAAGGGCAGAGGAAAAGATAACTATTTAAATTTAGTCATTAAATAATGTCATATTGGAGAGTAGAGGAATTACAAAGTTCTATTCTAATGTTCTTGTTTAGATATAAGGAAGGTATTCAATGGCAAAGCAAAGGACACACAATCAATTAAGGCACACTCATGATACAAATCCAATTTTTTTATTATTTGTAGTTTAGCATGGCTTCTGCTAACCTAATAAATATGATAGATTTTAAGATAATGAAAATCCTTTTGAAAATAATTTATGTGTACTTATTGTCATGAGACACTATTGAAACCAAAATGTGGAATATTGAGTCTGAGTTCGTAGTCTCGTGGAATTGAAGAATGAAGATGTAAACAAAAATGGTAAATGGAGACAAAATTTATTGAGAAAAATAGTTTATAGACATAGTACATGTCAAACATAGAGATAATACAAACACAGGTGATATTTGGAAAGATAAGTGCATTGAGGGAAAAGATTCCTGTGTTATTGAATGAGGAAAAAACATTTATTAGATAAGATCTCCTAGGACTTAGAGAATAATAACAACAGAAAGATAACAATTTAAGGTGTATCTTAGTCACTGTCTAACCACTATACTATGCACCTGAAATTAAAACAAAATAATATTGAATGTATACTGAAATTTAAAAATACAATTTTAAAAATGAAGCTTAGGCAGCATTCACATTTTGGAGGTAGAAAGAAGAATGGATACCATAATAGACAAAATTTAATGTGATTAAAGACTATTGGATATTATCATTTATGTGAAAATTTATTATGCAGGTTTTAGGGACAGTGTTTCATGCAGTTTTACCCAAGAATGGTAAAAAATTCATTTGAGGATAAAAATAATCTGTCTTTTAAAATTTCACTTTGTAATTGTACTAAGAGACTAGCATTCTGAAACTAAGAGAGGTACTAAGAAATAAATCATTACCATTTGGAGAAGACAGAGAAATTTATTCTAATACTAAATTATTTAATAACAGTTTGTGAAATACAGATAATTTGGTTGTTTATTAATAAGATGCAAGTTACTTCCCTAATGAACCATTTTAATCAGTGATCTATCAGTTAATCAGTGTTTATTAGCGTTTCATTACTAAATAAGGACTTCATGATGAGGTGGACAAACTCATAGTATTGCATGACTAATAAGTAGACCTCAATGATTTTCAAAAGGATTTCCATTATCTTAAAGTTTGTAATATTCAGAATATGGAAAAACACTGCCATAGTGTTTAGGTTAGCAGATTCTAGTGGCTTCATGAGAAGAATTAAGCATTGTGAGCAGATATTTCTGAGGTGTACATAGTTTTTGGAAAATGTGAAGCTGCCCACAGTTTAAGAACATGGAAAAAAAATGGTGGTACTGCTTATTTTAGGTGAAAAAGAAAGAACAGTCTCAGCATTTTTGCCTTTTGTTTTCTTTCATAATTCATTTTCTTATCAATAAAATAATATTGTGTATGTAAGATCTTAAAAACACTGTTGTTTTTTTTTCAGAATATTGAGATAAAATCAAAGAGCTCTTGTAATATAATCTTTCAACCCTTCTCTGTTTCTATGAGTATGTCAGAAACATTGGATTTGTTTTTGACATCATGTGCATCATGTTGTAAATGTTTGTCAGGTTACGTCTTCCCTAAATTCCTTCTGACCTACCTGCCCACACCTACCAGTTTTGGTAAATTGTCATCCTATAGATACTTTCAATTCTAGTCTGTGGGCTCCTCAAACCTGGAAAATCAGATATCGATTCTTGTCATATTAAGGTGGGAATCAAGAAAGGTAGTCCTCTAACTTAAAAACTTCAATATATCTGTTCTCCAGACTTCTTAGCTGGCTTTTTGTATAGTTATCTATGCTTTACTTTTTTGCTCAGGAATCCTGACACAATTCTAGGTAGTATTCAAAGCATTCCTAAACTATCTAATTTATTTTACATTAAGTGATTTACAGGATTATTTCTTATGCTGAAACAAACAGATATATTACAATCTAATTTTAAAAAATAGTATTAAATTAGAGCTAAAATATCTACACTGATAAAAGAGAAACATCCAAATTGACCATCCCCCTGCTATGCCCATTAGCCAATCAGGAGCAAGTATGCAAATTAACCCAACAAAATGGTGGCAGCCACAGAGCTGGAGCAAGCAGGAGGTGTGGGTTGCCCTTGGCGATGGAGGAAGCCAAGCTTCCTGCCCCTGGGGGCCTGGGTCACTGGGGAAACCCAGGCTTCCAGCCTGCCCTGGCCTCCACTCAAGTAGTGGCAAAAAAAAAAAAAAAAGGAGGGTCTGAGAGCTCTGGCCTTTGCTTAAGAGTGGCTGGGGGCCTAGGAAGCCAAGTGCATGGCCACCCAGAAAATGGCCCTCAGCCCCTCACCTAGGCTGGCCAAGCCTTCCCAGCAAGGACCCTCACCCCATGGGGGTGTAGCTGGCCTGCAAACCACCATAGGCCCCTCTACCAGGCCATCCTATGCCCCAAGGGAACCCCCACTGTGATCTGGGACACCCTGCAGGGCAAACCAGCTGGCCCCCACACATGCACCAGGCCTCTATTTATACTAATAAAAGGGTAATATGCTAATTAGACTGTGAGACCTTCCAGGAGATCTTCTGGATGTTCTTCTGGACAAAGCCATGGTGATGGGGTTGAAATAGATGCAGTTAGAGGCCAAGAGGGGAGGGCAGTTGTGAAAGATCAGGCCAGGATGGTATGTCAGTTGTGAGTGATCAGGCTGGTGGAGGGGGCCATTGGGGATGATCAGGCCAGTGGGAGGTCAGTTTGGAATGAACAGGCTAGCAAGGGGACATTTGGGGGCAAGCAGGCTAGTGGGGAGGGAAGGTAAGGATGAGCTGACCAGCAGGGGAGGGCAGTTGGAGGCCAGCAGGCCAGCAGGGAGGCAGGTGGGGTGAGCACACTGGGACAGGAGGCAATTGGGGTGATCAGGCTGGCGGGGGTTGGCATGTGGGGGTGAGCTGGCTGGCGGTGGAGGCAGTTGGGGGTGAGCAGACCAGCATGTAGAGTGGTTAGGGACAATCAAGCAGGTTGACAGGTGAGTGGTTAGAAACCAGTAGTCCCATATTATGAGAGGGATGTCCGACTGCCAGTTTAGGCCTGATCCCTGTAAACTGGCAGTAGGACATCCTTTGAGGGGTCCCAGATTGCAGAGGGTGCAGGCCAGGATGAGGGACACCTCCTCCCGCATGCACAAATTTCATGCACGGGGCCACTAGTTTTCAAATAATATGCTTCCAGTAGGTCATTTCATGCTCTCAAACCATGAGTAGTTGAGCATTTCAGTTCTTGGTTAATAGACAGATTTCTAAATCTGAAAAAGAATTTGGGGGAATTGGAGTAAAGGAGGTTTTGCTTAAATTTATAAAAAGAAAACTTGAAGTAAAAAAAATAATAACAAAAATGAACTAATAATACTAGCCTTTTTCTACTTTTACATGCTAAAAAATTACTTATAATGAAATTATATTTCCTCTCTTTCAGAAAATATTTAATTGCCCATACAAACAAATCACTAGTTCTAAAATGATATTTATAATTAAAATAAACAGTAGAACTTTCTAAAATATATTTATGTAATAATAATAATACCCAGTCAATACTTTTTAAGCATAAGAACTGTAACTATACATGTGTAACAAAATTATTATTAGTGGCATCATAATGATCAGGAATTCAATTAAATATTATCTTTTGCCCACAGTGAAAGGATCCTAGTATCAAAATATATTTTTTTCTAATACCATATATTGCACAAATCAAAAAGACACTTGCTTAGAAGACTCTTCAAAGACAAAGATAAATCAATATATTTCATTGTTTGTACTGGCACTCTTACTGGGTGAATTTTAGAACTTGGAGGAATATTAAAACAATTCCTATCAGGAAATTTGAATTAGCATAACAAAGAGACTCTTTTAAGCATAGTCATAGCTCATTAAGAAAATTTTGCCTGCAGCTCCTCTTTCCAAGTATGTATATATATGCAAGACTAAAATAATTATATTTTAAGATATTTCTCATGTTTAAATAACATTACTTTTTTGTAACTTTAACTTTGACTTATCTTTAGCCAAAGAAAGCCCTGAAATTAAAGTACTACAAAAATATACTAACCTTTAAATAATATAAACCTGAGACATATTTCTTTGTTTATATTGGGTCCCTTAAATTGATAATTTTTATGTCATTGATTTCTTCATCTATTTTCATCAAAACATTCTCTAAACATTCTCTAAAATTTATTATTTAAATTTAATTTTGTTTACAAACAAGAATAATTTCCTCTAATATTAAAATATATTATCTTCTTGCTTTAAGAAAACTTAAAAATTTTGGATAATGACAAATGATGCCTTATTTTATAATTCATTTGTACTTGTTAAATGATATTGTGAGGTTACCATTTACAAACTTGTGAGGTTAAGATAAGAAAAAGCATGTAAATATTCTAAATAATCCCTATTAAATGCTACAATAATAATGTTCATTGTTTGTTGTGGCAGATCTTGTAACTCTCAAGAAAAATTCATCATTAAACATATAAATGTATTTCTTAGACTCTCTATTTTTGACATTTTCTATACTGAAAATAACTAAAGATGAAAATGAGGGAATGTGTTCTCTTCAAGGAAAATCTGAATGTACTGATTTAAGAACAATAAAATGTAACATGAACATATTTAAAGAAAAAGAGAAGTAGAAAATTATAATTTATTAATCTCCCCAATAAATCAATTTCAAATGACCATATAATAGCAATGTGAGCAAAGTATAAGAAATTCATTTGCAAAATATATACAAATGTTTGGTAAACAAAAATAATGTTCAATCTAATTGATAATCAGAATGTAAACATATTAGTAAAATAATATTATATTTTTTCAAATTGACAAATTTAAATAACGTTTCAGCCTAGTTAGTACGTTCAAAAATGAGCATCTTCATGCAATGCTGATAAGAGTATAAACTCATTTAAATGAAAAGGATCAATTCAACTCAGGGCAACATATATGCTAATACAAAGACTAAATGATTATGATGATAAAGTTATTAATTCTGTTTGTGTCCAGAGATAGTGTAGAGTAAATGTGGTGGAAGTGGAAGATTTAAATGAAACTAGGAGTTTGAAGGCTCTATTCCTTCTTCCTCTTACTTCTTTCTTATCTCTACCCCCCAAAAAACAAACAAAACAACAACAACAACAACAAAACACACCTACTGTGCAAGGTCTGATGTCAAGGAGTCAGAAGCTGTTATTGTGAAGAGTAAATATAGTACATGTCAATTTCATTGTATTGGAAATATCCATTACTGTGATAAGTGAAAATTAATTTATTTGATGAATAGGAAGCCACTAAACTTAGATTGGGCAAAATACAGATATTATTTTAGTTAAATTAGCTAAAGTAATGGAATACATAAAACGATAACTTATTTTCCAATCAATTAAGTATTTATTGTGCATTCATCATGTCTTCATATATTTTAGAATATAGTTCCCAATAAAAGGTTGGTCTGCAAATCATGTGCTATAGGTACTTTTGTCTGCAAGTTCACTTCTTGCAGTTTTAGTTACTCATGGTCAAATGCAGTCTGAAAATATTAAATTCCACCTCATTTCAGCTCAACACACAGGCATTGTATCATCTAACATCATCACATGAAGATGTGTGAGTAGAGTACAAGGTTTTTTGACAGAGACCATACTCACATAAATTTATTTAATATATTTTCTTGTAAATTATATTTTATTATATTAAATTACATATTAAAATTTATCAGTTATATATGTATAGGAAAAAACACAGTAGATACAGGTTTCATACTATCCATGGTTTCAGGTATCCACTGAGATCTTAGAATGTATCCTTTCCCCTTGTTCCCCCAGAAAATATGATTTGAGAAGTAAAGAAGGTGCTTTGCATATTTCACCTGGTAGCTATCCTCACAGAAGGATACTTAACATTGTTCAAATATGGTTTACAGATAGAAGTGACATCCAAACTTTTCTAGAAACAAAGTATAAGAATTTTGTAATAATGAAGTTGACTATTTTCTGAACCAGGCCACTAAGCAAAAATGATAAACAAAATCCTCATTTGATGAGAGACTACTAGTACTGAGGGATTCAGAGAGAAGGACATATAATACCTGCACTTGAGTTTATTGCCCTGCTTTTTCTTCATTTATGATTTTCACACATGAATTGAAGGTCATGTGGCTTAAAAATTAGGAACAGAAAAAAGGGCTGCTTATTAAATTCCATTCACTTGATAGAGTAATAAAGCTACTGATCCTATTGCCTAACAATAATGTTTATGCTGAAGAACTTTGGTGCTAAAAAAATTTTGTCAAAATTTTTTTAAAGAATCAGATAGGAATTGCTTTTTAATATCCAATGTATTAAACATCAGCCAACAAAGAATCAGTTAGCAAATGTTCCCTCTTCTCTAGGAGATAACTTGAAAGTCATGAACACTTACCTCTGTAAAATTTATATGTTATGGTGGAAATTTGTTGAGCTCATTAAGTAGAACTATTTTAAACTTAAATTTACACAAATTTAAATGTTCGCATCCTCTCCCTAGTTAATAGCAATAGACAGTGACCAATGAAATTGAAACAAAAAAAGTGTCAATATAATAAATAATTAAAAATCAAATATTTAAAATAAATTAGAGCTTTGGTCAGTGTTGCTCAGTTGGTTGGACATCATTCCCTGCACTGAAAGGTTGCTGGTTCCATTCCAGGGCACATGCCCTAGTTGCCAGCTCCGTCCCCTGTAGGGAGCATGCAGAGGCAGATGATTGATATTCCACTCTCACATGGTTGTTTCTCTCTCCCTCTCCTCTCCTTCCTTCTTTCTCTAAAAATCAATTTTAAAACTCTTTAAAAAAATTATCGGTGATTCATGATAGCCCAAATAATAAATATTGTGCTTTCAGTCATTTTCTGTAAATTTCTAAAATTGTAATCCTCTTATTTTTCTTCCCTTCTTCTTTTTTTTTTTTTTTTACTAATTTAAACAGAATCATTTTGTAAGGGCTAAAAGAAATGGCCTAATTTCTGAGTAGTTAAATTATATGTCAAGTTACATTTCAGAGTTTAGAAAGCAGCTAATGAATATTTAATATTTAAATGTCAAATATATATATATACCATTTTTTTTCTCTTCCTGACTCTGAAACCTTTGATAACAACTATAATGACCTGGTTAGGCTTCAGTCCTTTGTTCCATTTCGTCACTCATATTTAATAACTACTTTCTCCTCAAGGTTGCACTTTTCTTGAGGAAAGTAAATTTTCAAAGCAGTGTTCAGTTTTTAATTCAATTCGACTTATATGACAGGAAAGATACATTATGGGAATGAGTTGGCCAGCTTATAGCTTTTTCAATTTACTTCCAGCCCTACAAAATATTCAAGTAAATTTTCTGTGTTAGGGAGAGTTTCTTCTCCAAAGCTCTCTGACTGACTGCCTATGGATAACAGTGGAGAAGATTGTAACTTGTCTGATATGTGTTAATCTCTTTGCTACTCAAACAGGGAGTGGGAGGGGAAATGGAAAAGATGAAAATGGATGCTGAGTAATTAAAAACAAAGTCCCTAATGCATTGCAACAACATTGATATTTGAAGACCAAAGGTGGACTGGGAATTTTGTTATCAGTTGCACTCTAAACAGAATGTAATATGTTTACAATAACACATTCTTTCCAATTCTAGTTTATATTCAAAGTGAATTTACATGAGAAATGTTAGTGACTGCAATTGCTTTGCTATTGTTTGTAAGTGCAATTTTAGTCTAATGTATGAAATAGTTATAACATTAACAACACTCTTGAAATGATCTTTGTCATGCCAAAATACATGTACTTTATTCTAATGTCAACCTGCAGACTATTAAAAACAATGCAGAGTGACTGTCAGCACTTGGAATCTCTAAGTACATAAACAAAGAATAGGTAGAAGATTCAAATGGCTGCTCCATAGCCAAAATAATGAGTGGCATTGTTATTGTATTCTATAAAGTTAAATATGTTTCTGTTTCTTAAGGCCTCATTGGAGTTACTGTATTCTTTATGCTAAAACAAATTGAACTCTATGGCTTCAAACCAAAGGAAAAAAAGATATTAAGAAGTGATATAGAAGTTGGTCTATTATTGACTCAAACTGTTCATCTTAGATTTTCTCCCTGGAAGCCCAAGATAATATGTAACTGCCTTTACTGATATTGCTTACTCATTCATTATTTAACAACTATTTTTGAGTGTCTCCCACTGGAGATTTAGGGTGAAATTAGATAAACACAGCTCTATAAATAAAGAAGTAACAGTGATCATACAAAGCAGAAGTGGAGAGTGCTATGAGTATATAACAAGGCACTTAACTTAGTCAGGGGGATCAGGGAACTTCTCTGTTCAAATGATATTTAACTTGAGATATGAAGAATGAGTAAGAGTGAGTGAACACAAGTGGGGATAGGGGTAAATAATTAAACTATGCATGATTTCCTTTTCTCCTCTCCTTGTCTCCTGGAATCCCCTCTTGTAGGCAAATATTATTTTTCTGATCACTTGGTGAGTTGAATCTTCTGTTAAGCTACTGGACTTTTCCTGGAAGTTGTACTTTTTGATATCGGTACTCCCCTATAGGGTGTCAGACTCCCTGGGAAACTTCTTCCTTACCCCAACCCCCTGAAATATCATTTAAAAGAAAAGAAAAGTGTAACTTGAAGAAGAAAATGGAGAGCATTGTAATGATCTATAGGAAACTACCAAGGAAGAAAAAATAGTCCTTTGTTGAGAGCCATTTATGTTGGTATTTGTGGGATTCTTTTTTTTTCCCCCTTCTTTTCTGGTTTTGTTAATCCTCACCTGAGGATATTTTTCCATTGATATTTTTCCAGAGATGGTAGGAATGGAAAGAGACACAGAGAGGAAAAACATTGATGTGAGAGAGACACATTAATTAGTTGCCTTCTGCACATGCCCGGAGACCAGCAACCAAGGTACATGACTTGAACTGGATTTGAACCCTTTAGACCATAGGCCAACACTCTAACCACTGAGAAAACTGGCGAGGGTTGTGAGCCTGATGCTCTAGGCTAGTAGATCAAATTCTGCCCTAGAGGAAATGGTAATATAGATTATTTAACTGATCATTAATTTTACAAATAAGCATCTATATACAAAAATGGCAAATTGGTATAATTCAATATGCTTGTTTTCTTGAAATTTAAAATATATTTGCAGCAAAAACAAATGCTTTGCTATTATATTTATACTGCAGCTTCATCTGGGACCTGTGTCATGTTAGCCTACTTTGGAAGAATAAGGATAAATACTGGCTTTGATTCAATAGAAGTTTTTAAACAAGTCAACCTCTATTCTATCTATTTGATCACTGTTTTCCTGCATGTTCTAATAAGAGATATAATTCACCTTCACTCAAGCAAAATGCTCCACCCAGTAAATCATGACTAATAGCCTGACATGAACTCAATCCTGGTTCAATGTTTCACTGCTAATATGTCAGTTACTAGGGAGCGCCTTTTGATATATTGATTTCATGTACACATTATTTTGATCCACAATGATTTTAAGCATCAGAATTTCAAGTTAAATTATATTCTAACTAAATCAACACCTTTAGCATTCTCAATCACTCACTCTTTTTTCATTGCTATAAAAGTGGACATGCATATTCTTTATCATAAGATAGGACTTTACTTATAAAACTTCCCTTGGCATACATTAGTTTCAACAGAAAATAATGTCTACATCTGAACCAATATAAAATACAATGTCCTTTTACATCCATAAATGTCCATACAGATAAGTGAAAATCTGCTCTTTTCTCTTATAGTTTGAATTAAGTAATTAAAATATAACACAATCTTACATTCTTATGATTATAGTTAATATATGACCATTATGAAAAGGCCATAATAAATAGGAAGGATAGTATTGTTACATATTCAATTTGCTTTTAAAATCTAAGAGTGATAAATTTAGCCATGACCAAACTAGCTTATATCAGGAAATTCCAATGAGTAGTAGACATTATTCACAGCATTAATGTACTTTGAAAGTAGAGTTCATTGAATTGATAAAAGTATAAGAGTGTGAAAATATACAGTTATTGTTTACAAACTGTAGCATAGTGTGGATTTTTGCATTTCTGTTACTGTATGAATCATTACCTTCAACTAGATCTGTTGGAAATTATGCAATAAACTTTCTTACTATCTAACAATGTTTTTTAATTAAAACTATAATAAATATGTTGATAGAGATATGTAAAGAGTAAATTATTTACAAGAAGAAACATCTAGAAGCAGATGAAAATGTTAAGAAATTAAACTCATAGAAATCAAACTGAAATCACTTGTTTATTAGAAGATAAATTCATATTAACATAGTCTTCTATAATTTTTTAATTCAGGAAATATTCTTCTGTGTATTATCAAAACAACCCAAGTAGCAAACACTACTATATAGTTAAGTGTAATATGCTATCTAGGTATTGGTATTATTTTGTTTTGTTCTTACATGTAGGGCAAAAATTACATCAGAATAAAAGCGGTGTTTTTTTCAATGATTTAGTTTTAAAAATGTCTTTTATCATTTCGTTGAGTCTACGGACTTTATATTTCCTTTACATAGCTCAGCAATGCAAATATTGGGTTTGTAGATAATAATTCAATTAGCATTTCAAAGAGATCTAATTAATTCCCACTCAGACAGCAGCTGTTATTTCAGCCTACAAAGTAAAACTCAATTTCATAGTACAATATAATTTAAAAATCTTACCAATAATTTTGTTCATAGAAAAATAACACTCTTTTTAACTTGGTGGTTTTAGAATTAAAATGCTTAATTTAAAAAAATTATATATATATACACACACACACACACACACATACATATATCTTCTTTAAAAGGTTGCCATAAAGGATTTTGGAGCTAACATTTTGAAGGACTTGGAACCATGCCTAATGTATAACAAATACTCTATACACATAAGAAGAAGCAGTAAAATATCCAAATTCAATGAATCATTATAGTATATAATATTATTGCTTTCATCATTCTGCAGTCAGTACAGGAATTTGGTTTCGTGACAAGGAGAAAAATATTAGGAGTGTTCTTCTCTGCTGTCCTGATATCGGGAGATTGACAGGGAATTTTAAAACAGTAGCAAAACTGACTGAATATTAACAGACAATTCTAAACAATGTCAGAGTGATCAAATACTCCCCCCTTTAGGAGTCAACTACTTCCATAGCCTTATCCCCTTTGGTATACAACTACAGAAAATAATAATAGAGGCAAATATTTTTTAAATTATTAAATAGTAAAACACTGATTTTAAGTTTCTAATTTAGACAACAAATGCACTTATTCAATGTTTGGTGACATTTATTAGATACATTATTTCCTAAACGTGTTTAAAGGCTAGTATCACAAAGGTATTTATCAATAAATTAGAATTAATAATTCAGCTTTAATTGGATAACCACTGGGTGTTCTTTTTCAAAATAACCCTTCTAGCCGAAACTGGTTTGGCTCAGTAGATAGAGCGCCAGCCTGTGAACTGAGAGGTCCCAGGTTCGATTCCAGTCAGGGGCATGTATCCCGGTTGCAGGCGCATCCCCAGTGGGGGGCATGCAGGAGGCAGCTGATTGATGTCTCTCTCTCATCGATGTTTCTAACTCTCTGTCCCTCTCCCTTCCTCTATGTAAAAAATAAACAAAATATATAATTATAATAATAAATAACCCTTCTAATTGTTTATTTTATATGTCTTTCTCATAGACTGTACAATCCACAAGTTCTGCTTTATCTAATAAAATTTTGATTCCTGGCACATGGTGTGCATTCAATAAATTATTGTTGAATGATAGAGCTAATTACTAGTGAAGTTAAAAAAATCTTCTTTTCATTTAGTCCCACAGTAGACATAAACTTAGATCTTTTAAATAAAACACTGAGAGTATTTTGAAGTTCCATCTTTAGTTCATGTGCTGTTGACTCATGGAACACAAAATAGGAGTTAATAATAAAAACAATTATATTTAACATTTGTGGAGTACTTAGTATTTCTTCACAGCGTATTTTTGCCCTTTACATTTCTAAACTAATTTAATCATTATACCTACTATGCCCAATTTACAGAAAATGGGTGATGAAATATAACAAATAATATAATAGAAAAATAGAACAATATCAATGCAAAGATAAAAGTTGTGGTAGAATATGGGTTAAAGTAAAAAAAAAAAATGAGTATTGACAACCAAGATGGCGGCATAGGTAAACACTTGTAAGTGCTGGCTCTCACAACCACATCAAAATTCAACTAAATACAAAACAAGTATCATCCAGAACCATAGAAAAGCTGGCTGAGTGAAAGTTCTACAACTAGAAGTAAAGAAAAAAGTGCATTGAGACTGGTAGGAGGTGCAGAAGTGTGGAGGTGCAGAAGCATGCACGAAAAAGGATGGTAACTGGGTGTGTTGTTTTTTCAATCAGGAGGGAGATACAGGCTCCCAATTGCTCTGAGCTCCAGTTCTGGGCAAGACTCCGGGAAACCAGACTCATATGGGGAGAAACTGGACTATCAGACATCGGGCCAAAATGCAAGGGCGGCTTTCTCTCAGAGGTGTTTACAGCGATCATTGTTCTTCCCTGGGGCCGCAGGACACAGAAACCCAGATACCTTTCTGGTGCAGGGCTGATTGTAAATTGCCCTCCCAATTTACAATCCCACCCAAGCTGTGTGTAGCAGCTTTTGCATATGAATATCCTATCCTTTTGCAACCTAAAACCTAACAAACTGCTGCTGGGTCAGAGAGGTGCAAAGCTTCCAAAAGAAGGTCCAAGCCTGGCAGCAGGCAGTCTGCCTTGTTCACAGCTAGACTTCATTTGGGCACTTCCAAACCCCAGTGGACTCAGTGGTCAGTGTGAGACCATATCAGATTACTACTCTTCACATCCATAAGCAACACACTCAAGGGGCAGACTCAGTGAGCACCAAAGCCCCACTGAAGCAAGTCCTTCCCCTTAAGAGTGTCTCCAGCACAACAGTTTTTCCATTGAGACATAGCTGATCCTCACAGCCAATTGGTTTAGAGGTCGATTCCTCCCAGTGATACCAACAGCAATCAAGGCTTAACTACAAGACTATGCACACAGCCCACAAAAGGGTACACCAAGAGTGTCTACCTCAGGTGATCAGGAAGGCTGAGTGACTGGCCCCAAAGGACACCTAGGATACAAGGCCACTCTGTCAACACAGGGAGGCTGCTAAAATACAGAGACAACGAAACATGTCACAAATTAAAGAAATAGAGGAAAGCAAACTACTGTTTAAAACTATGGTTATAAGGTTACTCAAGAATCTTCTAGAAACCTCCAAATAATTTAGTGAGATCCTCATGGGTATGAAAAAAGACCGATCAGAAATTAAGCATCCAGTCACATGCCTGGATATAATTCTGTTTAAAATTAATAACAGGATATTATCTAATAGCAGGAAATTAACTACTAAAGAGTAAAGAAAACTACAAAGAATTCAGAAATCACAAATATGGAGAACAGTTACTAATTTTAGAATTGCAAGGAAGACACAAACTTGGAAGAGCCCCACTGCCTACTTCCTACCTTGTCACCCAATATTGAGGTTGGGGAGAGTATGGCAGTGACCACTGGATGGTATTGTGTGTTGAGGTGAGACGTGGGTAGCTAGCATGAAGCCATCTGTTGGACCCCTGCTGAAATTCATGGGTAAGGTGCCTGCCCAGAAGCTCAATAGGCAATTTACCTCCAAGACACTGGTGAAACTTGCTGGGATGTGAGTACCATGGAAGTCCTCCACAATAGCGGTCATTGTGCCCTAGAAGAAAAAATTATCAATTGCTACATAAACAAGAAAAGAACCTGTTCCTTCTATGAGGTTACCAGTACCCTCTACTAAAAAGATAGAACCTCCTGCCAGCTGCCAAATGAGATATATTTATATGATCCAGCTCCAGTATCATGAAACAGGGCAGAGAAATCTGGGTTCAAGTGAAGGGCTAAACCAACTGATGACTGGCACAGCAGGCATGCCATGGGATTGTTGCATCATGTGCTTGTTTTCTTATCCCAATGAGGTGCCTCGTTGAAAAAGGAGATGAAAGTGTCAGTTTTTCCTCTCAATATGAACAACACCCTTTCCTAATAAAGTTGTTTTTAATTCATGGATAATCTTAATTTTTACCTGTGTTTTAAAGTCCCTCAACAAGTTTCTCACCCCTTTCATGAAGGAAAACTTTGCCAAATGACTAAACATTAATGAAAGTCCATCTTCGTACAGCCTTAGTTAAAAGAAAGTTCATTTTTTTCTATGTTCACACAAGATAGTGTCTGTTTCATAGGACTGTGTGTGACCATCTCTCCAATGACCCTGTCATTTATCAATGGGAGTAGTGAGAAAAGAAAACCAAAGCTGCAGGTGAGTCTAGCGCCATCTGGCTCCTTTGGAAGGTAATTTAGTTACCTAAAAATAATCACATGGGCAGGGACTCCCCCTTCCTAACTGTAACATATTCCTAAAACTGTGAACATTCATTCCATTGGATACAAAAAAAGCATTTCTCCTGTGCATACTGTTCTTTTGTTGGTATTCATATGTGATATCGGAGGAAAAGAAGCTACTCTCACATATCCTAGGAAGCAGGAAAAATCTATTGATGAGATTTTTTTAAAACAAAAATGTTCTTTTAGGCAAAATCAGCTAGTTTGTGTGTGTGTGTTTTTTTTTAAGTGCCACATTTTGAAGTAGCAATTTAGAATTTGATTCCAAACTAATTCTTTATACACAGAGTTCTGAAAGTTAAATTTCCAGTAGGCTATGATCATCTTTGAATATTTCTGGCTGTGTGTAAATCTTGTCAGCACTGGAAATTTGAATTCTTCAAGCATGGCATTACAATTGCCATGTAGATCCAATAATGAAAGGCATGTCCTATATGTCAGCCTTTTGTTGTTTGGCTGAATGAAAATAAAGATAGTTTAAGATTGTGGGTACAGATCTGTCCACTCCTTAAGTGATATGATTAGAGTAGCTATACCATCTGACATTTCCTTCTGGTCATGAGAAGATGAGTTAACTCATTATTATAACATTTATGCTATGAAAAGCTGATGGGAAATGTTCAGGTAATGCCAAGCCACACACCTGAGTGGCCTTCAACTAATGGTGGCTTGAGTAGCAGGGCCCAATGATTATATAAGCATGCTTCATAGGGATGTAAGACCACCCATGACTAAGGTTCAGTTGTTGAATAGGCTCATTCTTGAATCCCCAAAGAAGGAAGATATATGATCCATTAAATACCTAAAACATTACCTGTGTTCCAAAGTATAAGCTAGTTCTGTTAGTAAAATTGGTTTAAAAAATATACTATTGATTTTATTTTAGTTGCCATAAATTTACCTGACATACTCCTACCCTAAATAATAAACATGATGTTCTTTTACATTTTTAACTTGTCAAAATATTTTCAAATAACCTAGAAGTAAGAGAAAACTGTAGAAACAGCTGCTCTTTGTTATTCTGTTTCATGATTCCAAATAGTCTTAAATTGCTGTAATGGAAAGGTTGGAAGGAATTCAAACACTGCTTGTTCAAATACACTTGGCCTGATGTTTGTGTGTTGAAACCTTTGGAGAGGGCAGCATTAGAAAATGCTACACATTAACTTGTCCCACATGACAATATACAATCATGGCTTCTCATTTGTTTGTTAGGTAGAATTGCTTAGGTATCATTAAAAAAAAAAGTGACAGTAAATTGCATGAAATTTGAACTAAGATATCTGAACAGAAACTGCTTAGGCATTGAGTGTGGTTTTTATTTTTATTTTAAGAAAATAAAACCCTTTGGGACTTACATAGTTAAGAGAGTTCCAGAGAGTATTTCAGATTTTTGTAATATGTCAGAATAGGAATGAATGTGTATATCTCATCTTTGCTCCTTACTTCTGGCTTCTGATCACTGCCTTTTGAGAAGTTAATTTACATGTGAAGGTCAAAAGAAGTGATTCGTTTCTTATATACAAATTTATCCTACAGCTTTTTTGACTACGTGGAATATGGGAAGTTTATTAATGACTCTTTCTTCTACATTTAAATAAATAGTAGCACAGAATGTTTAAGAAACTTGACCAGGGCCACATGTAATGTTACAGTCATGAATAAATTCCTAGTCAGACTGCTAGGCCAGTAGTTTCATCATAAAACCATTTTCATGACTCAAGAAGGCTGTCTAGTTAGGGTACTCCTCTACAGAGTAAGAGTAATGTACTTCCTCTACAAAGAAGTCCTATAGTGACATCCTTCAAGTTCATTATTGCACTACTGTATAATGTTGCAGATTCTTTTCCTGTTGGCCTCACAAACTTGCTACCTAGAGCATAATGTTGGAGCTTAAGAAAAAACTTAATGCTCAGCTTTTTTACTAACTCACATATTACTTAAAGATGACATAGTGGGAATACCAATCAAGCGAAGAGAAGTAAATGGCTAAGGGCCATTAAGAAATTAGACTTATTTATTGAAGAAATAATAATAAACTGTGAGTTAAAGAGTTTTGGACAGGAGGTAAGAATCAGCTATTGAATACTCCCACCATAGATCTAGACTAGGAAGTAAATTAAAATTATTACACATGGTCACAACTTATATTTAAAGCAATACTCTGCATGTAATATTGAGAGATCTGAGTTCATGTCTTGACCTTGTTTAGAGCCTTTGGATAAATCAGTGAACTTTTATGTGAGTCTCAGTTTCTACTTTACTGTCTGGTTATGAAGATTAAATAAAATATATGTAAAATCCCTATCTACCAAAAGGCTGGCACATGGTAGATGCTCAATAAATAATTACTAATTTGTTTTATTTCATTTATATAATATAATTGTAACCTAAAATAAATGAACACTGAGTTAATATACTTTAATTAATTAAATTAATTAATTTAATAATTTTAATTAATATTATCCTCCCAACAAGACACTATACAGGGTGGGGCAAAGATAAGTTTACATTTGTTCCCATGGAAAATAATAATTAATGGTATTAGAATAAGTGAAAGCTATCCTGACATGCTCCCAAGACCAAATGTGAATTATAACTAAAATATGGAAAAACCATCCTGAAAAATCAACTAACGCTAGTTCAAGAGAAACCTAAAACCAAGGAAGGAAAGTGGAGACTTCATAGAGATCAGTAGTAGGTACAGAGGAATGAAAGGGTTGATCAGGTTCCCACACACAGTAGCTAAAGTTCCACAAGTATACCTCAGGTATGGGGGATTGCCACTGAGAACTCTGGGGTCTAAAACCCAAACCGGGCTCACCAACCCAGAGCACCAGAACTGAAAAAGGTACCCACATAAGGCCTAGCTATGAAAAGCAGGAGGATGGCTCTCTGCCAGCCAGAGATGGCTAGATAGGCAGGTACCCTTTTAAAGGGCCAATGCAGAAAATTTTCTGAGGGAAGCCAGGGTGAACTGGATCTGTGTGATGAGAGTCCAGTATTGGGGGCTCTGAGTGTGCAACTATCCTGGTTTCCTGTGGTGAATCATTCCCTCACACTGTGAAGGACATCTTTCTCCTACGGACCTTTGCTATCCAGGGTAAGACAACTGCCCCACTGTATTGATAAACCCCTTATCCCATCCTGTGGAGTTTTTGAGGCTCATTAAGAAACTGAGATCCCTGACTAGTTTGGCTCAGTGTATAGAGTGTCAGCCTGCAGACTGAAGGTCCCAGCTTTGATTCCAGTCAAGGGCATGTACCCTGGTTGCAGGCACATCTCCAGTGGGTGGTATGCAGGAGGCAGCTGATCAATGTTTCTCCCTTATCAATGTTTGTAACTCTCTATCCCTCTCCCTTCCTCTCTGTAAAAAAATAATAAAATATATATTTTTAAAAAAATTTTAAAAAAGAAACAGAATAGCAACCAGCCTGCAGACAGAAGCAACTGTCCGTCTCTGTTGGAAAACCTCTCCCCTCATCCTGTGGTAAATCACCTAAGGCTAATCAAGATTGAGTACAATAAGACTGCAGGCATAGGTGAGTCTCTGGAGGCTTTGAGTCTTTGTCTTATATAATTCAGGGCCTGGGACTAGAAAAAGGAGACCTTGATGCACATCTTTGTCCTTTTCAAAGGCACCCAGCCTCAACAGAGGGAGCCACAAGCTGTGGATTACTGATAGCTCCAAACAGGGTATTTGGGATCAGTCACAAATAGCACTGACATCATCCTACACTAGAGATTGGGAGTCTTAGCAGATCTACCTAACATAAACACAAACACAAGCAAAAACACAAACAGGCAGTCAAAATTGGGGGACAAAGACACACACACACACACACACACACACACACACACACACAGAGCAAGCCCCAAATGAAAGAACAAGAGAATTATCTAGATGAAGAGATAAATAAAATGAATATAAGAAATGTTTCTGATATAGAATTCAGAATAATGGCAAAGAAGCTCAACAGGATGAGAAATGATATACTAACTCTGAAGAATGACATTGCAATAATAAAGAACACAGTAGAAGGAATACACAGCAGATTAGGGAAAGCTGAGGATCAGATCAGTGAGTTAGAAGACAGGGTAGAAAAAAATAACTTAGTCATAAAAAAGTAACAATTAAAAAACAGGACAGCTTAAGGGGCTGCTGACACAACATGAAGCATAAAAGCAGTAACATTATTGGAGTACCAGAAAGAGAACAAAGGAAGCTAGTGGTAGAGAATGTGTTTGAAGAAATAATGACAGAAAACTTCCTTAATCTAATGAAGGAAGAAGTCACAAGTTCAGGAGGCATAGAAGAATCCCAAGACTGATAACTCACAGAGTGAGAGGTGGAGCCTGGTTTCATGCAGGGCAGGTCTAGGGTTCCACAGTTCATGCAGGGCGGGTCTAGGGTCCCCTGGCTCATGCAATGGGGGTCTGGGGTCCCACAACTTGCACAGGGTGTGTCAGGGTTTTGTGTGATTTCATGTGCTCTCTAGCTTATAATGAAGATCTCAACTATACCTACATAGGACTATACCAGAAGTGAACTTACAAGGAAATATATGTGTTCCACAACTGCACATAAACACTTCCAAACACTCATTTGCTGTCTTCTCTCCTCATTTTTCATTCAATTTTTCTTCTCCCTGTGTTCCCTCCTCCTCCCTACTTTCCTTCCTTTTAGCCCTTTCAGGGGTGAATTCTTTCTTTTAATTGCTCATTACTTTTAAACTGTGTGCTAATTTGGTAGTTTGCTTATGTTTTAAAATTTTAAAAGCTTTTAGGATGGAGAAACAATTGATATTTTAAAATAGCTTTATTTTTAAACTTGTTTTTTTCTATGTTGTTTTCATTTATATTTACTTCACACACTTTGGAATTTCCCGTAGAGTGTTCAAAAACCTTACCTTTCCCCTTTTATTTAATTTAACTCATTCATTGTTTAGAAGTGTGTTATTTAAGTTCCAATCTTTTATTGATTTCAAATGTAATTCCATTTTGGTAAAAAAAAATATTTTGCAACTATTGAATCCCTTTCAGTTTATTTATATATACTTTATAAACCAGAGAATGACCTTTCTCAATAAAGATTTCTTCTACACTTTCATGAATATTCATTCTGCTATAGGTTTAAATGTTCTACACATATCAATTAGATCAACTTGGTTGATGATGTTATTCAAATCATGTATCCTAGAACATTTTTGTCGACATTCTCTATCAATTGTTAAGAGCAGAATGTTGACATATATGATTATAATTAGGGAATTGTTTATTATATTATACTAGGGGCCCAGTGCCCAAATTCATGCACCTTGAAAGAAACTATGGGCAGGGCGGCTGTGATAGGAACAGGGTTGGGTCTCAACCCAACCTCAGCCCATCCTCCACAAACCCATCACACCCCTCATGCTATGAACACTGGCCCCCATCTGCTGGCAGCCCCACTCCTGCCACCACTGCTCCAACATGCTGAGGACACTGGCAACGCTCACACCTGCTAACAGCACAGAAAGATTGGAGCTGGTGCCAGCAGCAGATACAAGTGTGGCCAGTACTGGCAGCAGGTGAAAGCGCTGGGCTGGACCAAAGCATGCAGGAGCAAATAATTTTCAAAAACCAGAGGCATGTTCTGATGACAGAAACCAGTGCCCCATCTTGGTCTGGCACCCCTGCACACCTGCTCCACCATCCCGCCTTGGCAATGCCCGCTATGTTCTGTGCTCTGCCACCTGCTGCCAACACTCTCCATGTTACACATATGCCCAAATGTGTCAGCTCACATCATAGTGGCTGGTTGTTTGGTTGTTTCACTGTTCACTTTCTTTGCATATTAAGGATATATATATATATATATGCAGTAGATTATATATAGATGATATATAATATGTTGTATTATGTAACAAAATGCCTTTTCCCATATCATGATGTTAACAAGTTAATGTTACCAGCTACATGTATTGTATTTGGAGAGAGCATTTTTATTACAATGTTGTCCTGTAGTTTGCCATATTGTAGTTTTCTATGCAAGCAACTTCATAAAACCAAGAAACAGTGAGTAGTTGAATTTTATTTTACATCAAATATTGCAGTTAATACATAGTCCAAATACTTTAAATGTATAGGATATTTAAGGCATTACATAATGGGTATATTAAAAATCATTCACTAATATGATAAGTGACTTAAAATTAGTTATTAAGAATTCATAAGAAAATGCTTCAATAAGAATCAACTGCCTTTATATGTATTTTATTCATAAAACAAAAGTATTTATATTAAAGGAGATGTGTGGAAACCCATTTCAAATTCTGCGTGGTTCAGGTTTCCGATTCAGGGTTCTGGAGGAGGTCGCACACAAATGAAAAGAGACTAGAAAATTATTAATTTGGGAATTTTGTGGGGGGAAGGGAACATGGTTTGGCTCAGTGAATAGAGCGTCGGCCTGGGGGCTGAAGGGTCCCAGGTTCAATTCCAGTCAAGGACACGTATCCTGGTTGCAGGCACATCCCCAGTGTGGGGTGTGCAGGAGGTGGCTGATTGATGTCTCTTACTCATCGATGTTTCTGGCTCTCTGTCCCTCTCCCTTCTTCTCTGTGAAAAATCAATAAAATATATCTTTAAAAAAAAAATCAGAGAATCCAAGATGGCGGCATAGGTAAACACCTACAATGCTGCCTCGCACAACAATTTCAAAACTACAACTAAAAGACAGAACAGACATCATCCAGAACCACAGGAAAGCTGGCCGAGTGTAAGTTCTACAGCTAGAAGGAAAGAGAGGGGCTCACAGAAACCCAGAGGAGCTGCAATAAGCCGAGGTACAGAGACTCGCGCGCTGAGAGAGCAGGTGCTGGAGTACCTGGCTGGCTTTCTCTGGCGGGAGGGAAACGGAGACTCCCAACGTCATTGAACCCCTTATCTTATGACACTAAACCCCAGATCCAGCCGAAACTCATACGGGGGGAGTTTGGACTGTGAAAAGGGAGAGATGCATGGAAATTTAGGGGAGTCGCAGAAGATCAGGTCCGCTCTCGCACGCGCATGGTGCTGCGCGGAGGACAGATTGCTGATTGTGCCCCTGGCTTTCGCGAGTGGCGGGAGACAGACCCTCCGAACTGCGCCACTTCTGAGTCCACTAGGCCCCTGTTTCGGGCGAAACCCTGGGGACCTAGACTCCTGTGGTCCTAGTGCGTAGGGGAGCTGGAAAGGCAGCAGTCTAGAGGTACTGCGGGTGCACGTGCATAAGGACTGCTCCAGCGATTACCCAGTCATGTGAGACTCTGGGGCCGTGGAGGGCAGGGCCAACTGGAAGGCAAGGCAGTTCCTTAAGCCCTGAGACTCCACCCCTCCCAAGCTCAACAGAGGCTTCTTCGGTTTTGCGTCTGGTATCATAAGGCTGAATTCAACACAGAAGTTTCCCCAGCATAGTGAAAATGCTTAGACAAGGGAAGGAATCACAAACAAAAGAAATGGAGGAAAAAAAACGACTGGATATAGAGGTCAAAACCACGCTTATAAGGTTTTTCAAGAATATGCTAGAAAAGATGGATAAATTTAGTGAGACCCAAGAGGAGATGAAAAAGGACCAACTAGAGATGGAAAAGGTCCAACTAAAGATGACAAAGGACCAAATAGAAATTAAACATACACTGACTGAAATAAAAAATATTATACAGAGTCCTAACAGCAGACTAGAGAAAGGCAAGAATCAAGTCAAAAATTTGAAATATAAAGAAGCAGACAACATTCAACTGGAAAAGCAAGAAGAGAAAATAATCCAAAAATGTGAACATAATGTAAGGAGACTCTGGGGCAGCTTTAAGCATACCAACATCAGAATTGTGGAGGTGCCAGAAGAAGAGAGAGAGCAAGATACTGAAAACTTATTTAAAGAAATAATGACTGAAAACTTCCCACATCTGGTAAAAGAAATAGACTTACAAGTCCAGGAAGCACACAGAACCCCATATAAAAGGAATCCAAAGAGGACCACACCTAGACACATCATAATTAAAATGCCAAGAGCAAAAGAAAAAGAGAGAATATTGAAAGCAGCAAGAGAAAAACAGTTTATTACCTACAAGGGAGCACCCATACGACTGTCAACTGATTTCTCAACAGAAAGGATGCAGGCCAGACGGGAGTGGCAAGAAATATTCAACGTGATGAATAGCAAGAACCTACAACCAAGAATAATCTATCCAGCAAAGCTAACATTCAGAATTGAAGGGCAGATAAAGAGCTTCACAGATAAGAAAAAGCTAAAGGAGTTCATCAACTCCAAACCAGTATTATATGAAATGCTGAAAGGTACTCTTTTAGAAGAGGAAGAAGAAAAAGGTAAAAGCCAAAAAATTATGAATAACAAATACATATCTATCAACAAGTGAATCTAAAAATTAAGTGAATTAAACATTTGATCAACAGAATAAACTGGTGAATATAATAGAATCAGGAGCACAGAAAGGGAGTGGACTGATAATTCTCAGGGGGGAAGGGGTGAGGAGTGTACAGGGAGAGACTGGACAAAAATCATACACCTATGGATGAGATCAATGGGAGGGAGCTAAGGGCAGAGGGAGGGGTGGGAACTGGGTGGAGGGGTGCTATCGAGGGGAAAAAAGAGAAACAAATGTAATAATCTGAATAATAAAGATTTAATTAAAAAAATCACATAGTAAAGGTGATCACATAAACTAAGTTATTTTATAATCACTGATTGTAGCTTTAAATCTTTGTATATTTTTAAATTTTATTTTCATTTTTTAATTTAAATTACATTTGACATACAATATTATATTAGTTTCAGGTGTACAATGCTATGAAATAACACCCTGACAAATCTATCTGACAAAATATATAGCTATTATAATATTAGAGCCCCCTATGCAAGGATTTCATGCAAGAAACTCAGCCCTTGCAGCCGCAGCAGCTTGCCTTGGACCCTGCAGCCCTGACTTCATTTGGAAAGTCATCTGGAAGGATGTCCAGAAGAATGTCCAGGTCATTTGGCTGTCAGTCTAATTAGTATATTACAATTTTATCATTATGAATTATTGACTATATTCTCTATTTTGTACATATCAATTCCTATGACTATTCTGTAACTACAAATAAATACTTCTAATTAACTTCACTTTTTCACCCATTACCATTGCCCAACCTTTTTCCCATCTGGCTATTGTAAATAATGCTACAATAAATATATGATGTATTTATCTTTTCAATTTAATGTTTTGTATTTCTTCAGATAAATACCCAGAAGTAGAATTGCTGTGTTCTTTATTTCTCCTGTTGTAGTTTTTAAAGAAATTTTGTTTGGTATAAATATTACTATTCCAGGTTTTCTGTTTTGTTTTGTTTCCATTTTTATGAAATGTCTTTTTCCATTGCTTTGCTTTCTACTATATGTCTTTTGATCTGAAGTGAGTTTCTTATAGAAAGCATATGTTAGGGTCATATTTTGTTTTTCATTCAATCACTATGTCTTTTGGATGCAGTGTTTGATCAATTTGCATTTAAAGTAATTATTGGTAGGTATGTATTTATTGGCATTTTATTATTCATATTTTTGTTATTTTTTTCTTTCTTTTTAGAGAAAGCTCTAACATTTCTTGTAATATTTGTTAAGAGGTGATGAACTCTTTTACCTTTTTCTATTCTGGGGAGCTCTTTATATGTTTAATTATAAATATATATATTTTTTTATTTTTAAATTGATTTTTAGAGAGATAGGATGTGTGAGAGAGTGATAGAACCATCAATAAGAGAGAAACATCAATTGCCTGCCACCTGCATAGCCCTTCTAAGGATTGAGCCTGCAATCCAGGCATGTGCCCTAACTGGGTATCAAACCAGTGACTTCTTGGTGTATGGGAAAACCGTCAACCACTGTGCTACACTGGATGGTCATGTCTTTTAAATCTAAATAATAGTTTTGTTGGCTAGAGTAATCTTGGTTGAAGATAATTGCTTTTCATCACTCTGAGTATTTTTGTGCCAATCACTCTGTGGTTGTTTTTTTGAAATGGAAAAATATCTATGTATGCATATTCTTCTTTTTCTTATTTAATTTTTTTATTAATGTATTACATGTATACATATCTTCCCATTGCCCGTCCCCCCTCCTAGGCATACCCTAACACCCCTGTGTATTGTGTTCATTGGTTATGCTTATATACATACTTACAAGTCTTTGGGTTGATCTCTTATTTACCCTACCTCTCCCTGTACTTCCTGCAGTCTGTTTGATGCTATACTGCCTCTGTATCTATCTTTTTGTTAATCAGTTTATAATGTTCTTTATTCTCCACAAATGAGTGAGATCATGTGGTGTTTCTCCTTCATTGAATGGCTTATTTCACTTAACATAATGCTCTCCAGTTCCATCCAGGTTGCTGCAAATGGTAAGAATTCTTTCTTTTTTATTGCAGCATAGAATTCCATTGTGTAGATGTACCATAGTTTTCTGATCCATTCATCTGCTGACAGGCACCTACGCTGTTTCCAAATTGTAGCCATTTAAATTCTGCTGCTATAAACATAAGGGTACATAAATCCTTTCTGTTTGGTGTTTCTAGTTTCTTAGGATATATTCCTGAGAGTGGGATTGCTGGGTCAAATGGGAGTTCCATTTTTAGTTTTTTGAGGAAACTATACTATTCTCCGCACTGGATGCACCAGATTGCATTCCCACCAGCAGTACAGGAGGATTCATTTTTCTCTGCATCCTCACCAACACTTATCTTTGTTGATTTGTTGATGATTGCCATTCTGACAGGTGTGAGATGGCATCATATTATCGTTTTGATTTCCATCTTTCTGATAATTATCAACTTTGAGCATGTTTTCATGTGTCTCTTGGCCTTCCTTCTGTCATCTTTTGAAAAGGTTCTACTTAAGTCCATTGCCCATTTTTTATTGGATTAATTACCTTCCTTTTATTAAGTTGTATGAGTTGGCTATAGATGTTGGAGATTAAAACTTTATCAGTGATAAGATTTGCAAATACGTTCTACAATACAGTGAACTTTCTTGTTGTTTTGTTGATGGTTTCTTTTGCTGTGCAAAAGCTTTTTATTTCCATGTGGTCCCATTTGTTTATTTTTTCTTTAGCTTCCATTGCCTTTGGAGCAGTATCAGTGAAGAAGTCCTTTCGGCATAGGTCTGAGATTGTGCTGCCTATGGATTCCTCTAGAATTTTTATGGTTTCCCTTCTAATGTTTAAGTCCTGTATCCATTTGGAGTTTATTTTTGTGTACGGTGTAATTTGGTGGTATAGTTTCACTTTTTTGCATGTATCTGTCCAATTTTCCCAACACCATAAATTGAAGAGGCTGTCTTGACTCCATTGTATTTTCATGCCTCCTTTGTCAAATATTAATTGAGCACAGTGGTTTGGGTGGATATCTGGATTCCCTATTCTATTCCATTGGTCTATCTGTCTGTTCTTGTGCTAGTACCCGGCTGTATTGAGAACAGTTGCTTAGTATTATAGCTTGAAATCTGATATTGAGATCCCACCTACTTTATTCTTCTTTCTCAGGATTTCTGTGTCTATTCGGATTATTTTTTGTTCCAGATGAATCTTTGGAAAGTTCTTTCTAAGTCTGTGAAATATGTTGTTTATATTTTAATGGGTAGTGCATTGAATGTATAGATTGCTTTGGGTAGTATGGACATTTTAATGATGTTGATTCTCCTAATCCCTGAGCATAGTATGCTCTTCCATCTGTTTACATCTTCCTCTATCTCTTTTTTCAGTGTCCTGTAGTTTTCTGTGTATAGGTCTTTTACTTCCTTAGTTAGGTTTATTCCTAGATATCTTACTTTTTTGGTGCGATGGTAAATGGGATTGCTTTTTTAGTCTCTTTTTCTGTAATTTCACTATTAGTGTATAAAAATGCCATAGATTTCTTGGCATTAATTTTGTATCCTGCTACATTGCTAAATTCATTTATTAAGTCTATTAGTTTTGGGATGGAGTCCTTTGGGTTTTTTATGTACAGTATCATGTCATCTGCAAATAAGGACAGATTTACTTCTTCTTTTCCAATTTGGATGCCTTTTATTTCTTCTTCTTATCTAATTGCAATGGCTAATACCTCCAGTACTATGTCAAACAGGAGTGGTAATAGTGGGCATCCCTGTCTTGTCCTGTTCTTAGGGAAATGGTTTTAGTTTTTGCCCATTGAGGATGATGTTAACTGTGGGTTTATCATATATGGATTTATGATGTTGAGGTATGATCCTTCTATTCGGACCTTGCTGAGAGTTTTTATCAAAAAAGGATGTTGGAATTTGTCAAATGTTTTTTCTGCATCAATTGCTATGACAATGTGATTTTTATCTCTCAATTTGTTTATGTGATGTATCGCGTTTATTGATTTCCATATATTATACCATCCTTGCATTTCTGGGATAAATCCTACTTGGTCATGGTTTACAATCTTTGTGATATACTGCAGGATCCCATTTGCTAGAATTGTGTTGAGGATATTGTCATTTTGTTCATGAGAGATATTGGCCTATAATTCTCTTTCCTTGTGTTGTCTTTATTGGGTTTTGGTATTCGGGTGATGGTGGCTTCATAGAAGGTGTTTGGAAGATTTCCTTCTTCATGAATATTTTGAATAGTTTGAGGAGGATAGGTTTTAATTCTTCCTTGAATGTTTGGTAAAACTCTCCTGTGTAGCCATCTGACCCCGGGCTTTTGTTTGCTAGAAGCTTTTTGATGACTGCTTCAATTTATTCCATAGTTATAGGACTAATGAGATGTTTAGATTCTTCCTGATTGAGTTTTAGAAGGTTATATTTTTCTAGGAATATGTCCATTTCCTGCAGGTTGTCCACTTTGTTGGAATAGAGTTGTTCATAGTATTTGTTAACAATCCTTTGTATTTTGGTGTGGTCTGTTGTTATTTCTCCTCTTTTATTTATGATTTTGTTTATTTGGGTCTTCTCTCTTTGATTATCAGTGAGCTTGGCTAGAGTTCCCTCAATCTTGTTTATCCTTTCAAAGAACCAGCTCTTGGTTTTGTTGATCTTTTGAATTGTTTCTTTGGTCTCCATGTTGTTTATCTCTTCTCTGATCTTTACTATTTCCTTTCTTCTGCTTACATTGGGCTTTTATTGTTGCTCTCTTTCTAGCTCTTTGAGTTGTAGAGTTAGGTAATTTATTACCATTGTTTCTTGTTTTGTTTTTTTTTCAGTAGGCTTGTAGTGCTATGAACTTTTCTCTCAAGACTGATTTCATTGTGTCCATAAATTTTGGATTGTTGTGTTGTCATTGTCATTTGTTGCCATGATGTTTTTTATTTCTTCCTTGATCTCTCTGGTTACCCAGTCGTTGTTTAATAGCATGCTGTTTAGTCTCCATGTGTTTGATTTCTTTATATTGTTTTTATTGTAGTTGATTTCCAGTTTTATGCCACTGTGATCTGAGAAGATGCTTGATATGATTTCTATCTTCGTGAATTTGAAGAGACTTTGCCTATTACACAACATATGGTCTATATTTGAAAATGACCCATGTGCTCTTGGGAAGAATGTATATTCTGTGGCATTGGGATGAAATGTTCTGAAGATATCAATTAATTCCATCTGGTCTAGTGAGTCATTTAGGATGGATGTTTCTTTGCAGATTTTTGTTTAGAGGATTTGTCCAAGGGTGACAGTGGGGTACTAAAGTCTCCTATTATGATTGTATTGCTGTCAATCTCTCCCTTAATATCCTCCAGGTTTTTTTTTTAATGTACTTAGGTACTCCTATATTGGGTGCATATATGTTTACCAGAGTTATTTCTTCTTGTTGGATTGTTCCCTTTAGTATTATGAAATGGCCTTCTTTATCTCTTGTTATGTCCTTTACTTTGAGAACTAATTTGACATATATAAGTATTGCAACCCCAGCCTTTTTTTTTTCATTTCCATTTGGCTGAAATACCATCTTCCATCCATTCACCCTCAATCTGTGTGCATCTCTTTTCCTGAGGTGGGTTTTTTTTTAGACAGAAGATATATGGATCATGTATTCTTATCCAATTGGTTATCCTATGTCTTTTGATTGGAGCATTTAATTCATTGACATTTAAAGTTATTATTGACAGGTACTTACCTGTTGCCATTTTTATTCTTTACCCCTGAGTTCACTCTTCGCTTTCTATTTCTTTTTTTACAACAGACCCTTTAACATTTCTTCATTTCTGGTTTGCTGGTAATATATTCCCTTAGTTTTTTTTGTCTGTGAAGCTCCTGATTTCACATTCAATTTTGATTGAAAGCCTTACTGGGTATAGTATTCTTGGATTCAGACCCTTCCTTTGCTTGACTTTGTATATTCCATTCCTTTTCCTTCCAGCCTAATAAGTTTCTGTTGAGAAATCAGTTGCTAGTCTAATGGGGGTTCCTTTGTAGTTAACTTTCTTTCTTTCTCTAGCCGCTTTTAAGATTCTTACTTTGTCGTTGGTGTTTGCCAATTCAATTATGATGTGCCCTGGTGTCTTTTCTTTTGAGGTTCATTTTTCTTGGGACTCTTGGATTTTAAGCTTCTTGGATTTGTGTGGGTTTTTTCCTTCCTATATCAGGGAAGTTTTCTGTCATTATTTCTTCAAACGGGTTTTTTATTTCTTGCTCAGTTTCCACTCTTTCTGGAACCCCAATTATGCATATGTTGTTTTGTTTTGTGTTATCCCAAAGTTTCCTTTGGCTCTCCTCTTGCTTTTTTTTTTTCTATAAGCTTCTGCACTTGGGTATTTTTTCCTACCTTGTCTTCTAGCTCACTGATGCAGTCCCCTCCTTCTTCTAGTCTATTTTTGATGCTTTCTATTGAGTTCTTTACAGCAGTGATGCCTTTTTTCATTTCTTCTTGATTCTTTATAATTTCCTCTTGGTTCTTACTCATATTGTCGAATTTGTCTTCCATTCTTTTCAGCTACCTTATGACCATTTATCTGAACTCTTTCTCTTGCAGGTTGTTTTCTTCTATTTTGTTTACATTCTTTTCTGATGATAACTGCTTCTCTTTTATATGCAGGCTGTTTCTTCATTTTCCCATGCTCTTTCTTCACCGGGTGTCTGGTTATGTAGTTCTTTCTTCTGCCTTGATTTAAAGGCACAAAATACAACACGACCAGGCACAACACACAAGGCACTGAACAGAAATGTATTCACGATGTTAATAATCACAGATAATGTGACCACCAGTGAAAGACAAATTAGGGGTAAGTAGAGAAAGAAAAAGATAGAACAAAGAAAAAAAGAAAAGAAAGAAGTGCCAAAATAAATTTGGGAGAAAGGAGAAAAAAGAGGAAAAAGCATAAGAAGGAGAAGGGGAAGGAGGAGAAGCAGAAGGAGAAGAAGAAGGGAGAAAGAAAGAAAAAAATATAAGAGAGAAAAGAAAGAGAATTAAAAAAATGGAAACAAATTATATATATGAGGAGAAAACTCCAATAAAAAAGCCACTAATCCCAAGAAATGCAAGCAAGAAGTACCTGGAGATTAATACAAATGACAAATAACAACTAATAACAAGGGAGGTGAGGGAAAACAGATTTAAAAAACCAACAAACACAAAGTAAACAAAAATCAAAATAAAACAAGTACAATAAGCAAAAACAATCTCACAAAAATTATAAAAAAAATGATATAATCAAAGTTCAAGCAAACAACAACAAAAGGACAGAGAGAAAAACAATATTTTTGGATATTGAAGACAGAAGAGAGAGGTGTGTATGGACTTAGAGTAGGGTATTATAAATTAGATATATAAGTGAGGTGTCATTTTAACCAGGTTAAAAAAAAAGAATAGGGAAAATTTAAAGTTGGAAAAGGTAAGAGAAACAAGACAACAAAATGAGAAAAGTTAGGAAGAGAGTGTTGCATAAAGGTAGAGTTGAGATAGAATAAAATGATGCTAAATGAAAGCTGAAAATAGAATGTAGAACTCTAATCCCAAAGTAAAATAAAGAGAATATAAAATGACACTTCTTTTTTTCCAAAAAGGTAAAATAGTAGTAGCAAAAATACTGGTTGAAAATAAAAATATAATAATCAATTGAGGAATAAAGAAAAAAATTAGTTTTTTAAATAAAAATTAAAAAAATAAATAAGTATTAAAAATAAAAGAATAGAATTGGCAGTAGTGGCAGTCATTCACTTCCTCTATTGTTCTGTTTGGCATGCCAGTTTCCCAGTCAGGAAGATATTGCAGTTCGCTTCATCCCACTTCTGCTCAGTGCTGAAAACCAGTCCTGGTTTTTAAGCAGGCTGTGTGTCTTTATTCTTTTGTGATTAAGCAAGAGTCAATATGTGTGTTGTTCCCTGGTTGACCTCTGAGACTATAGGTCTTCTCTAGCCTGTGCCTAGATCCTGCTTTCTCTGTGGTTCTCAGTACTGGTTTGTGGGAGTGGGTTGCCCCAAAGCTGATTCTCTGATGGTTATTCTTCACTATGATTCCCTGGTTCTAAAAGGACAACTTTCCCCTGCCATCTCTTAGGATGCCCCAATTGGATGATCCTATGTATTGGGCTTAGCAATCAGAAGTGAGTGTCTGAATATAAAAGAGTGCAGTCTGTACACTCCCCCTTCCCCGCTCCTGTTCAAGCAGCTGGGACACCTTAATAACTCCCAGGCTGTCCTTCTGCCTCAGGTCAAAATGGGTTGCTTTCTAGAGCTCCCCTGTGTTAACAGTTCTTCAGGCCCCCTTCCACATTCAGGGATCAAGCCCTGCCTAACATCCATGGGTTGTTAGGTGTAGCTTTTCCCCAGTCCAGTTCCCACAGTGTGCTCATCTCTCTGTTCTGCGGGACTGAAGACCTCACCTTATCCCAGGAGAAATCTGACCTTTCCGTGTAGCGTGTGGAACTCCTCTGGATCTGTGCCTATTGGGGAGCGGTGTTTTGGGTCCCCAGGCTTTTAGGTGGGTTCCACAGCTGTAGCTTTGCAGGTTTCCATAAACATCCACTTTCCCCTGCAAGATGGTGTGTTCTCCGTGTTCTCGCTGGTGGCTCTGGGGGAATAAACCCTGTGGCAGTGGGGCTGCCTAGTCAAGGGAGCCCCGTCCAGCAGTCTCCCACCTGCTCCTGAAGGACAACTGTCCCTTAACTTGCCAACAAACACTCCCAGTGTTACTCTCAGCTGTTCTCTCTATTTGCTCAGTGACAAGGCTCCAGACACGTCCATCCATTCCACCACCATTATTCTAGGTATCCAATCACTCTGATCTGTAACATTTTTGTTTACCTATTATCTGACAGCCTATGGTAGCTCCCTTGTAGAATTAATTTAATGTATCTTGCTATTTTTAAGATTCTCTCTGTTTTTATCCATTGACATTTTAATTTTGATGTCTTTTGATGTGGGCATCTCTGGGTTCATCTTGTTGGGGACTTTTTGTGCTTCTTGGACTTATATGCCTATTTCCTTCACCATGTAAGGGAAATTTTCTGTCATTATTTTTTTCAAGTATGTTTTCAACTTCTAGTTCTCTCTCTCTCTTCTTTTTTCAACACCCCCATGATATGAATGTTGGTAACATTTGAAGTTGTCCCAGAGGCTCCTTACACTATCCTTCTTTTGGTATTCTTTTTTTTTTCACTGTTATGATTGGGTGTTTTCTGTTTCCTTATATACTAAATATAAAAATCTATTTCATCTACTCTACTAATGGTTTCCTATAATTCATTTTTTATTTCAGTTACTCTAGTTTTCATTTCTGACTGGTTCTTTGTGGTTTTCATTTCTTTTTCTATGCTCTTGAAGTTCTCATTAAGTACCTGGAGCATCTTTAGAAACTTTTTTTTTTTAATTTTATATCTGGTAAATGACTTATCTATTTTATTTAGTCCTTATTCTGGAGACTTCTGCTTCCTTTTATTTGGGACATCTTTTTTTTCCTGCTCATTTTGGTTGCTTCTCTGTGTGTTTCTATGTATTAGGTAGAGCTACTATACTTCTTGGACTTAGTAGAGTGTCCTTATGTAGTGGGTGTCCTGTATGGCCCAGTAGTACATCCTTCCAAGACCCATAAGCTGGGTATTCCAGGAGTACCCCATTTGTGAACTTTGTATACTGTTGTCTTATAGTTGAGCCTTAATTTTTGTTTATATATCACTCAGAGGGATTGAACCCTAGTCCGAGTGGCTGTGAGGACCTGCTATGACTATAGTAGAGGAACTGCTGTACAGTATCTGATGCCAAGAATCACACTAACTTCAGTGGGGCTTTGGTGCCTACCAAGATTTTCCCTTGAGTGTGTAGTTATTGGAGGAGGCTAGGTTATAATCAGACATGGTCTGAGGGCATCCACCAGCTGCACTGGCTCTAGAGACTTTTTGGAAATTCAAGGTCAACCGCCATCTATGCCCTAGTTGGGGCCACCTGACATGAGCTACAGAATGATCTGCAGATGCCTGCTACTTGTGTAGGACTTGGATGTGCCCAGGAGAGGCCAAAATGCAAACTGAGGCTATCTGTCACTAGTACCACGCCTGGGGCCACTTAGCAAGATGTACAGGGTTTACAAAAACCAAATGCTATTTATAAGAGAGATTTTAGACAAGTCCAAATCATGAGCAAAAGAGACCCTTTATTTGGAAAAGCCACTGGAAACATCTTGATTTGACCTGAAAGTTGGTGGGGTTGGATCTCAGGGAATCATCAGGGTAGGGCTAGAAGTGTTAGCTGTGTTGATTGAGACTTAGATATGTCAGGCTATATGGGGGGGAAGGGGAAAGCAGGGTGGCTCATGAAAGAAACAATAGCCTCTGCCGTCATTTCTGTCTTGGAGAAAACTTCACCACAAGCCATCATTCTGAAGCCACATAATTGTGTTCCTGTCCTTTTGTTCTTGGTACCTTTGGAGCTTCAACCCCAATGCTGGAGTACTGAGCAAGTAAGTATAAGTAAGTGGGTGTGTGGGGCCATTATGAGGAATTCCTAGGACTCCAGAAGACCTCTGTCTTACTCAGCCACAATTCCCTATGGGTTTTTATAGCCACAGTTAAAACTGGGCTGGGATTTCTTATGTGGAGCCTGACTCTTGGCCCCTAAGATATTTCTCCCAATTTTTAACTTCCATATGTGGGTAGAGACCACCCCTTTCAGCATCTCTTCCCCTCCTACCAGTCTCAATGCAACTACTTCTTTATATCCTTAGTTATAGATTTCTCTTCTGCTAGATTTCAGGCATTCTGAATGATGGTTGTTCTATAATTTTGCTATAACTTTGATGTGGTTGTAGGAGGATCCAAGTACTACATTTACATACCATTTTGATTGGAACTACCCTATGAATATTTTTAAAAGGTTTTCTTTGCTGATCTGTGTCTAAAAATTGTTCAGTTTTAGCATTTTGAATATATAATTCTTTTTAACTCTTACTCTGCCCCTTATCAGCTGGGAAATGCTGAAAAGGGTTTTAATCTTATTACATTCAGTTTTCTCATTTTGAAAATATGGTGGCTAATAATGGTACCTCCCAATAGTATCTTTGTGAGAATTTACTTTATACTTGGTTCATATAAAACACATGTTACCTACTGGCATTTGTTATGTACTCAATAGCCGTTAGCTATTATTAGTGTATTTATTTATTTATTTATTTATTTATTTATTATTGTTGTTCTTTATCCTCTCCGAGGACATTTTTCCATTGATCTTTTAGAGAGAGTAGAAAAGAGAGGGAAAGACAGAGAGAAACATTGATGTGAGAGAAATATATTGATTGGTTGCCTCCTACACCTGCTATGAACATGGCCTGGGTCAGGGAGGTCTCTGCAACCAAGGTACCTGCCTTGACAAGAATTGAACAAAGGCCAACGTTCCATCCACTGCTCCAAACTGTCTAGGGCTAGCTATTATTAGCTTATAAAACTACCAAACAAAGGTCATTTCTTAAATGTTTGAACATTATGTTTTATGTGACTAGGAGCCACCAAGTACACAATCCATATTTTACTTCATGTAAAACACTTTACAGAAACAAATGACATCATTAGTACACATGTATTGCAGAGTATAGGGAAGTAGTCATTCAAACTATTACTTTCAAAACCAGAAAAAGAGCCCTGGCTGATGTAGCTCAGTTGGTTTGTGTGTTGTTCCATGTACCAAAAATAGTGGGTTTGATTCTGTTTGGGGCACATGTCCAGGTTACAGGTTCAGTTCCTAATCTGACTATATGTGGGAGGCAGCTGATTGATGTTTCTTACATTGATGCTTCTCTCTATATATAAAGTCAATCAATAATAATTAAAAAAAAACAAAAAAGGAAAAAGAACATAGCAAAAATTCTACAAAAGCAAAGAGGAATTAAATTATAAACTAAATGATATAATTATATCATAAAGTAATATGCTTACCCTACAAATTCAGTGAGATGGGCTTTTGACCTGTCCATTATAGTTTAAAGTCAAGTTGGTAATATAAGGTACACAAGAAAATATAAATAATAATTTATAAATAATAATTCAGTCAATAGTGCTCTTGGCTATTATTGAATATTAACACTGCACAGTAATAATTGTGATAAAATTTTAACAAAGGAGATGCAATTATAGATTTAGTACTAAACAACAGCTCTGTAGAGGACTTGGGCAATTGATTTGAACTTTGAAAATAAGTAAGAGTCAAATAAGAGGGACAAGGAAGAAGTAAGGAAGGAATAGGTACTAAGTATTCTGTTGAAGGGAATGAAAGTAGATAAACCCTCACACACAAACATAGACACAAGCATCTATATATATAAAAGCCCAGTGACCGAATGGCAGAATAACCATAGTTGACCAGTCACTGACCACCAGGGGCAGACGCTCAATGCAGGAGCTGCCCCCTGGTGATCAGTGAGTTTCCACAGTCAGAGCACCACTCAGCTGACCGGGATGAGCAACTGCTCCTGCAGCAGGAGCAGCTGCTAGCAGGCCCAAGGTGAGCTGAGTCTCTATACCTATAAAATACCTGAGAAAATCTAGACTCTGGCCTGACCCCACCAGCTAATGCAGGCCCTCTATGGCATGTTCTATAAAGAGCAAGGGAGCTGGCATAGTTGGGTGGCAAGAGAGAACATAACTGTTCCCTGGGAAGGCTGTCCTGATGACTGCGGATCCTGGAGAGCTGCCCTGAACATCCCCAATAATGTCACCAACCTGGCATCACTCATCAAGGACATTCACTGAGTGGCTTTGAGGTGCAAAGCTCTCTTCTAGGTTCCTCCAGGACACAGAACACACCTTTATCAAAGACATTACCCCAAAATATCAGCTTAGACTAATTTCCTCATTCAGCAGCCGCTCAGAGGGTAGGTCTACAGCTGCTCAGATGACTGGGATGAGCGGCTGCTCCAGCAGTGGGAGCAGCTGCTTATCTGATCAGAGTGAGTGGTGCTCCCACAGTGAGCTGATCCCCACATTCCACACTCCCCACTAGTGCACAACTCCATGCACTGGGTTTCTAGTATATGAATAAATCAGTCCACCTTGAATAAAACATTTAGATAAAAGTAACTGACAATGTGGAGAGTAGAATTCATCCAGATTCTAAGGGATTGATATTTCATTCTATCTACTAAACATGCATTTTGAAGAAGGAAAGTGTCATCATGCATAGTTTCTGAGCTGTATGATTGGAATTCTTTAATTAAAGTCATGCTAATATAAACAACAGAAAATATTATGATTATAGTTAGAGTTAAATGTTCCAAGTAAACTTAGGAGACAAAGGAGCAGTATTTGGGAAGCCCAATATAAAAGAGGGGTAGAAATTATAGGGGAGTACTCATAACAGATATGTTCTTTGTGTCCCTCCTTTTGTTGTGGGCCTCTATAATTAAGAAAGCAGATTCTATTTCTTCTAACTTTATCACACTTCCTCAAGATTCTAAGTCTCTGAAGGGACTGGGCTAAATATAATCCACATGTCTACTTCCTGGCTACTTATGAGTGGTGAGTAATGAGCTCTAATCCTTTTTGGTACAGTAGTAAAGAAAAGACACCTAAATTTCAATAGTATTGTGACTGTACACAGTTAGGCAAAGAAAAGTCTCCAAACAGAAATAGGAGCTGAGTAGGGGTAATGTAATCTACACTATGTGGCCAAAATAAATAACAATAATGTCTACAACATAACACAAACAATTTTAGAAAGCTGAAATTGAGTAGTAGTGTGCAAGAGCCATTGATTGGATCAGAGGAAAAACAGATAGAAACAATTATAAACCTGTCCTATCCCAGATATATGGTGATAGTATTCTGGACTCATGTGGACACATGTCGGCCCAGCTGACTAAATAGAGCTGCTGACTTTAATACACAGAGTTCTAACACTGCATTGTGCACCTGAATAGAATTCCCTGCATTTTTAAATGTCCTTAAAATGTGGCCTCTGTCATTCATATAAGCTAAAATGACAAATGCAAAACGGGAAGCGAGATAGAAGACATGTAGCACAAAGTTGTAGAAACTCAGTGCAGTGATCTGGCCAGTGATTATGTACTTTGTTTGGGTGAGGGCTGGTAAATTGTTTTTCTTCATTTTGAGAGACAGACATTAAAAATTCTGCCATCCTTATCTTCTCCCTATTCTTTATATGTAATAAATCCAATTTAATCAGCCTTAAAATTGCTAAGGAAAAATAAATGGTAGCCCTATGAAAGACACCACTATTAGTAACATATACCAAAAAGGCCATTAATATTTTTGTCACCTAATTCAGTGCATGTGGGAAAAGGAAGAATTTATTAAACATTTGTAAATACTAAAGAAGGAAGGACATATTTCATACACAAATCTAAAAATATTTCCTTAAGAAGAATTAAAAGTAAAATTTAATACAAATGTTTGTCTGGAAGCTAGCTGAAACAGAAGTTGTCTATTTCCTGCAGCTGATACCTATAAAACTCCAAAGCACAGTATGTACCAGCTGAAATCTGTCAACAGGGTTACCAGCATAAGGTCAATGTGATAGTCAAAACAGGATGAAACCAGTCTAAACAAGATGACATGAGCATTTGTGCAAGTAACAGCATCAGCAAAAGCAAAGTCATGTTTGGAATATTCTGCCAGGAATCCAAAAAAGGCAGAATGCTTATTTTGCCATGATAATGTTATGTTGTATTTGACTAAATTGAACCGATGGCATGATGGGAAATACTGCATACACCGTTGTTAGAGGACAGAGCAGAAGCTGATACCAATGCCATAAGAATGGAAACCTTACTGTGGCTATTGCTATTGCAGGCAGAGCCCACCTCAGACCTATAATCTATTTCATTACTGGTCTGTGACTGCGTGCAGAGATGTCTATCAACTGCTAATTTGTGCAAGTCATCTGATAGCTTTTTAATATGTATTATTTGTTTCATTTTTAAATCAAGTATATATGGTCTACATTATTTTATTTTATTTTTGTTAATACTCAGCTGAGGATATTTTTTCATTTATTTTTAGAAAGTGGAAGGGACGGGGAGAGACAGAAAGAGAAACATCAATGTAAGAGAGACACATGGTTTGGTTGCCTCCCGCATGGGCATGATCAGGGCTGGGATGAAGTCTGCCACTGAGCTATGTGCCCTTTACTGGAATCAAACTCAAGACCCTTCATTATGAGGGCCGATGCTCTATCCACTAAACCACACTGGCTAGGGATGGTCTACATTATTAATCCTACTTTACTGATGATAAAACCACAAGAAACAGTTTTAAACATCAGTATAATGGAATGTCAACAACTGTGAGGTTAAACAAATCTATGTTGAAATACCTGCTGCTCTGCACTTTATATACTCAGGACTGTGGGAAAACACTTCATTATTCTAGACTTGGTTATTCTTAAATACAATATAAATTTTGGAAATGTAGAAGGATATAATAAGATTACCGATTTCACACAATACTTGACATAAAGTAGATATTCAATTAATTGTGGAATTAATATTATTTTTATTAAGGTTAACATGGTAGCCCTGACTGGTTTGGCTCAGTGGATAGAAAGTCGGCCTGCAGACTGAAGGGTCCCAGGTTCAATTCTGGTCAAGGGTTATGTACCTTTGTTGGGGGCACATCCCCAGTAGGGGGTGTGCAGGAGGCAACTGATCGATGTTTCTGATCGATGTTTCTGACTCTCTGTCCCTCTCCCTTCCTCTCTGTAAGATTCTATGTTTCTTGCTCTGTTAAAAAATCAATAAAATAAATATTTTAAAAAATATATATAAATATATATATTTAAATATATATATATATATATATATATATATATATATAATAGATATTTTTACAGAGAGAAAGGGAGAGGGACAGTCAGAAACATCTATCAACTACCTCATGCATACCCCCTATCAAACCTGGGATCCTTCAGTCCACAGGTCGACACTATATCCACTGAGTCAAACCAGTTAGGGCAATAAAAAATTATATTTTTAAAAAAGATTAACATGGTAAAAGATGCTTTGTAAATATTTTCTCATTTATGTAATTTTCACAGAAATTCAGATTATTAAAAGTAATAATAATTTAAGCTAATAATTGTAGGTTGGTAACCACAGGCAGCAGCGGTAAGGACCTTCCATGCATCACCTCATTCCTTTCTCCCAACTCAACGTCAGTGAGTTATTATCCCCGTGTAACTCCTCAAAGCACAGAGGCTCAGAGAGGTTTTGTTTGCACAGGTCATACTTTTGCTTCAGAGCTTCCAATTCTTCTGTTCAATGTCTATTGTACCAGTTCATCCTTTCATAGGTTTAAAAATATCAGAATTCAGCAGTAGAGTTTGCCACTAATCCAATTAGCCAGAATGTGAATCATTTTTTATGGCATTTCCATTTTAGCCATTTAGAAACATCTTCTAATTAGTTACATTTATTTTTAAATGTTATCAACCACAACCTTTGCTTAAAATTTTGGCTTTAATGATAATTTGTTAACAATTATATTTTTTAAAATATAAAATATTTAATAAAATCAGGTGCTATTTAAAATCTGAATTCAGAAGAAGCTCTGAGAGATTCCATATGACTTAGAATGCCAGAGGCTCTATAATGCACTACATTGTTGGTGAATATTTATGAATATAAATGAAAAAGTTAAAGTATTAGCACTTCTTTTAAAAATATATATTTTATTGATTTTTTACAGAAAAGAAAGGAGAGGGATAGAGAGTTAGAAACATCAATGAGAGAGAGACATCAATCAGCTGCCTCCTGTACAACCCCTACTGGAGATGTGCCTGCAACCAAGGTACATGCCCGTTACCAGAACCGAACCTGAGACCTTTCAGTCCGCAGGCTGACGCTCTATCCACTGAGCCAAACTGGTTTCAGCAATATTAGCACCTCTTGACAGAAATACAGGGAGACTAGCTACTTCTTGAGCACACAGTAATAATTCCCACCACATTATATCTGTATTTCTATTGAGATATTCAGATTTGCAATATTTTTACAGATAAATTTTGTGATAGTTTAAAGGTTTAGTGAACTATTCATCCTCTATAGATTCCAGACATCCTAGGTGGCTTATTACAAATGTAGACTCTGGAGTCCTTTCCAGACCTGCTGAATTTAAATCTGCAGTTTTACAAGGTCCCCAGGTGATGTGTGTACATCAATGTTGTAGCAGTGCTGTTCTAGAAACCACAAGTAATAAATAGCTATGATTTTGCTGGCCATCTCTGTCCTTTGCAGTGAGAATTGGAGAACATTTAGGTTGCCTTTATCTTATTGCAAGAAGAGTTGGATTGTAGGAGAAAAAATAAAAATAAAATATTTCCCTTTAGATCCACGAAATAATGTGGAATTATTGAACTGTATCATCCTTAAAGATTGTGGTTTAAAAGTTAATGTGTTTAGGGTATTTTAGTGACTTTGTCTAAATATTAATCTATTTAGAAGAATTCTGGTTCCTAGTTGCAAGAAGATTTTAACATTGTTTCACCAATACATATTATTTGAAAAAAAATAGCCTATTTATTTGGGGTTAAATGCTCTCATGCAAAATTGTTTTCAATTGAGTAAATATAAGATAGTTTTAATGCAACTGTTGTAAATGACAGTATAATCTGTTGGGAAAATATAAGGGTTTACATTTTCTTGAACAGATTTCACATTGTGAAATAATAGTAATAAAAATTCCTTTGATTCAGTGAGAGTTTCAACACCACTAATGCAAAAAAGTAAGACACTTAATCAGGACAAACCACTTCTCAGATCAATCTTGTGGCTTGCAGACCATGGAGCAGTAGTAAGTGAAACCATGAATAGTTTGTAAAGAAAGATGCATATGTTATCAAATTATCTAATTTAACATTACTTACTTAACATCTTGACTTTTTCTCAATGATTTTTCTCTCAGCCTCATGTTTACTTTGACCCATCAAAACTTATTTCCATAGGGTTGTATTCAAAATAGAATTTTAGAGTACCATTTGCATATACTTAATAATTCCAAAGTTATCTGTCTTTCTGAAAAGCAGAAAGCTGAAATTGCCATCAATAAGAGTCTATGCTCTTTGCTCAGCATTCAATCTAGAGGTTTGCCTTTCTGCCTAAGACTAAAGAGAATTAAAAACCTAATTATCTGCACCCTAGCAAAATAAAGATTTATTTATGGCATTAGAAAAATCAAGAATAGTGACTTCAAGCTACTAAAAACAGTACCTTTGGAATAGCAAATTTAAAATGATAATAAGGAAAAAAAGACCAACTACTAAACCAGGTAGTTCCTCTGAACTCTCTTTTATACAATATCCCAGTTGTTTTTAGGGTGGATGTTATAAGAACATTCTCATATGGATGACAATGCAGTCATTTTTCTTTTTTTCAAATCCAGTGATTCTATAGCCTGCCAGCACTTAATAACCTTAATTGAAATAAGAGTTAAATCTCTAATGCTATAAGCAACAAAATATGATTTTGGATTAATTAGAAATTTAAAAATACTTCCTTCTTATGTGTTTTAAAAATATTAATATTATTACTTTTGGGTTATTTCTTAATTAAAATGCAATTAAACATCTTCTAATAGAGTATAATATCTGTTCTTAAAAATGTCAAACTCTCCCAAAATCTATAAAGTCTGAATAAACTATGTGTAATTTGAGAGATTATTGTTTTTATAAAAACCATTTTTAACAATTAACATTAGCGTAGTGATTTGATATTCACTATGTATTTTTACAGAAATTATACCATTTTTATTTTATTTTATTCTTTAAACATATATATTATATATATATTTTATTTTTCACAGAGAGGAAGGGAGAAGGATTGAGAGTTAGAAACATCAGTGAGAGAGAGACATCGATCAGCCACCTCCTGCATGCCCCTGCTGAGGATGTGCCCGAAACCAAGGTACATGCCCTTGACTGGAAATGAACCTGGGACCCTTCAGTCCACACACTGTGGCTCTATCCACTGAGCCAAACCAGTTTCAGCAAAATTATACCATTTTAAAATTTTAATTGAACAAGATACTGATAATAGCACCTTACAGTGAGATTCAGAGATTTGGCATGGATTAGCCCAAGGGCAAAAAGTTAGTAAGTGTGAAACTGGGATCAACTCTGGTCTTCAGTTCTCAGTCCTTTGTCCAGAGCACCTTACTGTTACTACCTCATTCAGGTAAGTACATTTGCTCACTTTAAACCTTTCAGCACATTGTGTACCTAGGTTTGGCTTTTTAATCATTTTCTTTAAGTTGTTTTGAACTTTCACTATGTTTATACATAGACAGTTTTTTCTCATTTTTATATTCCTTATTTTTTTTTCAATCAGTACAATAACCTTTATTTGTTCCTTTTGAATTTTATCACAATTAATTCTGAAAACTTGTGGAATGTCCTAAGGTTATTTTCTATCCTCATTATTTTCCTCTGTGGTACTTAGGGATGTCATTCTCCACAACTTATCTGCAAAATTAATGATCATGTTCACGATTTAATCATCAAAGTCACTGATTAAAATGCTCAGCAATAGGTCTGAAACCAATCACTGCAGAACATTACTTATGTCACCTGAACTTGGCAATGGCCCACTGAATACAACTCATTGATTATAATCTTACAGCTCAGTGCTGTGCTCTAATGGTGGTTGAAACAAGACAATATATCCCAATATATCGATGACTTTTGGCATGAGGCACAGATCTAAAACCTTTGTGAAATAAAATTGTATTGGATCTATTGCTTTCCTCCAATTGAACATATTTGTCATTCTATCATAGATATAATAAATCTTAACATATATACCTTATTGGGAATTTGGGAATTAACAAAATAGCTATTCTACAGAACATTCTTTTTGCACATTGTTAGTCCTTGAAACAAATATTTTACATTGATTCTTCATAGCTTATTGCAATAAATATCATATTCTGCCCAGATGTCAATATGCAGACATTCTTACCAATTGTACTAGCTGAATTATGTTTATAATATGCATAAGGTAGGCACCTTAACATACTTAGAAATCTAAAAACCTGAAAGATGAACAGATTTTTTGTGTTTCCTGTGTATCACTTTTATATCTCTAAATAACAGTTTGAAGAGTCAATTCTTTGATTTACTATTAATACTTATACCTTGTTATTCTCAATACTCAATATTTGTAGTATCCTGTGTACCCATGTTTGGGCCAGGAGTGGTTTTGGAAAAACTTTTCTCTTTATATTTACACCTATTCACTAGTTCTTATGAGATCATACAAGCAGAAATGTCCTACATGCTTAAACTCACTAAACTATTCCTGTTCCATTTATTTTTAACGTTTTAATTCAAAAGTTTAAAATTAGTTTTCTATATTTTTAATTGTCAACACACTAGCTGAGAAAGAGAATCAATCTATATCCTCTCTCAGTGATCACTACAGTGGACTTCTGGACCAATACTAGCGTGTTTCTATAAATCAGTTCAGATGCTGTCTGACATTGTGATTCACATCTTTCCTGGAACTTAATTAGATAATTGAACAATAGTCAACTTATTGACCATCAGTGACCCTTCCAGCTGGAAATGTCAATATTTATTCTTCTTTACAGAAGCAAATCCAGGGTTAATTTAGAGCTATTAGTCTGCTGTGTTAAATATGCCAAATGCACACTTGGTTGTGCCTCCTTGGTTGATTTGCTAATGTACAAGGTTTGTTTTTTTTTGGTATTTTTATTTTCTCATATATCATCTGTTGATGAGAAGAGTTCACATAATACACAGGGCTCCTTTTACACTTTCCAAAGTAATATATATATATAATTTAAATACATTGGTAATAACTTTTTAAAAGTAGTTACATAGGAATAATAATATCTACCCTCTCTTGAATATCAGTCAATATTCTTAAAATAGATTGAAATAATAGTTATCATAGTTTGAAGAGCACAATATTGACCATGGGTTTTGCAAGACCAGTTATCAGAACAAATCAATCAGGGCAGATTCGAATCAGTTTACTTTGCCACTAGGCATAGTCTTCATTTTTCTCATTCTGAAACTGTATGTTATCAATAACCTAAAATTATCAAGCTCAGTGAGATGTACAACTAATCAATAAATCAGAATGACTATTAATTTTAATGAGAGAGAACTGGTAAGGAGACCACAAATTTGTGTTTGGAGATCAACACATTTATATGTATAAAAGTAATAATGAAAAAAAATTTCTAAGGAATCCACATATATGAACAAAGACAAGGAAGCCAGGTATTTAGATAATTTGAAAAGTCATCCTCAGATAAAAGAGCTATAGACACTGGCCTTTGCCATTCTGTCTAGCAATCTCAGTTCAAAACTGGATATCATTTTTTTTCCAGAATATTCTTCTTATATATAATTATGTCAATTTTTCTTAAGAATTATATGTGCAGGGGTACTAAGTGCCCTGTCCACATGTGCCAAATATTTCTTTGATACATAGTAAGATGGTGGTATAAGAACACATTTTTTTCTTTCCTAGAAATAATTGAATTTTACTGAGATTTGATTTTTTTTAAACTTTCAAATTATTAAATATTCTTTCAGTCATAAAATTAAGATGAAAAGATATAGCAAGAAATTTTTAATAACTTCATTAACAAATAATTGAAAGACTTTTAATAGTCCCAGAATTAAAGAAAAACATTTTAATTGCAATAAAATAATCTCAGTCTAGAGACTACCACCAGTCTATACTATTATTTTACCACTAGAGGCCTGATGCACAAAAATCATGCAAGAGTAGGCCCTCGCAGCCCCTGCTGCCTTGAGGCTCCACAGCCCTGCCCCCTACTCACTAGTCCTTCTGGAAGGTCATTCCATCATATGATCTAATCAGCATATTAGCTCTTTATTTTATAGGATGCTATAGAGTCATTCATTGTTTAAAACAGGGCCTCATCTCTTTTATTTTTTAAATATATATTTTTATTAATTTCATAGAAGTAAGAGGAAGAGAGAATAGAAACATCAATGATGAGAGAAAATCATTGATCAGCTCCTCTCTGCATTCTCCACACCGGGGATCAAGCCTGCAACTCAGGCATGTGCCCTAACCGGGAATCAAACTGTGACCTCCTGATTCATAGGTTGATGCTCAACCATGCCCGCTGGATAAAAACAGGGGCTCATCTCTTGATCCATGCTTTTTGTTCAAGAAGCAGTTTGGTCACCTAACTATGACATATTGTACAGTTGAGGTGCTTCAACAAATGCATCTTTTGTTGAATTAAATTAGTTATGAATTCTGGGATGCCTCATACTCTTTGCTATGTGGTGACACACTGGTAAATGATGCTACTAAATGTTTAGTCACAGGATGGAAAGAGGGACCACTGATTTATAATTCTTATGATTTTTGTGTGTAAATAATTTCACCGCTACCATGTGAAGTGTATTCACTAAAAATGAAATTGAGAAGAGAGCACACCATCCAATGAGCAAGCTGAGCTGCTACAGGCTTCAGCAAACCAGTGTCTCAGTGGACCTCACTGTTATAGCTTTATTAGAAGCATGTCAACATTCTCCGTTATGTAACAAAGATTGATATTGTACTTAAAATAATGAAAGGGACCCAATGTAAACAATTAAAGAAAAATTATAAAAAGTTATTAATGTAACATTGAACCACATTTTTATCCAATTTTCAAGCCATTTTTTTAAATATATTTTATTGATTTTTTTTACAGAGAGGAAGGGAAAGGGATAGAGTTAGAAACATCATTGAGAGAGAGAAATTGATCAGCTGCCTCCTGCATGTCCCACATTGGAGATGTGCCCACAACCAAGGCACATGCCCCCGACCGGAATCGAACCTGGGACCTTTCAGTCCACAGGCCGACGCTCTATCTACTGAGCCAAACCGGTTTCGGTTCAAGCCATTTCTTAAATGACTATGCCTAACACAGTAGAATTTGGACAAATATATTTACTACTTTATTATTTTCAGGTTAGGAAAATTAAACTGCAATGTAAACATTAGATATGCTTTGCAGACATTAAACCTGACAGGGAAATAATTTAGGAACCTGTTCTAATGACTTGTCTTATGCATCATGTCTGATGTTTATCTGGTGGATGCTCAGTGTGCAGTCGTGGGTCGTAATAGTGAGTCTTGACATCTCTTATTTGGAGAAAGAAATTTAAGAGAAGTAGTTTATTTTTCTTTCTAGACACATGTGTTTTCCTAAAATATGATTTTTCTTTCATGGCTACATCTTTATAAGCTACAGAACACCACTAGTTTTGCAGCTAACATTTTTAACTCTCCTTCTATTTATAGATACGAAAAAAAAAATTAAAGTGAGAAAGATGACTCAAAATCAACTAGTAGATAATGTGTAAGGGGAACAAAAATTCTTATGCTGCCATACCTAACTTTCAAAAGCCAAAGTGATTTCAATATAAAAGATATCCCAAATTAGAAATAATAACAATGCATTAAATAATAAGTGCTCATTTGAAAATATCAATTTATGTTATCTCTTCAAAAGAAAACACTTAAGAACCTATTTATGCTTTCTTGTATTATGATTTTATGGTAATAAATAGTACATGCATGTAGCATAGTATTATGGTGAGGAATAATGAGTTAATGTATGAAAATTATTTAGAAACTGGTAGTTGACTCTCTAATATTTACTGTTAAAAGTAGTAGGTGCAATATATCAAAATATTATGTTGTTTTTGTTCTTTTATGTTGACAAGTTTAAATTATGCCATACTTTGGAAGGTGTTTATTCTGTGCTGTGCTAGCTCATAAGATACTGTTAGGGTCGAAACGCTCGCCGCTCAACGGAAGACTCCAAGAGACGTTCTCATGCAAACATCAAGGGGTTTATTGCAGACCCCCCATTCCTTCTGCCTCCAGGCCTGAGGGCACCCTGACCCTGATTCATTCTTTATGGGGAAATGCAGTCTGGTCCTTGCCCCTCCACAATACAAAGGTAAATATAATCAGTCCTCCATATCATGGGTTTTGCATCTGTAGTTTGAACAAATCACAGAATAAAAATATTTTCAAAATGTAAAAAGGCTACATTGTTACTGATGTGTACTGTGCATGTAGACTACAGCATTGCTTTTGTACTGAATGTTGTCAAACTTTTCCTCTTGTCCTTATTCTCTAAATAATACACCATGACAACTATTTACATAGCATTCACATTGTGCGTTATAAGTAATCTAGAGATGATTTAAAGTATATGGGAGAATGTGCATAGATTATTAGCAATTACTGTGTCTTCTTAAAATATATATTCTTATTGATTTCGGAGTGGAAGGGAGAGGGAGAGAGAGATAGAAACATTAAATGATGAGAATCATTGATCAGCTTCTCTTTCAGTCCTCCACCCAGGACTGAGCCCTGACTGGAATATAAAGGTGACCTCCAGGTTCATAAGTCAATGCTCAACAACTGAGTCATGCCAGTAGGGCAATACTACCTCATCCTATCTAATAAAAGAATAATAGGCAAATTGACCATCACTCTAACATGCAATATGGCAGCCCCCATGTGGACACAAGATGGCCACCACAACATGGCCAGCAGGAGAGGACAGTTGTGGGGGACCCAGGCCTACAGGGGAGGGCAGTTGGGGGTAATCAGGCCATCAAGGGAGGGCAGTTAGGGGCGACAGGACCAGTAGGGTAGGACAGTAAGGGGCAATCAGGCCTGCAGGGGAGGGCAGTTGGGGGTGACCAGGCCTGCAGGAGAGGGCAGTTGGGGGTAACCAGGCCTGCAGGAGAGGGAAGTTGGGAAGAACCAAGCCTGCAGGGGATGGCAGTGAGGGATGACCAGGTCTGCAGAGGAGGGCAGTTAGGGGCAACCAGGCTGACAAGGGAGAGTAGTTAGTGGTGACCAGTTCAGCAGTGGGGCAGTTAGGGGTGACCAGCCCAGTAGGGGAGGGCAGTTAGGGGCAATCGGGTTGGCAGGGGAGCAGTTAGGTGTTGATCAGGCTGGCAGGGGAGTGGTTAGGGAGTGATCAGGCTGGCAGGCAGAAGTAGTTAGGGGCAATAATGCAAGCAGGCAGGCGAGTGGTTGGGACCCAGTACTCCTGGATTGTGAGAGGGTTGTCAGACTGCCCGTTTAGGCCCGATCCCAGGGGACATCCTGCAAGGGGTACCAGATTATACAGGGTGCAGGCTGGGCTGAGGAACACACACCCTCCATGCACAAATTTTGTGCACCGGGCCTCTAGTTTGATATAAAGATGAGCATACATGGATTTTGGTATCTATGGGGTTCCTGAAAGTAATGCCTCATAGATACTGAGGAACAACTCAAAGCTCTTAGTCCATCAAGACTTTATGACTAAAAAACTTTAAAGGAACTATATTTAATGTTATCTTTTAGAGCTACATAATGTACTTCCTAATGTGTGTGTGTGTGTGTGTGTGTATGTGTGTACTAGTATCTATACTAATAAAAGGGTAATATGCTAATTAGACCAGACATTTTGTGGACATCTTCTGGATATCCTTCTGGACAAAGCCATGGTGGCAAGGGTCGAAGCAGAGGTGGTTAGGGTTGATCAGGTTGGCAGGGGGGAGCAGTTAGGGGTGATCAGTCAGACAGACAGAGAGGTTGGGGCGATCAGGCAGGAAGACAGAAGAGCAGTTAGGAGCCAGCAGTCCCATATTGCAAGAGGGATGTCCGATGGGTCCCGGATTGGAGAGGTTGCATGCCAGTAAGGGACACCCATCCTGTGCCTGATTTCTGTGCACCATGCCTCTCTCTCTCTCTCTCTCTCTCTCTCTCTCAATTATATATATATATATATATAATTGAGCAACTACCATAGACAGAAGCTGGAAAATCTGTACCATCAATATTCTGCAGACTTCCACATGCTGGAAAGTAATAAAAGGTGACAAATATTCCTGCTCTCTCACTTGACACTACCCTCTCTAAACTGGGATAACTCTGAACTATGTACATTTAAATTGCATCCTGAATTTTCTTCATGAAATTAAGCACTGAGGTCCATAGTATCTGGCTTAATAATGCTCTTTATTACTATCTAACCTTCCTTATTTCAATCCCCTACTGGTTTTCTCCACACCATACAAGAATATTTACTTCCATAAATAATTTGGAATACTTTAAAAATAAAATTTTGGGTGATGATGGGTATTTCTTAGGAATCTGAGAACATTTTTGTATGTACATATTTACTCATTTATTCATTCAGAACATTTTTTAATTTTCTCTATTTTTAATTAAATCTTTATTGTTGGAGATATTACATATGTCCCCCTCTTTCCTCCATTGACCCCTTCTAGTCTGCCATCCCCCACCCACACCCTACGTCTTCACCACCCAATTGTCTGTGTTCATGGGCTGTGCATACGTATGCATCCAAGTTCTTTGGTTGATCTCTTCCCACCCAGCCACCCTCCCCTGTCTTCCCTCTGAGATTCCAAAGTCTATTCCATGCTTCTGTGTCTCTGGATCTATTTTGTTAAACAATTTACTTTGTTCTTTAGATTCTACAAATGAGTGAGATCATGTGATGCTTATCTTTCTCTGACTGGCTTATTTTGCTTAACATAATACTCTCCAGGTCCCTCCATGCTGTCTCAAAGGGTAAGATATCTTTCTTTTTTACCGATGCATTGCAATCCATGGTGTAAATGTACCACAGCTTTTTTATGTATGTGTGTACTATTGAGCAATTGGGCTGTTTCCAGATCTTAACTATTGTAATTGTGCTGCTTTGAACATGGGGAAGGAGAGAATATTCTTCTGATTTGTGTTTCATGTTTCTTAGGATATATTCTATAGATTGTTTAGGGTAGTATGGACATTTTAATAATGTTAATTTTACCAATCTATGAATACGGTGTATTCTTCCATTTGTTTATATCTTCCTCTATATCTCTTTTCAACATCCTGTAGTTTTTTGAGTACAACATTTTTACCTCATTAGTTAAGTATCTTAATTTTTTTGTTGCAATGATAAATGGAACTATTTCTTTAGTTTCACATTCTGAGAATTTATTATTGGTATATAAAAATGACATTGTTTTCTGGGTATTAATTTTGTGTCCTCCTACATTGTCAGATTCATTAATCAGATCTATTAATTTTTTGGTGAAGTGTTTAGGGTTTTCTATGTACAATATTTTGCATCTGTGAATGGGCGTTTTACTTCCTCCTTTCCAATTTGGATGTCTTTCATTTCTTTTTCTTGTCTGATTGTTGTGACTAGGAATTCCAGTAAGGTGTTGAATAAGACTGGTGAAAGTGCACATCCCTGTCTTGTTGCTTCTCTTAGGGGAAATGGTTTTAGTTTTAGTTTTTGCTCACTGAGTATGATGCTTTATGTTTATCACATATGCCCTTTATCATTTTGCATTTTGAGATATGCTCCCTCTATTCTCATTTCATGTTTCATGTTGTGCTACAGCTCTCTTAAGCTGTCCTTCTTTTTTTTTTTCTTTTCTTTTTGGTTCTCTGATTGAGTAACTTTTCTTACCTGTCTTCTAATTCATTGATCCAATCCTCAACTTGCCTTAATCTGCTGTGTATTACTTCCTATGTGTTCTTTCTTAATGCTATGGTATTCTTTTTTCCATAGTTACTATATCTTTTCTCATGCTGTTGATATCTTTTCTATCATTATTTTGAATTCAATATCAGATAAATTTATTATCTACATTTCATTTATCTCTTCTCCTAGTGAATTATCTTGTTCTTTCATTTGGGTGTTGTTGTTGTGGTTGTTGTTATTGTTTGGTGTGTGTGTTTGTGTGTGTGTGTGTGTGTGTGTGTGTGTGTGTGTGTGTGTGTTGTCTACCCATTTTGGTTGCCTGTTTGGGATTGTGTCTATGTATTAATGTATTAGGTAAATCTGCTACAATGTTAGATGAGTTTCTGACTGGCCCTGAGGATCCTGTTTGGAGCTACCAGCAATTCACAGCTTGTGTCTTCCTTGCCGAGGCAGGCTGCCTTTGGAAAGAACCAAGATGTGCTTCTAGCCAAAGGCCCAGAAGGAGATCAGGCAAAGACTAAAGTCTCCACAGATCTACTTCTGCCTTCAGTCTGATTGTTATTAGCATTGATTGGCCTCAGGTTACCAACCGTAGGGTGAAGGTAGAATTCTTTGGTGTTTGCCTTCCCCCCAAGCCAAAATCGCCTAGATGAAAAAGGTCTTGTAGAAGAAAGATTTTTCTCCAGAGCATGAGGGAATGACCCAATACAGGAAACCAGGGAAGCTGCACTCTGAGCTCCAACCCCAGAGCCCCCAGGCCTGGACTCTCTTCACACAACTCTAGGCCAGTCTGTCCTCTCTGTGCCAGAGTCCAAGGTAAGTGGCTGCACTAAAAATTTTGTTTTAGCCCTTTAAGAGGATGCCTGCAACTCCAGCCATCTCTGGCTGGCAGATAGCAACCCTGCTGCTTTTCACAGAGAGGTGTTATGTGGGCACCTTTGCCAGTTCTAGTGCTCTGGACTGGGGACCCCAGGTTGGAGTTAGACCCCAGAGTCCTCAGTGGGAACCCATGGCTTGGATATCTCTCTGGAATTGTAGCTGCTGTCTGTGGGAACCTGTTTCCCCATCTCCCTTAGCACTCCATACTTCCTACCAGTCTCTATGAGGTCTCTGCTTTCCATCCTTGGTTATCAGGTTCTCTTCAGATAATCTTCAGTTCATTTTTTAGGATGGTTTTTCTATATTTTAGTTGTATTTTCAGTTTGGTACTGTGAGAGGGTCAATGTAGATCCCACTTATTCTGGCTTTCTTTGTGGACAAAACGGGTTAACCTGACAAGTTCAGGGAAGTCCTACATGGCAATCCTGCTAACTCAGAGACCTAAAGTAACCACAAAGGATGGTCTGAAATTAAACTTTAACTAAAAGCAGTTATGGTGGATAGTTATATCCTAGGCTGGTATCTTCACTGACAAGGTCTTCTTATACCTTAACTGAGATTATCTGTCTTTTTTGTATCTATAATAACACTAGAGGCCAGGTGCACAAAATTCGTGCAGGGGGAGTGGGGGGGGGTCTCAGCCCAGCCTGCACACTTTATAATATGGGACACCTTGGGGGATGTCTTACTGGTGGTTTAGGCCTGATCCCTGGTATTGAGGCTAAACCGGCTGTCAGACATCCTTCGCACAATCCTGGACCTCTGGATCCTAATCAGTCACCTGCCTGCTTTTCTGGTCACCCCCAACTGCCCCCACCTGCCAGCCTGTATATCCTTAACTTCCCTCCCCTGCCAGCCTGGTTGCCCTCAACTGCCCCCTCCCTGTTGGCCTGGTCACTCCTTACTGCCCCCTGCCAGCCTGGATGCCCCTAACTGACCCCCTGCTGGCCTGGTCACCCCCAACTGCCTGACCACTGGCCTAGTTACCCCTCACTGCCCCCCTGCCAACTTAATTGCCCCAACTGCCTCCCCCCTGCTGGCCTGGCCACCCCAAACTGCACCCCCACTGGCCTGATCATCCCTAACTGTTCCCGCCCCCCCACTGACCTAGTGACCTCTTACTGCCACCCCTGCTGGCCTGGTCACCCCCAACTACCCCCTCTGCTGGCCTGGTCACCACACACAGTCTGCTTGTTCAATCAGTTGGTCATCCCTCACTAAGCCTCCTGCCAGCCTGGTCATAGGCAGCCATCCTGTGAGGGTATGAAGGTCAATTTGCATATTATCATTTTATTATATAGGATATGCTTGAAATGTCTGGGTAACCTGTAACCTCCCTTATTCTGAACCCCTTGGAGCACAACCTAATGTGCCTGGGCACCAGGACAGATACCACAAATTCCTCCATTGTTATCATGTTAACTGTTCCTGCACCCATCTAAGTATGTGTCTATCACTTTACTTTTTATCCAATCCCAAGGGTTTCCCCAATTTTCTTTCTGCTTCCTCTCTGGTCTATCACCAATGGATTTCATGTAACCAAATTACATCCCTTCCTTTGATTACAATGTTAAATATAGATGTAACCCACCATTCTCCAGAGCATTATCTCAGTTCATTGAGGTCCTGCTTCCTGGCAATTGACAGTTTGGCTCAAATAAACCCACAAAAATTCTGCATAGGTTTGAACATTTTTTATGTTAACATATTTTAAATCTCCCATTCAGCACAATTTATTAAACATCTGCTCTGTAGATTTATATTGTCTAATAAGCAGCCAGTAGCCACATGTGACTAACTTTAAAGTTGAATTAATTAAAATTAAATGAAAGTAAAAAATCAATTGTTTAGTGCCTTTAGCAACATTTCAAGTTCTCAACATTAGCCATATGTGTCTAGGGGCTACAACACTGGATGGTACAATTATAAAATATTCCTATCATTGCATAAAGTTATATTGAATAGAGCCGCTCTGATTGGTAAAACAATTAAATTAGACAACTGTCCTTCAAAAATAATATCTAAAAATAATTACTAAAGTATCAATACAAGTAAGTGATTGGATATAATTATATTAAGTCAATATTTTCAACCACATGCTTTAAAGTAGTTAAAACATATGTTCTTAGGGAAGAATTTAGAGTAGATAGAGAATCTGAAGTTTAGAAAAGTAGATTGTTATCCTGTCTAATAAAGAGGAATATTCAAATTGACCATCATGCTATAACAAGATGGCTGCGCCCACAGTGGAGGCAGAGATTCCATAACCCAAGATAGCTATGCCCGCAGCAGAGACTGGGTTCCCTAACGAGCCTTAACAAGCAATTAGCAGGGACCTGAGGCTGCACCCCGTGTCTGGTGGGATTTGTCAGGGGACCTCATTCCATGCCTCCTGCCCCTGCACCAGGCTGGGGGACCTCAGGCTATGCTTCCCACCCCAGCGATGGTCTGGGTGACCTAAGACTGCTTCCCACCCCAATGCTGAGCTGGGAGACCTAAGGCTGTGCCTCCCACCTGGCGGGGCTTGACAGTGGACATCAGGCTACACCTCTCATCTCAGTGGGGCTTGATGAGGGTGGGGCCATCCAGGTCTGGATCTCACTCATTGGGGGTGGGACTAGTCGAGTCTTGGTCTGGCATGATTTTGAGGCATGTGCAGATGGGCAGGGACTTGACTCTGTGTCCCATGGTGCACCCCAGACCCTGACAGGAGGAAGATTTTAATGTACATTTTACTTACATTCTTTCATCTCTGACACTTCTATTATAGACAAAGGGCAAATAGCAATATTAAAATATTTCCTCTAATTAATTCCCTTTTAATGTCTACAAGTTCCATGTACTGGGCCACTAGTAGCATTATAAGCTTTGAATAGAAACAGGTCAGGGAAGTTCAGAACATCCGTTAGACTTAAATTGACAGAAAGGAAGAGAAGAACTATAAACATAGGATAAAGTTACAGAACAGACAAACAAGTCACTTTAAAATACATCCTTACAAACACTATATTTAACGCTCTTTATATATAGTGATTATAAAATTATATAGATGTGAATTTCAGAAACAATAGAAAGTTCAACATATTACTTTTTCTACTTGATGAAAACTATCCTATAAGATGAAAAGCCTAATATGCTAATTTCTAGCTTCCAGTTGGCCATTCAACCAATCAAAGTGTAATATGCTAATGACATGCTAAGGCCACTTAATCACTCATTATGATGTGCACTGACCACCAGGGGGCAGATGCTCCAACCAGTAGGTGACCTTGATGCTGGGATCTGGCTGATTGGGACTGAGGGAAAGAGATGGGTGGTCCCTCAGCAGCTGCCAACCTCCTGCATCCTTCAGGCCAGGCCAAAATCATATTTTGTTGCTTATAGCATTAGAGATTTAACTCTTATTTCATTTTAGTAAATGATTTGATATTCTAAATAAATGTTATAGAATATTCTTCCCCATCTCACCCTATGAATATAAATTTGATAACTTAATCTTTCATTATTTATTAATTGAAGGTAAAGTGTATTTGTCACCCAGATATTAAGTAAAGCCCTGTATCTGAGACTAAGCCACTTAAACCTAAATCCTGTTCTCTTAATAGGAGAGGCCCTCCTACTTTGTCCAACAAGGATCTTTGTATGTTCTAGCTGTGTGGTAATTATGTTGATTTGCTTTTGACTGTTGTTGAGATTATGATGTCATCTCAAGAGTAATGAATGCTTGAGAGTTATTGAATACTTAATTTATCAGAAGAGGTCAAGGAAAACTTGTTATGCTACTTTTCAAGTATCTTAAGATAGATAAGATGAGAAGTTCAAACAAAGCCATAAAAATAACTGCTAGAAAACTCCAAATACACAACCTTACTCTGAAAGAACAATGATATTGTTCTGCTATAAGGATTTATTTGTGAGGTAAATATATTTCATTATTTTGTAGTAATTACAAAATTTACATTAGCAAATACATATTCTGTGTATTTTGCCTGTGTACTTATCAGTTAGTGTTGTATCTATTATTTTAAAATAGTATTATGATTATTATAAACAAAAAACTAAAAGAAAATCTATACACCTGTCCATAAATGCATTGTTTGGTGTTTCCTGAAAAATATATGCATAGTTACTTAAATAACTTGGAGTAATTATTAAGGAATTGTGAGCATTCAAAGAGGTAGTATATTAGTGACTATTTTTTTAGGCAATATTTTTTTATTTTTGAATTGTATTAAAATCTATATCTTAAATAACCTCAGATCTCATCATAGCCATGAAACAGCATGAATTAATTTATTTTTAAACACATAATCCCCTATTATTACTCATTAACTCTTGGAACATAATATATGTTTTTTTACTTCTTTCCTCCCTTAGGTTAATATTTTGCAATATTTTCCATGATGTTGCAAATATTAAACAAATGATTGAAAAAGAATTGATAAGATGTCCACATGGGACTCTAAATGCATTTTTTTTTAATTTGAATACTTTATTGTTTAAAGTATTACATATGTCTTCTTTTTCCCCCATTGACCTCTCCGGGCCGCTCCCACCCCCCAGCTCATGCCCTCGCTCACCTACTGTGTGTGTTCATTGGTTATATGTATGCATACAAGTCTTTTGGTTGATCTCTAAACCAACCCCACCCCACCACACACACACACACACACACACCCTCCCCTGCCTTCCCTCTGAGGTATGACTGTCTGTTCAATGCTTCCATGTCTCTGGATCTATTTTTGTTCATCAGTTTATGTTGTTCATTATATTCCACAAATGAATGAGATCTTGTGATATTTATCTTTCTCTGGCTGGCTTATATCTTGCATTTCTTTTTCAAGAGTTACTTGGGCTTATATTAAAATCATAAACTTCAATCTAACATATATATTTATGTTTTAAGTCTTGTTCAAAGTGATTATTAGAGTATTTCTTTCTGAATTATTTGATAATGAGAATACAGATTATTTAATTTCTACAGTTATATAATTATTCAAATAAGGAATTGCTATCCCAAGATTCATGGACCATCAGGGATCTATGGATAGTCTGGGAGTGAATGTAAAAAATAAGTTTCCTGGATTTGTGGGTGTGTGCACATGTGCTATTTTGTGAGGAGAGGGCCTATTATATAAGTCAAATTTAAAAAGTAAAACATTGGCTACAAAATTTTAAAATATGCATAAAGTGTAGCCAATTGGATAAAAATCTAAATAACCAAAGGCCATTGAGAGGAAATTTCCTGACTGAGCTAACTTTCAGGATATGGTCATTTATTCTATATTTGCATTGACTCATACTTTTTATAATGTGACATACTTTTAGAAATGAATTATTTGCAATTAAAATTTTATTTAAATTTATTTACTTGATATATTCACATAATAAATGTCTTTTTAAAAAATTATTGACACTATTATAGATGTCCCCATTTTTCCCTCTTTGCCTCCTTTACCTGACTCCACCCGTACTTTTACCACAATGTTGTCTATGTCCATTTATTAAATAAAGTACATATATGTTCTTTAGCAAATCTTTTCTAGTATCCCCCACTCCCTCCCCTCTGAGATCTGTCAGCCTGTTCCATGTATCCATGCTTCTGCTCCTATTATGTCTGTGCGTTAAAATGTTTTTTAAAATGCAAACAAAATTTAGAATTAAAAGGATGATATTCCCATCCAGTCACTGAGAAGGCAGTCACTGATTTGAGTGTCTGAGTGTCCTTTTCTCTTTCTCTCTTATTATAATTTTAACATATTACACACAAAAATCTCTGCTTTGCTTTTAAAAATTAGAAATATGCTTTACATTTCAGTCCACATCAATATATAGAGAACTAATATCTGCCTTTTAAGGTCTACAAGTAATCCATTGCAGGTGTGGAACATGGTTTATTTAACCTGTGCAGTATTAACAGTCATTTAGATTGCTTTCAACCTTTTGCTGCTGCAAAGTATGATGCAAAGAATACATTTGACCTTGGGAAACTTTTATAGATTCAATTCCTTTCAAGTGGTATTGCTGCTTTAAATAGTACATACATATTTAATTTTCATATGTTAAAAGAATTATCCTCCATAGCAAATTCTCCTCTATAGATGACACTAACTTACACTTCCTATGATTATAATAATTCAAACTTTTGGAACTCAGTACCATTTACAGTTTACTTTTGTTTTGTCAAGCAAACCCAGTGGTTTATGTTACATGCAGTTGAAACTTCTAGTGAACTTTTTGTTGTAGTTGAAGAGCTGAGAGTTTCCTGTTTCAGATCTCTGCAAGTCCCTTCAAATACCTTATACTTTAGAAAATGCAGTGGTTTCTGTGCCAAATAGTTCATTGAAATCTTATGATTGTTGGGTACAATACAATCTAATTCTTCTTAGCCTAATAGTTCTATTACTATTTTAATTAATTAATTGCTAAAAATGGCCATTAATGGCCCTATCCGGTTTACTCAGTGGTCAGACTGTCAGCCCATGGACTGACGGGTTGCAGGTTCATTCCTGATCAAGGGCATGTACCTTGTTTGTAGGCCTGATCCCCAGCCCCAGAGTGTGGTGCTTGTAAGAAACAAGCAATTGATGGTTCTCTTTCACATTGATTATTTTTTCTCTCTCTCCCTTCCTCTGCCCTCCCCTTCAGACTCTCTAAAAACACAAATATGTATGTACTTAAACTATAACCTAAAAGGGTAAAATCTCTATACATATTTTTAATTTTTTATCAAAGATAATAGCCATTTGTAGTTTTAAAGTTAAGCTAAAAATAGCTGAAATGAATAAGAACCAAATTGTGTAGAAAAGAATAAAATATTTTTATGACTTCGGTGTGTTCTTTCTTTGCCTATAAATGAAAGTGCCAAACTAATCCAGGAAATGTTGTATTTTTGCAGAATTCCAACCCTGGTCCTAATCAGGAAGCACTAATAATGCTTATGAAAATTTTATTCCACAAATTAACTGAAATACACACATGTTTAAATAAGTAATCTAACATGCCTAAGCAAACATTTTACATGGCTTCTCATTATCAAACCTTCCAAACAAATTCATTGAAGTAGTTTGTTAGCACCCCATAAAAATGATAATCCACTTAAATTATAGTCCTTGGTAAACCACAAAAGAGGGCTGCCAGTGGACATTGAGCTCATAGATCTTTGCAATCAGCATGTATAAATCAAATGTTTTCAATATAAAATAAATAGATCTCTTTTGATAAGAATGCACAATTGCAAGATCAGCATCCATCTGTGTATATTTTTTCTTTTAGCTTATGTTAATAGCTTTATTTGGCAACTTAATGTTTTTATTTTTTCCCCCAACAGCAGGTGAAAGAATTCATAAATCTTCCATGAACAGTTGCCAATGAATATTCATATCTAGGATGTCTGATTGCAGCAGTTTGACATTTTTATTTTATTTCCACCAAGAAAAAGAAATGCTTTGTTTTTAAATACATAATGCATTCCAACCAGTTCCTGAACATTATATCACTGGTTAAGTTGTTGTAATTGTCAATATCAAACAACTAATTTATAAAATAAGACTATATAATATGATCTAGAAAAGTGACTAAAAATTAATCTCACAAACTCATCTGTGTTTTTATTTATAATTTATTTAAAAGATTATCCACACTGAGCACCTTCATTTTCTAATCCAGAATGTATGTTCCATGGTGGTGCTGATATCCCCTACTGGATGAGCTGACCAGGAGGTCTCTGTTGACATGGGAGCCCTGTAAGCTAATAACAAGCTTAATGATATATGTTTCCTAAAAAAATATTGTTATGTGAATAAGAACACATAATTGGTTCAACCAGAGCCAATACAGGTTTGATACAATTTTAGCAGGTATTTGTAGTTATCTGCCAAAATAAAAACATTCAAAGCAGCAAGATGACTTTTTTAATTAGTTGAAATATGCCTTTAGATAGTTCTGTCTTTAGATTGATTCTTTACTCCAATCCTTCTTAGTTAAGGTTACCCAAGAACTACTTGAAAGCTTGCTAAAATATAGGTTACTAAGCCATATCCCTAGTGATTCTTATTCAGTATATTTGGGATGTTGCCTAATAATTTTTATTTTTTAAAATATATTTTATTAATTTCAGCAAGGAAGGGATATGGAAAGAGAGATAGAAACATCAATGATGATGGAGTATCATTGATCAGCTTTCTCTTTCATTCCCTTTATTGTAGATTAAGCCCACAACTTGAGAATGTGTCTTTGTCTGGAATCAAACCATATAAATGATAATGGTTCAATTGCAGTCAAGTGCTGATGCTCTGTAGTCTGATACTCTAACCACTGAGCAAACCAGCAAGGGCAATAATTTTTATATTTAACAACTTTTTAAACAGTTCTGACACTCCTCTACCACACTATTTTTAAATATTTTATAGTGCTTACTATCTATTGGTCATCTATAAAATAAATCTTCCAGATGAAAATGATGCAGCAAATCATTAAGAAGCTTATACTGGCAGACAGATTGCAGGAATTATATGGGATGGAAGGGTCAGAACAATATTCGCATTCAATAAGCCAACAAAGCAAGTGTTTTCTCTAGCCATAGTTTGCATAGTTGACATATGGTATATATTATATGCAAGGAGTTGAAAACTAAGCAAGAATTTGTGCATTTTAATCTTCTTATAAAGTAAAATCTACATTCTCCAGCTCTACTTTTCTATTAAAAAATTAAGCATAATGTAACATTAAATTACTGAATAATTATTCTTAATTATCTAGAAATAAAATACAAGTAGAAAGTATTTAACAAAGTAGAAGAGAAAACCATGAAAATTAGAAGGCATTTACCTAGTCTGCTATTGAACTCAAATTATTTATTTTCACTTGCATTTTATGAAATGCTGATCTCTGTGTTTTGTAAAGAGAGCACATATTTTATGGATTTTTTAAAATTTTATTTTAGTACATATTCACTACCAAAAACAATTTTGTTGGCCCATTGGATCAGTGCTGAACAAGATTTATTTATTTATTTACTTTTGGCATGGTGTTTTTTTAAAGCAATAATTGTTTTCCCAAGACTTTGTGAAAGACCCCAACTTCCTAACATGTTTCTCTTCTTCATTATCATTTTCTTCAAGACATTTTTAACTTTGTTGTCAGGCCTCTTTCTAAAACACAAATATGATCATGCAACTCATTATCTTAATTAAAATCTTTTGACAGCTTCCCCTAGCTTTCAGCATAAAATCAAAATTCCACAGCCTTGTTCACAAAACCCCTCATAATCTGACCCAGCCTACCTCTTTAGTTTTATAATTTAACCTTTCACTCTAGTCATAAAAAATAACTTACAAATTCTTTAAAACACCATGTTGTCTTAATCTAATGATCTCTATGCCTAAAATATTTTAATCCCTTATCTTTCCAACTTAATTCCTATTCAACTTTTTAAATATTATTTTTATTTTTCAATCAGAGTTGATGTACAATATTATATTAGTTTCAAGTGTTCAATCTTCTATTTGTCTTTTAAAACTCAGTTCATTCTTCTACTCCTTTTGGAAATTTTCATTTGTGGCTCCGTTCTCTAAATTCCTGTTGTCAAGATCCCTATTAAACCCCTCATATACTTCTACCACAGCAATAGCTGCTTCACTGTAGGTCTTACTTAGCTCCTGGAGAAAGGACTGTATCATTCATATTAATGTTTACCAAGGTGCTAACATATAACAGTGATTCAATAAATGGATTTTTAATCATTAGTAATAAGTAAGATTTGATATGTAAGACCAAATTATAGAGGGCCTTCTAAGAACTATTACATTGTTTTGAATGGGAAATTGACAGTACAATGATTTAGAAAAATGAAGAGATTATATTTAAGCTGTTTCAATAGTACAGATGTGGGATGAGAAAGATCCACATATGTGTTGTTAGGATTGATGAAATAGTGAGATATGTTTAATGCAGGGCTTAATAATACCAAGATTTCTGTCTTGGAAGATAAATCATGATGGGAGTGTTATTGGAAATACAGTAATGAGAAGGAAATTCATGTGTCTCATAGAAGATGATGGAATTTTTAGAAATATCATGTTTAGCGAGAGGTCAATAAAAAGTAAGGAAAATCTATAAGCAATGACAAATAAGAATCATTGATGTAAATGAGGAGGCCCACATTTTGAATATGGGTATCAGTTTGAAAACATTGGTTAGTTGACTCCATGAGCCCCAAGCATCTCTCTACTGTGTCAGATGGAGAGCAAAAGAAGTCAGAGAGTAAAGGACGGTGTTAGAGAATCTACAGAAAAGAGATGTTAACCAAAAGGCATATGAGTTTCAAAAGAGGAAGTCCAATATTACCAAGATAGACTATACAAAACATATTTTTGTGTGCAACACATTTTTAATCATGTATGTTATAAATTTTAAGTACATGCAAGTGTGAAATTTCATTGTAAATAGCTCTCATGGTTGTTCTTAGATGCAGGGGTTCTGAAAGATTTTTCTACTGTACTACTGTGGGCTTACCCCACCTATCCTAGACCAAGTAGTGTATGTGAAGCATAACCCTCTGATGCTTCTTGCCTCTCTAGAACTCTTTTCTCCCTCCTATCTCAACCTATTCTGCTTGCGTGATATCTCTTCATTTTCTATCTCCATTGTGTCTGCCTTGCTGCCCTGGCGTATTATTTTACTTGTCTCCAGAGTGCTCCACTATGGAGGTTCTTGAGGATGTGGTGAGACCACATGGGGAAATAAAAAAATAAAAAAATCCCATAACTGAACTGAAACTTCCTCAGCCACAACCTCCAGCAATATCTTTTCCCCACCCCGCCAATGGTGGTCACACATCTTCTTGATATTCTGCTGGGTAGCAAATGACACATAACTTTACAGTAGAGACATGATCCCCTAGACCACTTTCTCTGTTCACAGTACTTCCTTGAAATTTAAAATTACGTGTGACTCATCAGAAAACTGAGGAAACCAGATGTGACATTTGTGGTAAGTCTATCTCTCACTACCCCTGACACACATATATATTAGATTTCTATTAGTTTTTAATACTTTTTTATTTTTATTAATTTTTATACATATCTCCCCATTGCCCCCCCTCCCACCCAGGCATACCCCCACCCCCCCGTGTCTATGTTCATTGGTTATGCTTATATGCATGCATACAAGTCCTTTGATTGATCTCTTATCTACCTCACCTAACTTTAATCTTCCTGCTGTAATTTCACAGTCTGTTTGAAGCTTTACTGTCTCTGTATCTATCATTTTGTTCATCAGTTTATAATGTTCTTTATTATCCACCAATGAGTGTGATCATGTGATGCTTCCCCTGACATATTTGAACATAATTGATATTCATCATTTCATAGTGTTATTTTTATTTTCTGTTACAAATGATATTTTATGATTCCCAAAAGAATCGCTTGCCTTTGTGTAGTGACATATATTATAAAGTGATTTCATATAAATTATTTACTCCAATCAGTAAAAAAGTCTTTGAGCTAAGGACAATCATCCTCATTTTTAAAACAAAGTTACCAAGTTTCAATGTTTGAATAATTTGCTTGAAGTGACACCCATAAGTGTGGCAGAGTTGATCTGTGGAGTGCTTGCTATTCCCACTACACAACCTGATGGCTTTCTCTAATAATGACAAATGCATGGATCATATTCTTTCCTCAAAGGCTTTTATTTTATTTTTTAAAAGAATATGGTTTTCAGTTGTTCCATTTTAGATATCAGAAAATTAAGCTGTCATCATTCTAAAGAAGAAGACAAATTATTTCAATGAATTGGGGGCAGAGCTAATTCTAGAGAAAGGAGCCAGGCTTCATGGTAATTATCCCCATACTATTTTTATGGTTGTCTGCTGGGTCTTTTTTTGGTTTTGTTTCTTTTCTTTGGTCTCAGAGGATATTTAAGAATAAATTATTTTCAGGATTTTTTTATTTTGCACTAATTTCTATACAACACGAGGAAATTTACATTCATCTTATCAATACTAATTGTGTTGCATGGCCTATTCATGTCATTGTCAGCCACCCTTTCTTGAAACTTGGCCTATTCGTTTTCCATCTTTCTCCTGTGTTTTTAAGCAATTTGCTGACCTCTTCACTACATGTGATAAACGTTATGTCAGTCTCTATGATCTAACAACAAACTGAGAACTCCTTTGTCCCTAGTTTTTCTTCATATTCTCTCACCTTTAGTTCACAAATGAATGATATGCCCTTCTCTCTATTTCCTTTTTTTATTGTGTTACATGTATACATATTTCCCCATTGCCCCCCTCCCATGCATACCCCAAACCCCCGGTGTCTGTGATCATTGGTTATGCTTATATGCATGCATACAAGTCTTTTGGTTGATCTCTTATCTACCTTACTTCTCCTGAATCTTTCTACTGTAATTTGACAGTCTGTTTGATGCTTTACTGCTTCTGTGTCTATCCTTTTGTTTATCAGTTTCTAATGTTCTTTATTATCCACAAAAGAGTGAGATCATGTGGTGTTTCTCTTTCATTGACTGCCTTATTTCACTAAGCATAAGGCTCTCCAGTTCCATCCAGGTTGCTGCAAATGGTAAGAATTCCTTCTTTTTAATGGCAGCATAGACTTCCATTAGGTAGATTGTACCATGGTTTTCTGATCCACTCATCTGCTGAAGGGCACCTAGGCTGTTTCCAAATTGTGGCTATTGTAAATTGTGCTGCTATGAACATAGGGGTGCATAAATCCTTTCTGATTGGTGTTTGTAATTTCTTAGGATAAATTCCTAAGAGTAGAATTGCTGGGTCAAATGGGAGTTCCATTTTTTAGTTTCTTGAGGAAACTCCATACTGTTTTCCACAGCGGCTGCACCAGTCTGCATTCCCACCAACAGTGCACCAGAGTTCCTTTTTCTCCGCATCCTCGCCAACACTTGCCATTGGTTGATTTGTTGATGATTGCCATTCTAACAGGTGTAAGATGGTATCGCATTGTCATTTTGATTTGCATCTCTCTGATAATTAGTGACTTTGAACATGTTTTCATGTGCCTCTTGGCTTTCCTTCTGTCTTCTTTAGATAAGGTTCTATTTAGGTCCGTTGCCCATTTTTTTATTGGATCGTTTATCTTCCTTTTATTAAGTTGTATAAGTTGTCAGTAAATGTTGGATATTAAACCTTTATCAGTGATAACATTTGCAAATATGTTCTCCCATACAGTGGTCTTTCTTGTTGTTTTGTTGATGGTTTCTTTTGCTGTGCAAAAGCTTTTTATTTTGATGTAGTCCCATTTGTTTATTTTTTCTTTAGCTTCCATTGCCTTTGCAGCAGTATCAGTGAAGAAGTCCTTTCGGCATATGTCTGAGATTGTGCTGCCTGTGGATTCTTCTAGTATTTTTATGGTTTCCTGTCTAATATTTAAGTCATGTATCCATTTTGAGTTTATTTTTGTATTTGGTGTAAGTTGGTGGCCCAGTTTCATTTTTGTGCATGTATCTGTCCAATTTTCCCAACACCATTTATTGATGAGGCTATCTTGACTCCATTGTATGTTCATGCCTCCTTTGCCAAATATTAATTGAGCATAGTAGTTTGGGTGGACATTTGGATTCTCTATTCTATTCCATTGGTCTCTATGCCTGTTCTTGTGCCAGTATTAGGCTGTTTTGAGAACAGTTGCTTTGTAATATAGCTTGAAATCAGGTATTGAGATTCCACCTACTTTATTCTTCTTTCTCAGAGAATTGTTGTGGCTATTTGTGGTCTTTTTTTGTTCCAGATGAATCTTTGAAGAATTCTTTATAGGTCTGTGAAATATGTCATTGGTATTTTAATGGGTAGTGCATTGAAGCTATAGATTGCTTTGGATAGTATGGACCTTTTAATGATGTTAATTCTCCCAATCCTTGAACATGGTATGCTCTTCCATCTGTTAACATCTTCCTCTATCTCTTTTTTCAGTGTCCTGTAGTTTTCTGCATAAAGGTCTTTTACTTCCTTAGTTAGGTTTATTCCTAGGTATCTTAATTTTTTTTGGTGCAATCGTGAATGGGATTGCTTTCTTAGTCTCTCTTTCTGTAATTTCACTATTAGTGTACAGACATGCCACAGATTTCTTGGCATTAATTTTGTATCCTGCTATATTGCTGAATTCATTTATTAAGTCAATTAGTTTTGGGATGGAGTCCTTTGGGTTTTTTATGTACAGTATCATGTCATCTGCAAATAAGGACAGCTTTACTTCTTCTTTTTCAATTTGAATGCCTGTTATTTATTTTTCTTGTCTCATTGCAATGGCTAATACATCCAATACTATGTTGAACAGGGGAGTTGAGAGTGGGCATCCATGTCTTGTTCCTGTTCTTAGGGGAAAAGGTTTTAGTTTTTTCCCATTGAATATGATGTTGGTTGTGGGTTTATCATATATGGATTTATGATGTTGAGTTATGATCCTTCTATTCCTACCTTGCTGAGAGTTTTTATCAAGAAAGGGTGTTGGATTTTGTCAAATGCTTTTTCTGCATCAATTGCTATGACAATGTGATTTTTATCTCTCAATTTCTTTATGTGATCAATAGGTTTATTGATTTGCAAATATTGTACCATTGCATTCCTGGGATGAATCCTACTTGGTCATGGTGTATGATCTTTCTGATGTACTGCTGGATCTGATTTGCTAGAATTGTGTTGAGGATTTTGGCATCTATGTTCATGAGAGATATTGGCCTATAATTATTTTTCCTTGTGTTGTCTTTATCTGGTTTTGATATTAGGGTGATGCTGGCTTCATAGAAGGTGTTTGGAAGTGTTCCTTCCTCATGAATTGTCTGAGGAGGATAGGTTTTAATTCTTCCATGAATGTTCGGTAAAACTCTCCTGTGTAGCCATCTGGTCCCAGACTTGTATTTGCTGGAAGTTTTTTGATGAGAGCTTCAATTTCTTCCATAGTTATTGGACTATTTAGATGTTTAGATTCTTCCTGATTGAGTTTAGGAAGGTCCTATTTTTCTAGGAATATGTAAATTTCTTGCAGGTTGTCCAATTTGTTGGAATAGAGTTGTTCATAGTATTTTTTAACAACCCTTTGTATTTTGGTGGGGTCTGTTGTTATTTCTCTTTTTTCATTTCTGATTTAGTTTATTTATGTCTTCTCTCTTTGCTTCTTGGTGAGTCTGGCTAGAGTTCCATCAATCTTGTTTATCCTTTCAAAGAACCAGCTCTTGGTTTTGTTGATCTTTTCAATTATTTCTTTTGTCTCCATGTTTTTTTTATCTCCACTCTGATCTTTAATATTTCCTTCCTTCTGCTTACACTGGGCTTTTCTTGTTGCTCTCTTTCTAGCTCTTTGAGTTGTAGGGTTAGGAAATTTATTACCATTGTTTCCTGTTTTTTGCAGTAGGCTTGTAGGGCTATGAACTTTCCTCTCAAGGCAGCTTTCACTGTGTCCTATAAATTTTGTATTGTTGTGTTGTCATTGTTATTTGTTGCCATGATGTCTTTTATTTCTTACCTTATCTCTCTAGTTACCCAGTTGTTGTTTAATAGCATGCTTTTTAGTCTCCTTGTGTTTGATTTCTTTGTATTGTTTTTATTGCATTTCATTTCCAGTTTTATGCTACTGTGATCTGAGAAGATGCTTGATATGATTTCTATCTTCTTGAATTTGAAGAGACTTTGCCTATTACACAACATATGGTCTATATTTGAAAATGACCCATGTGGTCTTGGGAAGAATGTATATTCTGTGGCAATGAGATGACATGTTCTGAAGATATCAATTAATTCCATCTGGTCTAGTGAGTCATTTAGGATTGATGTTTCTTTGCAGATTTTTCGTTTAGAGGATTTATCCAAGGGTAACAGTGTGGTACTAACCTCTCCTACTATGATTGTATTGCTGTCAATCTCTCCCTTTATATCCTCCAGGAGTTTGTTTATGTATTTAGGTACTCCTATATTGGATATGTATATGTTTACCAGAGTTAATTCTTCTTGTTGGATTGTTCCCTTTAGTATTATGAAGTGGCCTTCTTTATCTCTTGTTATGTCCTTTACTTTGAGATCTAATTTGCCAGATATAAGTATTACAACCCCAGCTTTTTTTCATTTCCATTTGCCTGAAATACCATCTTCCATCCTTTCACCCTCAATTTGTGTGCATCTCTTTTCCTGAGGTGGGTTTCTTGTAGACAGCAGGTATATGGATCATGTTTTCTTATCCAATCAATTACCCTATGTCTTTTGAATGGAGCATTTAAAACGTTTTCATTTAAAGTTATTATTGATAGGTACTTACCTGTCGCCATTTTTATTCTTTACCTCTGAGTTCCTTCTTTGCTTCCTATTTCTATTTATTACAGCAGACCCTTCAACATTTCTTGCATTGCTGATTTGTTGGTAATATATTCTCTTAGTTCTTTTTGTCTGTGAAGCTTCTGAATTCACCCTTAATTTTTATTTAAAGCCATGCAGGGTACACTATTCTTGGATTCAGACCCTTCCTTTGCATAACCTTGTATATTTCATTCCATTCACTTCTGGCCTATTGAGTTTCTGTTGAGAAATCAGTTGCTAGTCTTATGGGGTTTCCTTTGTAGGTAACTTTTTGTTTCTCTCTGGCTTCTTTTAAGATTCTTACTTTGTCATTGGTGTTTGCCAATGTAATTATAATGTGCCATGGTGTTGGTTTTTTCGGGTTCATTTTGCTTGGGACTCTGTGAGTTTCTTGGATTTGTGTGGGTTTTTTCTTTTCTTTGTTAGAGAAGTTTTCTGTCATTATTTCTTCAAACTGTTTTTTTATTCCTTGCTCAGTTTCTGCTATTTCTGGAACCCCAATTATGAAGATGTTGTTTTGTTTTGTGTTAGCCCAAAGTACCCTTAGGCTCTCCCTTGCTTTTGATTTTTTTTTTCTGGAAGCTGCTGTACTTAAATATTTTTTCCTAACTTGTCTTCTAGCTCACTGATGCAGTCCTCTGCTTCTTCTAGTCTACTTTTGAAGCTTTTATTGAGTTCTTTATAGCAGTGATGTCATTTTTCATTTCTTCTTGATTATTCTTCATTTCCTCTTGGCTCTTACTCACATTGTCGATTTTGTCTTCCATTGTTTTCTTCCACCTTATTTTAATTTCTTTGAACTCTTTCTCTGGCAGGCTTATTTCTGCTTCTATTTCATTTACTTCCTTTTCTGGTGATACCTGCTTTTCTGTCGTATGCAGGCTGTTTCTTTGTCTGTCCATGGTCTTTCTTCTCCAGGTGTCTGGTTATGTTGTTTTCTCTCCTACGTTGATTCAAATGCACAAACTACAACATGACTAGGTACAACACACAAGGCACTGAACAGAAATGTATTCACGATGTTAATAACCACAAATAAGGTGACCACCAATGAAAGACAAATTAGGGGCAAGTATAGAAAGAAGAAGAGGAAAATGAGGAAAAAAGAAAAGAACAAAGTGCCAAAATCAAATTGGGAGAAGGGAGAAAAAATAAAATAAATGAATAAAAAATAAAATAAAATAAAATAAAATAAAATAAAATAAAATAAATAAAAAGAAGAAGAAGAAGAAGAAGAAGAAGAAGAAGAGAGAAAGAGAAAAGAAGTCATAGAGAAAAGAAAGAATATAAAAGAGAAAAGGAGAACAAAATATAGATGTGAGGAGAAAACTCTAATAGAACAACCACTAATCCCAAACAATGCCAGAAGAAGTACCTGGATATTAATACAAATTACAAATAACAACTAATATCAAGGGAGGCAAAGGAAAAGAAAGGTAAAAAAATGAACCAAAAGAAAGCAAATAAAAAGCAAAATAAAACAAGTAGAATAAGCTAAAACAATCTCACAAAAATGTACAAAAAATTGATATAATCATGGTTCAGGCAAACAGCAACAAGAGGACATAGAGAAAAACAACTTTTTGAATAGTGAAGACAAGAAAAGAGAGGTTTGTATGGACTTGGAGTAGGGGATTTGAAATTATATATATTAGTGGGGTGAAATTTTAACCAGGTAAAGAGAAAGAATAGGGAAAATCTAAAGTTGGAAAAGGGAAAAAGAAACAAGACAACAAAATGGGGAAAGTTAGGAGGAGAGTGTTGGCATAAAGGTAGAGTTGAGATAGAGTAAAATTATGCTAAAGAAAAGATGAAAATAGAATGTAGAACTCTAATCCCAAAGTAAAATAAAGAGATAAGAAAATGACACTTTTTTTTCTAAAAAGGTAAAATATTAGTAGTAATAATACTAGTTGTAAACAAAAATGTAATAATTTAAAAGGTAAAATTAATTGAGGAGAAAATAAAAAAATAGTATTTTAATTAAAATATGCAAAAATAAAATAAAATAAACTTAAAAAAATAAAAATAAAAATAGAATGGGCAGTAGTGGAGGTTATTCACTTCCACTATTTTTCTGCTTGGCACTCCTGTTTCCCAGTTGGGAGGCTATTGCAGTTCCCTGTGTTCCACTGCTGAGAAGTGTTTTAATCTCTTTATTCTTTTCTTGTTATGCGAGAGTCAATTTGTGCATCATGCACTGGGTGGCAGTGTTTCAGAATTGACCTCTGAGACTAAGCACAAGACCTCACTAGGCTGTGCTTAGATCCTGCTACTCTGTGGTTCTCAATAATGGTTTGTGGGGATTTGAGCAGCCGGGACTGTGTAATAACTCCCAGGCTGTCCTTCTGCCTCAGATCAAAATGAGTTGTTTTCTAGAGCTCCGCTCCATCCACAGCTCCTAGAGTTTGCCTCCACACTTAGGGATTATGCCCTGCCCTACATCAGCAGACCTCTCCAGAAGCAGCTTTCCCACAGCCTGGTTCCCACAGTGTACGCGTCTCTATTCTGCGGGACAGGAGACCTCACCTTATCCCAGGAGAAATCTGACCTTTCCATGTGCCATGTGGATCTCCTCTGAGTCTGCATGTCTGTGCCAAGTGGAGAGTGGTGTTCTGGGTCCCCGGCTGTTCGTTGAGTGCTGCAGCTGCAGCTTTCAGACCGCTGCAGACATCCACCTCCCTCTGCAAGATGGTGCCGTCTCTGTGTTCGCACTGGTGGCTCTGGCAGACAAAACCCCATGGCAGTGGGGCTGCCTGGTCAGGGGAGCCCCATCCAGCAGTCCCCCACCTTCTCCTGGAGGATAACTGACTCTTAACTTGCCAACAAACACTCCCAGTGCGACTCTCAGTTGCTCTCTCTCCCTCTGCCCAGCGACAAGTCTCCAGACGCATTCGTCTATTCTACAGCCATTTTTTTCTCCCTCTCTATTTCCTTATATTCATCCTTCACTTTTTAAAACTACACTGTGTGTGTGTGTGTGTGTGTGTGTGTAAGGATGGCATGGCTTTTCTCTATCCATATCAAACTTTGACCCACATTCTGAAAGAGGGCTCTCAGCAATGTCAATGTCAAATCTAGAAACCTCTACTTGGCCTTCTTCTTCTAATTTATCTGCAATTAGTAATAGCCAACAACTTCATCATTTTTAAATCCTCGCATTTTCTATGCCATTATAACATTCTTAGTTTCTTCATAACTTTTTCAACTTCACTACCTATTTTGAGGAAAAAGGGAGGCACAGTGAAGAGCAGTGACATGGAGCAGTTGACTGGGCACCACCACTAAGGGAATAATATTGGGCAACTTAATTAACTTCTTTTTGCCTGTGTCCTTTAAAATGGGAATAGTAATAATAGTATCTATCTTGTGAATTAGGTACTATCTTATAGGGCTGTCTTAAGGATTAAAAATGTTAATTCTTTCATGCACTTATGGCAAAGCATGACATATAGTAATTGCTTAGTAAATTATTCTGTCACTACTATTATTGCTACTGTCACCACCACCAACAACAACACCATGACTTTTTTTCCTCTTGCTCATCCTCTCTTCCTGCACCCACAGTTAAGATACTGATGATCCCTACAGTCTTTTTCTCAGCTCTCTTATCTCCTCTGAGTGCTATCCTTGGGCCATTATATCTATTATCAAGTCTTCACAAATGTATATGTATTTTTATGCCTCTAAAATCTCTATATCCAAGTGCTCCAGTCTAGCAAATATAACCACCTACTGGACTATATATTTTTTATATCACTCTAGTATGTTAAAGTAAAAATATCTAAATGTTAGTGTCTAGTGACAGTATTTTTTCTTAAAACTTTATTTAAAATTTTTGTTTTTATTAAAGTTGGTAATCATCCAAACCAGAAATCTTAACTTAATTTTTCCCTTGCTTCCACTTCTAATTGTCATATTGTTAGAAAGAGATTTTACTGTAAGTAGCAGAGACCTCAGGTAGAAATATCTCAAATGTGATCATTTATTTTATTTTATTTACATTCTCTGAGACTCAGTTCTTATAATGCACTGCTCTTCATTCAGAAAATGGAGACTTTAAGAAAGCAGAGACTTTAAGATTCAGCAATCACACCAGTACTCTGGCAGCAATTAAAAGGAAGAAAAAATAATTATATATTTTAAAAGGACATCCTTCATGTTGTAGATAGGAATTGTTTTCTAAAGTTGCTACATAGTATAGTTTCTTTTACCTCCCATTACTCAAGAGTTAGTCACATGGTACATGTATCTGCATACAAGGCCAAGAAATGTCATCTGTACTCTGAATGGGCAGGCTCTCATCTAAAAATCAATATACACCAGTATAACAAAGAGGATAAAGAATTATATTTTTTAAATTTTAGCTTTGTTGAAGTATAATTGATATAAAAATTATATATTTTAAGTGTACATTATGTGGATTGATATATGTATACTAGAGGCCTGGTGCACAAATTCATGCACAGGAGGGGTCCCTTGGGATGATCTGCATGAATCAGGCCCCAGATTATGCTCCCCAGGCTCACAGCCCCAACTCACACCCCAGCCTTGCAGTCTTGCAGCCCTTCCTGGCACCCCACCATGGCCTGGCACCATGCTTTCACTTGCTCCATTGTCCTGCCTGTGGGTTTATCAATCGGGGCCAGATCCCCTGGCTGGTTCCCTTAGTTCCAACCTTGCTCCCTGCTGCCACCCCTGTCATTATCTATGGGCAATTAGCAGGGCAATTGGGCCCCCACTCACACCCACATTGGCCTGGCACTGCCTGATCACCTGCTCCACCATTTCAACATGGTGCTACTCTCGTAGGGGTCCATCAGGGCTGGCACCATGTCACCAATGCTTGCCATGTTTCATACCATCCCCTGGTGGTCAAGCACACATCATAACAAGTGGTTGAACTCCCAGTCAAACAATTTGCATATTAAGATGTTATTATATAGGACATTGTGAAAAGATTCTTCTCACTTAATTAATTAATTCATCACCTCACCTCAACTATTCATCTTTTCTGTGACTTAATGAATAGTCTTTAATAACTGTTATCTTATAAGTATCTTATAACTTTAATAATTTCTCATACTCTTTCTCTTCTCCATTGCTATTATCTTGTTTAATGTCATCACTCCAAAAATATAAATGCTATAAAATTGGTCTCTATACTGCCAATGAAGTCAACTTTCTAGAACATACATATTATTAGCCCAAAATTGTTTCTTAACTGTTTCATATTATAACATCTAACTTTTTTGTTAGAAAATATAAAAGTTATATTCTGTAATGCTGATTAACCTAATTACATGAACTTTGCTTCAAATATTGTTTGTACCATATCATTCAGACATGTCAAATTATTTGCAATCTCTTGTTTTTCATTTATTTCTCTTTGTGGATGTGCATATGCTGTTTCTTTTGTGTGAAACATTTATCTTTACTTTCAGTCTTGTGAATGTCAATGTGTCCTTCAAGATCCAGTTCTGACATTACACTTCTTACAAAGTTTGTTTTTCTTAAATTAGTTTGAATTGCCCACTTGTACTTACATACCACGATAGAATACTGTTAATTATATGCATCATACATTCTAGTATACAACTTATTCTCATATATTGTAAGTAGAATTCTATATAAAAAAGGGCAATATGCAAAGCAACCAAATGTCAGAATGACTGGTCCCTATGATTCGCATTGATTATCAGAGGACAGATACTCAAGGCAGGATCTGCTTCCTGGTGGTCAGTGCACTCCTACAGGAGGAGTACCACTCAGCCAGAAGCCCAGAAGCCAGGCTTATATGGCTGGCAAGCTCAGAGGTGGTGGCTAGAGTTTCTCCCACCTCCATGGCAGCACTAAGGATGTCCAACTAATGGCTTATGCCTGATCCCTGTGAGAGGGCTCAAGCTGGGCTGAGGGACCCCCCCCCCCTCCATCAATTGCACAAATTTTATGCACTGGGCCTTTAGTTTATATAATTTCTCTTTCCTTTTAGACTGTGAATACTATGGAACATTGTTAGGCTTATCTGTTTATTTTCAGTATAGATGCAAAATTATAGATAGTCAAGTATTGTTTAATTGTTAAATATATAAAATTAAATATATTCGTATGTATAATAGTTATAAAAATGTATGTTAGGACTGAAAGGACAGCAACTATCCATATCTACCAATGACTCAAGTGGTAAAAATGGAGAGTGACATTAGAGGAGTTGTACTATAAGGGTGTTTATTTTCCTCTGCCCTTGACATTTCAACAAATTAACCATCTATACTTCAAGAAATAAGTCTCTGCTCAGCACAGATGCATGCCTGAATCACCTAAAGGTGGGCATCCAGGAATAAACAGGAAAACTAGAAGGTAGAAAACACAGAGGACCCACAGATACAGCAATGCATCCAGGAGCTCACAGCTCAGCTGGAGCAAGTGGTAAGGGAGTGAACAGTATCTGAGTCAGAAGTTACCTCACAGAAAATAGGTTTCTTCCATGGGGCTCTCCACTGTCTCTCTAGGAAGTGGTGTCTCAGACAACTAAATGGAACCACACAGCCCTGCCACTCTTAGGACTCTAATAACTCATATCCTATTGCCCTTGAAGTCAGCTCCTATAAACTAAGCACTATTGCAGTATAATTACTGTCTTTCTGTGAAAAATAGGTGTTTGGGGTGAACTCCCACAGATGTCAGTGGTCACCATTATAGTGAGGGGAAAGCAAACCCATCCCCAAACAGAAACCACAGAGTTTACTGCCTCATGGAAACCACAGAGTTTTAATACTGGGGAGGTCCCAGAGGGAAAAAAAAACATTGTGAGTCAGCACCATCTACTGGAATATAGTAGAATGACCTCTTCAGAAATAAATGTGAAACCAGGAGGACAGCAAATACCATGAAGAACCACAGTATCAAAGATGACCAGAAAGAAAATGAATAATCCCCAGAAAAGTAGGCTGGAATGCATGGAAATATGTGATATAGTGGCAGAGACTTCAAGATTAAAGTTCTGAAAATGCTCAATGAGATGTAAGAAAATAGTGACAGGCAATTCAGTGCACTCAGAAAACAAACAAACAAAAAAAAAATGAACAAAGTAAATATTTCTCTGAGGAATTAAAACTCAAAAAAGAATCAATCAGGAATTCCGGAAATGAAGCATGCAATTAGGGTGAATAAGAATAAACTTTTGAGCATAGAAAACAGAACCAACCAGTTAGAAGAAAGAACTAGTGATATCAAATATCAGAATCAATAAATGATACAGAGGGAAGAAGATAGAGACTTGAGAATAAAGAAGAATGAAAGAATTTTAAAAGACCTATCTGACTCCATCAGTGAAAGCAATATTAGAATTATAGACATTGTGGAAGAGGAAGAGAGGGAGAATGGAAAGGAGAGTCTATTACATATAATGGATGAATATTTCCCATATCTATGGGAAGCACTAGATCTTCAAACCCAAAAAGCAAACAGAACATCTAGTTACCTCAATCCAAAGAAGCATTCTCCAAAGCACTTGGTATTGAAGCAATCAAAAATTAATGACAAAGAAAAATATCTTAAAGCAGACAGAAAAAAAGAAAGATGTGACCTATAAAGTAAAACCTATCAGAATTTCATTTGACTTCTCAGCAAAAACAACAAGCCAGAAGAGAGTGGAACCAAATATTCAAGTGTCTGTAAGAGAGAAATTACCAGCCATGAATAATAATATATCCAGCAAAATTATTCTTTAAATATGAAGGAGAAATAAAGATGTTCCCAGATATAAAAAAGCTGAAGGGTTTTATCACCTGAAAACCTCATGGGATTTATTCTACTTGAAACAAAGAACATAGAAACCTCAAACAGACTGTCAAACATCAGAGGGAAGGTAGGTAGAGGAGGAGGGGGGGAAAGATCAATGAACTCATATGTGTAAATGTATAACCCATAGATACAGACAATAGGGTGGTGAAGGCTTGGGTGGAGGTGAGAAGGTAATGGGGGGAAAGGGGATATATGTAATACTTTCAAAAATAATTACTTATTTAAAAAAAAAAAGAACATAAGGTCACAACACTACGAATATGACCACCAAAAAATGTACAGCATAAACAGGGGTAATTTGTGACAACAAAAACATACAAGGGGATGGGGGAAAGGTCTGAACTGGCAAAGGAAGATGAAGATAAACTCAAAAGGAAAAAAAGCATACAGCATAAATGCAACTTCATTTTTTATAAACCTAATGATAACCATATACAAAATAAAAACATATAGATTTAAAAAAGGAAACAGAGAAAGAGGTATGGAATGCTACCAAACAAAAACAACAGATATAAACATAGAGGAAAAGAACCAATAGAGGTAGAGAGCTACCAGAAACAAAGGATAAAATGGCTATAGGAAATCCTCATCGATATATATAAAAAGCAACGGGTCATGACAGACAAAACAACCAAATGACTGGTCGCCATGAGGAGGCATTGACTGGTGAGTAGGCTGAACCTCTGACCTCTCAGTCCCTCCTCATCACCTGTAGGTGGCAGCAGCTTTCTCCTGCCTCACATGGGTGCCAGAGGCTCTGACCTGCCTCCAGTGAACTGCCACTACCCACTGTAGCCAGTGAAGCAGTCTGATCAGGGAGTGAGTGGGCCCAGCCAACCTCACTGCTCTTCCCCCTCCCACCAGCCTGCCCCTGATCGAACTTTCCCATCCCAATCAAGAGTGGGCTGCATAGAGCCTGGACCCTTTTTGGCAGCCATGAGTCCCTGAGATGGAAATTCTGATGGTTCTGCCCAGAGAGTAGAGGTGCCTGACAGGCAGTGACAGGGACCGCAGGCCTCCAGGGAGCACTACAGAGTTGACAAGGAGAGGAGAGGACCTGCAGAGGGGAAGGGGATAAAGTTACCAGACATCAGCCCAGAATCTAGCCCTCCCCCCAGAGGCAGCTGGTCCTCAACTCAGAACCCCAACCCAAATCAAAAGAGCCCTTCAAGAAGCTCTACACAGAGCTGTGCATTCAGAATGAGTGGCTTTGTGAGGCCCTGACCAAGACCACATTGCTGGCAACTCAAGGTGGAGATAGAGTGCACCACACAGAGGCAGGAATGCTTTGCAGAGAGGCCAGCCCTCCTGGAGCTTGAAATGCTTGAAATATTTGAGTGGAGGGCCCTGGAGTGCAAGGTTGCTGAGCTAAAAGAGGAGCTGAAGGGCCTGTCCAACCTCTGGGCTGACAACCAGTGCCTCAAGGACTAGAACATGGTCCTGATCCACCTCATCAGCAAACTGTCCAAATGACCTTGAAGGATTTGTCCTTGCACCTGCATTTATACAGATGCTTCTGCCACACACCCCTTCCCCTGTGTGAACACCAGTGCCAGTGCTGCTGGGGAGTCTCTGAGAAGCCATAACCACTGGGCTGATGGCTCCACCCCACACTACTGTCATCAGTCGCCTCCCTCTGTGGGCAACTGGCATGGTGATTGGAGGTTCCGCTCATACCCGCCTTGGCTGATCTGGTGCTGCCTGCTTGCTGGTCCCACCCCACTGCCACTGGTTGGGGCCTGTGGGCTGGGGGCAGCTCCTGCATTGAGTATCTTCCCTCTGATGGTTAGTGCATGCAATAGCGACCAGTTGTTCAGCCATTTGGTTGGTTTGCATACTAGAATTTTATATAGATAGATTACCAAATAGGAGTACCAATATTTTTGTTACTAATATTGGTTGGACCTGGCCCATTAGAGGGAAAGAAAATTTTGTTTAATTACAGGGATTAAATGAAAATTTTAAAGCTATAAGAAATATCCTCACAAGATTATTTCAAATGGGGCTGATCTAATTCATTCCTTGTAGAAATACTATATTGCATTTTAAATTAAGGAGCATTTTTTTCTTGTAGGAAGAATTTTTGGATTAATTATAGCTACCTTGTATTTACTAGTTACTTCAGCATGATTATATTAATTTAAACATAAAAATCAGCTACTTATGCAGGATTTGAAGCATGAAATATCTTCTCAATAGGCTTCTTATTTTAAGCCTTACCAGACAAATTATAGTGTGAACTGCTTTTATTTGATCTTTTCTTATCTTGAGGATGCATGTTTCACTCCATTTAATTTGATAAAAGAAAACAAAGCCCATGAGTTTTCCAAAGAAATTCCAGATTCAAAATGGTAAAGAATATTTTGCATAATTTTACTACTTTATATAAAAAAGTAATTTAAAGTTTTTTAAAGGAAGAAACAAAATGGATGCACATATTGTTTAGCTTTGCAATAAAGTTATATGACTTCATATTTTGAACACTAGTTTATTTTTACTTTGTATAATAGTGTTATTATAAAACACACTTGTCAAACTTTAATGACATGCTAAAAAGTTTGTTTTGTTAATTTACATTAAAATAAAATTAAGCTATTTGGGAGCTAATAATAATAAATTTAGCACTATCCAGAACTCCAAGTTGAAGAAATATTGGTGAATTTATTAATCGTTTTAAGTATCTCTGTTTTTTCTTTGCATTTAATTCTCAAATTGTTTTTAAGTGTTTAAAACCTCAAATCAGCATATAAATTTTTTCTGCTATAAATCTGGCAGTTATTTTATTTTATTTGTGTGTGTTTTTTGGCAAGTAAAAAATAAATGAAATAATTGTTTATACTTAATCAAGTTGAATAAGAGAAAAGTAGGATAATTTTCATAATCCACACTAACGATAAGTAGATGCACCTGCACATTTCAACAGCTCCTTCCCAAGACCCTGGGGTCTTCTCAAGGGTATGATTTTACTCATTTAATGAACCATATGTTAATTGTTGAGCCATTTCTAGTGACTATACCAGGTTTATGTCATTAAGTGACTGGGAATGTAATAGACTGTCTAATAGCTAGATAGTGGCTACATTTTAACTGAAATTGGTGACTACACTTATTTTTAAGCAAGGAAAGGGGAAGGGCATTGGTGCAATTCAACAGACATTTATTAAGTGTTCACAAATTGGAGAGGATTAACACTAGCCTCAATTATTGTTATTTTATAAGACAGGAAGAAATGGCATATAATGGACTATCATCTTGCCCTCCAGAAAAGTCTAACTCAGTGAAAAACTTGTAATTGAACTGTCATAGGCTTCCATTTGTTATTTCAGTAAGGAATGTGGTTAAATCCGTCATTTACCCACTATATGCAGGAGTCTCACTCTAGTGCTCTGCACATACATGCTCAGAAATCATCTTCCATAGAAAACCATTTTCTAAGAAATACATGTGCAATAGGATGTAGTGCATTAATTTTGCTTTCTTTGTTTTAATTTAACCTTGGATTTAAGAAAAACTTAGCCTGAAGAAATGTGAACTTTAAAAGGCCACACTATTCCTGAAGCTCAGTTGTGGGGGCACTCTTATTTAATGCTACTCCTAGGGATAAACTTGAGCATCCATTTTCTTTATAATAGAAAATGCTGGCATCAGTTTCCAATAGAATGTATTAGTAGCTTTATTCTTCACTGAAACTACTTCAAATTAGAAGGGATTTCTAAAAATAATGAAAATATTTATTTAAGCGAAGACATTTTCCGATTCTATCCTCAAAAATGCTTGGGATGGGGGATTTAACTCACTGCGTGAGAAAAGTAAAAGTGTTTCCAAACAGAGGGAACATTGTATTCTCCATGGAGTTTTAGACATGAGGGCCTCCAGCAATACTTGAAGCACATGATCAGAGTATCAGATATATATTTCATGTAAGGAACTCTGCTGCATACACTTTGCCCTCCCAGAGTCTGTTTCTCATTGTATCAAAGGCATGACTGGATCACCCCTTCTCTCACCATACAAACTATCCTTCTTCATTGTAAATCAGATGCTATGCATTCAACCCCATTTTAAGAGTGTCCTATGCAAATATAGTTACATTGTTATAGGCCGTAGTCTAAATGCAGATTCAATCAAGTTTCACATGAAAAATAAATACGTATTTCTACTTTGTAAGTTACATTTTTTACTCAATATGCATTCTTTTTTAAATGGAACAATATCATTTTTTTATTTTTATTATTTATTTATTTAATTATTTACTTATTTATTATATATTTTATTGAATTTTTACAGAGAGGAAGGGAGAGGGATAGAGAGTTAGAAACATTGATTCAGCTGCCTCCTGCACACTCCCCACTGGGGATGTGCCTGCAACCAAAGTATATGCCCTTAACTGGAATCAAACTTGAGCCCCTCCAATCCATAGGCCAATGCTCTATCCATTGAGCCAAACCGGTTAGGTTGCAACATGGTTTTTTTAATGTTTTTATTGATTTTTAGAGAGAGAGACAAGGAAAGGGAGAGAGAGAAACATCTATTAGAGAAAGAGAAACATTGATAGGATACCTCCTCCACCCCCATACGTACATTGGGGATCAATCCGAAACCCAGGCATGTGCCATGATTGGGAATTGAACCTGACCTCTTGGTGCATGGGCCAGTGCTCAACCAACTGAGACACATTGGCTGGGCTCAATATGCATCCTTTTTTGCAACCTCTCTAATATCTAATCTTTGTTTCTCCTAAATGTCTATATTTCTTCTTGGGTTTCATACCACAAATTTGTAATATGTCAACCCAAGGATTATGTTCTTCTAAATAATTTTTCTTTCCCACTTATCTTCCACTTTGTTCATTATATTGCATGTTTGTTTTGATTCACTGCTTCTTGGTGAACAAGACAAATTGCATCTTATCAAACTTTATCCAGGTAGTTATTAGATGATACTCCAAGTTGCCTCTGTTGTTAAAATCACTAAGTAACTTGAATATGAAAACCTCAACTAAATCTCAATAAGAAATAATTAGAACTAGATTATGTTTTATAACATAAATGGATAAACAATGATGATATATAGAAATTAAGAAAAAGTATCCAAATACAATATAAATGTTATATTATGCTTATGAAACATTTATAATCACACTTTGCTTTTGCAGCATAAAGTAGTAGGAACTAAAAAAATCATTCGTTAGATGAAGAACATGTATATGCTAATGTATATTTTCTCTCTTAGTTGTATCACTAAGTAAATTTAGGAATAATAACATCTATAAGTAATATTTTGACTATATGAAAACTTTCATTTCTAACCAGAATATCTTATTTCAGCATAGATTGATAGATATGCCCCCAAAAGAAGTAACAGAAAAGATATAATAACACTTAATAAGCACTTATTCTCTACAAGGTGTTTTCCTAAGTAAGTTCTTTACATTCCTTAATTTACTTAATCCTCTCTAAGCCTTAAGAAATATAAATCATTATGCTGTTTTTATAGATGAAGAAACTGAAGCATAAAGAACTCACATGCCTAGATGAAAGTGACATTAGTGATAGAATTCAGAATGAAAACCACATACTTAACCACTGAATCTCTATTAATGGAGATGTGCATTAATGTAGATTAATAACATTTTCATTGCTAGTAATTTACACAACAGTTTTGTAACAAATAAATGTTTATAGCATTTGGAGAATATTTTGTGTGATTAGTAGATATTGACCATTTTTATTATTATGAATTTTATCATTGATACTAAGAATATCAGAGTTAGAAGAATCGTGAAAAATAATATATTCCACTAACTTCCTTTACATTGAAAAATTAGGGCTATTTCATAGCCAAATTTGCCTCTTGCTAGGGCTATTTATATCTTCTGACTATATGCTGGGAGCAAAGAAATGCAATGAAATTACCTGGGATTGGTTTTAGTTTAGTTTGGTCTCATTTAGATGTGTTCTTTAACAAGTTTTATTCTATTCCTCCCACTTAGTCTTCATGCCCAATACCAAATAATTAAGTCACATTAATGATTTCCTCCTAATTCATTAAACTCTCAAAGACATTAAAACACACACACACACACACACACACACACACACACACACACACCTTCAAATATCACACAACCTACTGAATCTGAGGACCTATTGGATTAGAACAAACCTGGAAGGAATTTAGACCTACTTAGGTTAGGATGTTAGTCTCATGATCACAGGCTGGAGCATTGGGATGCTCAACATCCCAGGAAATGTGGGTTTCTACTAGAATTTTCAAATTGCTGAAGCATCAACAGGCATTTGGCTTGTTATAAAATTTTAACTGACAGGTGACTGGCCTTCTAGTACCAAAAGATTAGGTGCAAAAAATGTTCCTAAAATGTACCATAAGCTGTTATCTACAAAAAAAAAAAAATCCTACCTGTTTAAGTTTTTTAGAAACATTTAGAGAGACATAGGTGTTTAAAAACATTATCAAGTACACACTCATGAGTATATATAGCAACAAAAATATTTTCTTTAGGGTTTTACTGAAGAATGTGACAGGTACTAATAAACATAATTATGAGAAAATAAGATATTAATTTTTAATTTCATATTTTAAAATATTAAAAATGGTAATTTTAATGATATTTTGATTGAAATTCTTTGTAACTGAATAAATACATGGAGCTTGTGCTGGCTGAGCAGTGAGCAATATTTGAAATAGATTATGTCACTAAACTGAAGGCAAAGGCAAACATAACTTTCCCATCCTTGCTTAGATAGAAACTTGTTTCTGATGTATAAAAGATGATAGAAGATAATAAATAAAGCTTCATTTGTATACCCAGCAAGACATAGTAGAGAAAAAAAGATAAAACATAGTCCTTAAATAGCATAATAATAATTATAAAAAATCTAAAATATGCATCAATTTTGCATCATAGAATAACAGGAATTCCAAAATTATTCAGAAGAATAATATATGTTCTGATAATATCTATTTCTTCTCTTTTATGCATCACTGAATAATGTTAAGAATAATTTTCTATATTAACAATATTACAGCTGTGTAAAAACAGCAATAATAGTTGTGAGGCCTTGGAGAATTACTGACTTCTTTGGATATACCCCCCAAAAGGAAGATTTTGAATCTTGCAATCAATCACAAACCTGGATTTCATTAGAATCAAATGGGAGCATTTTTAAAAATTATAATTTGACACCACACCTCTAGAGTGATGTAATAGACATGATGTAATCCTCTCTACATTTTTTTTTAATCCTTACTGAGGATATTTTTCCATTGATTTTCAGAAAGAGTGGAAGAGATAGGGAAAAATGGAAAGAAATATTGATGTGAGAGAAATACATTGGTTGCCTCCTGCATGCACCTGCAATCGAGGCACATGCTCTTGACCAGAATCAAACCCAGGACCCTTGCACTGAGCCAAGCTGGTTAGGGTGAGATTTCTACTTATTATAAGTTACCCAAATGATTCTCCTACAGCCAATCAATAGACACTTATTTAGAACCATGTGTTCAGATGTTCTTCCAGATTTTAGGAAGCCCATGCTTAATAAAATGCGTGAGCTTATCTTTAAAGGTGATCTTATCAGGTTGTAAAACCAGGGGAGTTCTCTGCACTAGACCACAGTTTCTCACTAGACTATGAACTACTGGAGAACACATCTCATTCATCCATGTCACCAAAGGTCTAGGATAGTGTCTGGCATTCAGTAAATATTAATCTAATAAATATATCAATGTATCAATATGACTTCTTTTATTAGGTAAGTATCCTCTCTCCATATCCCCAAATTAAATACATAAGTAAAATGCTTTAAATAGCAGAAAATTACTCCTGTCTAGTTTATAAAATGTCAGTTATCTAAAGGATGAGGCAAATTAACATACATATATGAGATCTTAAGTGTTCACATACTGAGTCAAAAACTTTAGCTTAGTTTTAAAACCCATTTTTCCTTTTACTACTTCTTGCCACATCCTCCCATCAATCTGCCTTTAAATTTCTGCTTCTTTTTTTCCTATTTTAGAGACATAATATAATGAATACATTTATTTGCCATTTTAATAATAAAATATTAAAGGAACTCTGCTAATTGCTACTCACCCACCACACAAAGAAATAAAATTGGATTATGAAATGTATTTAGTTATTTATAGTTTCATTTTATTAAGTACATGAATTATGAAATTAACTAAGGGAAAGTTTCTAGAGTAAAACAGAATATATAGATATCTCTAAATAACAAATTGACATCCTCAAACTATGTAGCCTATGAAGACAAGCAGCAATGATTAAGGCATTAAGCCCATTCAACAGTTTGGGTTTGAAATGATAGGTGACTTTGTGATTCTATTTTAAGTAATGACATGCTCTTTTCAGGAACTGAGAATGTTTTCTCTAACATCTTTGTTCCTTGCCTACTATTTTAAAAAAATCTCTAAATAGCTATATACTTTAGTTTTGTTTTTAATTCTTCTGTACTATGTGGCGTTTTATCTTATTTCAGGATTTCCTATTTAAAAAAATATTTATTTAGCTTCAAAGATACATTTTTCATGGAAATGGGAAAAATTGGGAGCTGAGCAACATATCCATGATTATAACCTATTATCAGCAGATCGGAAAGAGACCTGCTCTTGGTTACATTACAACTAAGCTGATATTGGGGGGAATTAACATTGAAGGACAATGGCTGCATATGGCTATAGGAGTGTAAACCGGGCAAAAGTAATGGCAGAGCTGCAGCTCAGCAGTCAGTCTTCATAATTTCTTTTTTAAATTTTCTTTCATCCTTTTTTAAATGAAAGCTCTAAACTTGGAAAATTGTTACAATGGCAAATTTGTCATAAATGTCACTGAAATATCAATTGAGGTACCAATAGAGAATAACATCTTTTGATATTCTTGTATTGTACAAAGATCTTAGCTCTTAAATTTTAGGAACAAAATCTAAAAATGATATTTATAAATTAAGCAATCAAGTCTATGCAACTAAAATGTTCCTGTGATATTTTTCTGATTTATCTTGCAGACCAAAGCTAATGTGTGCCTAGTGGAAACACAGAAAATATGATTCAAATAGGATGTTTGTATAACTCAAAAATTTAATTACAAAATCAATTCAGACTTGTTTTAGAAAACTAAAAATACAGAAGAAATTGAAAACAGTTAAACTAAAAATTATTCAAAACCCTAATGCTCAAAAAAAAAATTGGTTCTTTGCAGTTATAACTGATTTAAAATGCTTTTTATTTTCATTTTGAACTTTAGAAATTAAGAAATTCACATATTAGAAAGACATGTAAACTACTCAAGTCAAATACTTTTTAAATTCTTATAATATTTTCAAATTATTTATTGAATTTCAAGAAGATAATTCAATAGTCAAACTCATTCTGTGTTTATAAAACCTTGACATCAATAAGACCACAATCTGTGTAAGCTTTAGTGAGAAATAAGTCCTATGACAATGGTAAACATTTTCCATATGTTTCCTTCAAGTTTAAAATTAGAACAAAGGTCCTTTCTGTGTAGCTTGCTTGGAGCATCACCCCGATAAGCCATGGTTTCAGGTTGGATCTCCATTAAGGGCACATATAAGAATCAACCAATAAATGCATAAATAACTAGATTAACAAATCTCTCTCTCTCTCTCTCTCTCTCTTTCTCTCTCTCTCTCTCTCTCTCCCCCCCAATCAATAAGTAAAAAGTAAAAGTAAAAAAAAAATTATTAGAACCAAGTGAATCTTTAACACCAAGTTTGGTTATATTAACAATACCCATATTTGTACGTTTAAGGCAGCAGTTTTCAACTTTTTTCATCTCATGGCACACCTAAGCCTATTACTAAAATACTTCAACACACCAAAAATAAATTATATATTTTTCCATCTGAGAGTAATAAGTATACTTTTGATTAGTTCACACCAGACGGCTATTGTGTTAGTTGTTGTCATTTTTTAAATTTTATTTGACAATCTAAGGGTCAGTACCTCAGTACCCCTAACTAAATAATCAAGTATTGCATGTTTCAAAAATTCTTGTAGCACATCAGTAAAAATTCATTGATCTAAGGTTGGAAATATATTTATGCTTTTATAAAATAAATAAATATACTATTAAGTATTTCTATATGATTTCTTCTATTACCTTCCTTTGTATCTGTCAAGTAATTTATATATTTACTAGAGGCTTGGTGCACGGATTTGTGGACATTGAAAGTAAATTAATTAGCAGGTGGCCAGTGGGCAGGACTGGGCAACATGGGCTGGACACACCTTGGAGCCAGACTCCTGTGGTGCCAGTCTTTCCCTGGGGTGGGGGTGAGGGGACGCTCTGGCTTGAAGAGTGTCTGCAGAGTGAGTGGGATCCCTCTGGCAATTAGGATCCCTCAGCCTGGCCTGCAGGGATCAGGCCAAAACCGACAGTCTGACATCCCCTGAGGGTTCCCAGAGTGTGAGAGGGCACTCTGCAATGTTGCTGTCACTTGGCAAGTCCTGCATAGAGCGTCTGTCCCCTAGTGGTCAGTGCACAGTTGGTCACTTAGGCTTCTATATTTATAGATGTAGGCCAGAGTCATCAATGTGGCTGAGTTACAAAATAATTCATTATATCCAAGTGAGCAATAGCAGTATGAAATCTCTAAATATTCTTAGATGATAACAGTTTCAAGAATGTAATGTGTCAGCAGTGTTCTGCTCTGTCCATTCAAAGAATGAACAAAATTTTGATACTTTTTACAAGATAAACAAGTCTTGTATTTTTAACTCTAACTTGACTAAAAAATATCCAGAAACTTTTTTATTCTCCAGAAGAATAATGTTAAACTGAGATTACTTTTGTTGCACATTAAACATTACAAAGGTTAATAAATGTCACATTACCATGAATCAGTCAATATTTAAACCTCTTCTAAGGCAAAGTTCATGTGTTCTATGTTAAGGAAAAAAACTTCATATATATTTTAATTATTTCAGAACTGGAATAAGGGTGTATTAAATGGCTTGTGAACATAGAAATTATTTGTTTTCAAGAATTTATTTTATTTTCATGTAGTGTCTGAAGTTAATACTGACTCCTGAGGGCATTCAGCATTTTAGAAACAGCAAATCTTTTATAAACAGGAAAAACAATTTTGTTTCTAATTTATTTTAGAAAATGTTATTTGAATTAGGGGATAAGTTGAACAATTTGCTTTCTGGAAACTTGTGGCACTTTCTCATTTCTGTAGATTGCCTTGTGCTAAAACAGACAGCAGCAGCAGCAGACATTTTGAAAACACACTTTGTTCTGAAAGCTTTCTCACAGCATTTCTCATCTGGCCAAGAGCTGCCAATGCAAGAAGAGTTTATCTTTCTACTCCTTTCCAATTGCTAGAGGCAGACAGGGTATTCTGAAGTTTACTACCTAGAAACACAAGGCTTAGGTCTTCTCCTAATTTGATTATTGACCCTGGTGGCCTTGAAATAGAGAATGGCACTAGTTAAGATAAACAGAATGAAGAAAGAACCAAACAGAAGCCTGACAGAAGTAAACTAAAGAATGTCAATTTCCCTGAAACCCCAAATTAGAGAGGAGAGCAGGTTAGTGGTCCAGCCAAGGTTGATTGACTGAGGAGATAAGTCATCCTGGAAATTTAAGAAAAGGAATTTAAGTGCCAGTAGGTTAAACAAAGGCTTTAAGTTAAACATTTAATGTAAAAGTTGGTTGGTTGTTTTCAAACCAATAAAAAAAAGTGCCTTTGACTTCCAAGAGACATTAACTCTGTTTTTGTCAGCTCATGCATACTTTAACCCATTATGAATCTTCAAAAGCCCAACTAAAAACAAGTAATTTCACCTTTAAGCTGCCATCAAGTTTCTTGACTCATTTCTCCATTTAATTAATTATTCATTTAGTTAATTTAATGAATTATTTCCATTTGATTTATCATTCTTGTCCAGAAATATGTTCAAGAAATTCATAAGGTGCTCTTTATTTATTCTAAGACAGTTTGAGGTTGGGTTGGTATGATTTTGTTTTCAATTAGATTTTCTAGGCCAGCAGGGTCCTCATGATATGATTCTCAAGCCAATGGAGAGGCCAAGGTGTCTCCACTTCCACCACAGCCCATCACAGAAGTTCATATCAAAGGCTCAGGGTAGGGAGAAAATGATGGTTATTTGAAAAGACAGCATTAATTAGCTTATTTTATTTATAATTCAAGCAATTTAAAGTTCATTAAAATCTACATAAAAGATGAACGGGAAAATCCTTGAAAGGGGCATCAATTTAGTAAAGAAAACCTGACATGATGATGTTATTTAATTCCTTCACATTGATGTGAGAAGAGGCACGTAATCCAGACAGGTGAAGAGACTTCCTAAAATAATCCAGTTCCTCAGTGACAGAGATAACATAAGAGCACAGATAACATAGTCCAGTGGAAATCCTTGATAGAGATGTTGTATATGTAAGAGAATTCAATCTCTCTGTGATTTGTTTAATGATTTAACTTGAGAATCCTTTCCTTACTATGTGTACTGTGATATATTCCTATTGCTGCTATAACAAATTATTAAAATGTTGGTGGTTTAGCATATTACCGTTATGGAGTCCCAAAGTCCAAAATGGGTTTTAAAGTGTTAAAATCAAGTTATCAACAAAGCTGCATTCCTTCTGGAAACTCGTAGCAGAGGACCCATTGCTTGCTTTTCTTTCAGTGTCTAGAAGTTGCCCACATTTTTGACTTAGGGCCATCTCACTCTCAACTCTGCAAAAATAAATGCCCAGGTGTTCAATGGAATAAGACCCTAACCATAATAATTTCATGTAAGAAGTAAAATTCATGAAACATTTGCTAATTTACTGCAATTAGAAGTTGCTAACACTTTCTTTCAGAACACTATATTTGGCAGCCAAAGTACAAATAGTTACTGTTTGTATCCTAAAATGTAAATAAATGGATTTCTACCAGATACTATTATCTTTAAAACATTAAAATTTAGAAAAAATAATCCAAAATTCTATGAAGATATTTTATATTTTCTATAAAATTAAAAAAACACTGAATATTTTCATGTTTTCCAAGACTATCAATTTTAGACATAAACATGTAATGTAACTTAGAATACTTTATTAGTTGAAAGTTAGAACTGCTTTTTTAAAATTTAAATTATTTGTTTAAAGTATTACATATGTCTCTTTTTCCTCCATTGAACTCTCCCTAGTCCCACCCGCGCCCCATCTCCCCACCCCTAGCACATGCCCTCACCCCCTTAGTGTCTATGTCCATTGATTAGGCTTATATGCATGCATATAAATCCTTTGGTTAATCACTTACTCCCCACACACACCCAATCCTACTCTCTCCTTCCTTCCCTCTGAGGTTTGACAGTCTGTTCCATGCTTCTCTGTCTCTGAATCTACTTATGTTCATCAGTTTTTCTTGTTCATTATATTCCACAAATGAATGAGATCATGTGGTATTCGTCTTTCTCCAACAGGCTTATTTTGCTTAGCATAATGCTTTATAAGTCCATCCATGCTATTGCAAATGGAAAGAGTTCTTTATTTTTTATTGCAGCATAGCATTCCATTATGTATTTTTCAACCCACTCATCTGCTGATGGGCACGTAGGCTGTTTCCAAATCTTAGCTATTGCAAATTGTTCTGCTATGAACATAGGGGTACATATATCCTTTTTGATTGATATTTCTGATTTCTTGGGATATATTCCTAGTAGTGGGATTACTGGGTCAAATGGGAGTTCCATTATTAATTTTTAGGAAACCCCATACTGTTATCCACAGTGGCTGCACCAGTTTGCATTCTGACCAGCAGTGTATGTAGGTTCCTTTTTCTCCACATCCCCTCTAGCACTTGTAATTTGTTGACATCAGTCATTCTGACAGGTGTGAGATGATACCTACTTGTTGTTTTGATATGCATCTGGGATGATTAGTGAATTTAGCATTTTTTCATATGCCTCTTGGCTTTCTGTATGTCCTCTTTTGAAAAGTGTCTATTTAGGTCCTTTGCCCATTTTTTAATTGCATTGTTTATCTTCTTTTTGTTAAATTACAAGAATTACCTATGAATTTTGGAGATTAAATCCTTATTGGATGTCAAATTGCCAAATATGTACTTCCATGCAGTAGGTTCTTTTGTTCTTTTGTTGATGGTTTCTTTTGCTGTGCAGAAGCTTTTTAGTTGGTGTAGTCACATTTGTTTATTTTCTCCTTAGTTTCCATTGTCCTAGCACTGTGGTCAGTAAGCTCATTAGTCAACAGAGCCAAATATCAACAGTACAAGATTGAAATTTCTTTTGAGAGCCAAATTTTTTAAAGTTAAAGTTCTTTTAAGGCGACTTCTTCAAAAGACTGTGATATTTTGTGGAAGAGCCACACTCAAGGGGCCAAAGAGCCACATGTGGCTCGGGAGCCGCAGTTTGCCAACCACAGTCCTAGCAGAAGTATCAGTAAAGATATTGCTACAACATGTCTGCTATGTTTGTGCCTGTGGAGTATTGTAGGATTTAATGGTTTCCTGTTTTAAATGTAAATCCTTTATCCATTTTGAGTTTGTTTTTGTTTATGGTGTAAGGTGGTGATCTAGTTTCATTTTTTTGCATGTATCTGACCAAATTTTCCAGCACCACCTATTGAAGGGACTATCTTAACTCCATTGTATTCTCTTGCCTCCTTTGTCAAATATTAACTGAGCATAATGGCTTGAGTTGATTTCTGGGTTCTCTGTTCTGTTCATTGATTTATATGTCCATTTTTTGTGCCAGTGCTGGCAGTTTTGAGAACAGTGGCTTTGCAATATAGCTTGATATCTGGTATTGTGATCCCTCCAAGTTTGTTCTTTCTCAGAATTGCTGCAGCTATTCAGGTCTTTTTTTTTAATTTTATTTTTTTTTATTCCACGTGAATTTTTGGTGAGTTTGTTCTAGGTCAGTGAAATATGCCACTGCTATTTTAATGGGGATTGCATTGAATCTACAGATTGCTTTGAGTAGTATGGACATTATCCCTGAACACAGTATAAGCTTCCATTTCTTTGTGTCTTCCTCTGTCACTTTTTTCAATATCTTATAGTTTTCTGGGTACAGGTTTTTACCTCCTTAGTTAAGTTTATTCCTAGGTATCTTAATTTTTTTCATGCAATGGTAAATGGGAATGTTTTTTAGTTTCTCTTTCTGAGTATTTATTATTGGTGTATAAAAATGCCATAGATTTCTGTATGTTAATTTTGTATTGTGCTTTGTTGCAAAATTCATTTATTAAATCTGGTAGTTTTTTTGTTTGTTTGTTTGTTTTTATGGAGTCTTTAGGGTTTTCTGTGTATAACATCATGTCATCTGTGAATAATAACACTTTTATTTCTTTGCCAGTTTGGATAAATTTTAATTCTTCTTATCTGATCGCTATGGCTATCATTTCCAGTACTATGTTAAACGGAAGTGGTGAAAGTGGGCATGCATCTTGTTCCTGTTCTTAGAGAAAATGGTTTTAGTTTTTGCCCATTTAGTATGATATTGGCTGTAGCTTTGTCATATAGGGCTTTTATTATGTTGGGGTATGATCCCTCTATTTCTACTTTGCTGAGAGTTTCTATCAAGAAATGGTATTGGATTTTATCAAATGCTTTTTCTGCATTGATTGATATGATTATGTGATTTTTTTCTCTAAATTTGTTTATGTGATCTATTAAGTTTATTGATTTGTGGATATTGTACTATTCTTGCATCCCCAGAATAAATTTCACTTGGTCACGGTGTATGATCTTTCTAATGTAATGCTGGATCTGATTTACTAGAATTTTGTTGAGGATTTTAGCATCTACATTCATCAGGGATATTTTTTATAATTATCTTTCTTTGCAGTATCTTTATCTAGTTTTGGGATTAAGATAATTCAGAATTCATAGAAAGTGCTTGGAAGTGTGCTTTCCTCTTGAATTTTTTGGAACAATCTGAGGAGGATAGGTTTTAGTTCTTCTTTGAATGTTTGGTAAAGCTCCCCTTTGAAGCCATATAGATTGGGGCTTCCATTTGATGGAAGTTTGTTTGTTGGTTTAATTATTATTATTGTTTCAATTTCCTCCAAAGTTACACATCAGCCTATTCAGATTTTTTTTATTCTTCCTGATTGAGTTTTGGAAAATTGTATTTTTCTAGGAATATGTCTATTTAATCTAGGTTGTCCAGTTCTTTGGGGTTGATTGTTACTTCACCTCCTTCATTCCTGATTTTGTTTATTTGGGGTCTTTCTCTTTGTTTCTTGGTGAGCCTGGCTACAAGTTCATTAGCCTGTTTATCCTTTCAGAGAATCAGCTCTTGGTTTTATTGATCTTTTGAATTTTATTTTGTCTGTATAATTTATTCCACTCTGATTTTTATTATTTCCTTCCTTCTGCTTACTCTGGGCTTTTCTTCTTGCTCTCTTTCTAATTCTTTAAGTTATAGGGTTAGATAATTTATTACCAGTTTTATTGTTTCAGGTAGGTCTGTAGTGCTTTGAACTTCCCTCTCTGCTTTCACTGTGTCACACAGATTATGAATTATTGTGTTTTCATTGTCATTTCTTTCCAAGATGCTTTTTATCTCTTCTTTGATCTCTTTGGTATCCCAATCGTTGCTTAATAGCATGCTATTTAGCCTCTAAGTGCTTAATTGTTTTTTGATTGTTGATTCTAATTTTATGCCATTGTGATCTGAGAAGATGCTTGATATGATTTCAATCTTCTTGAATTTGAAGAGAATTGCCTATGTCCCAATATGCGGTCTATCTTTGAAATGTCCCATGTGCATTTGAGAAGAATGTATGTTCTGTAGTTTTGGGTTAAAATGATCTTAAGATGTCAATTTGTTCCATCTATTCTAGTGAGTCATTTAGGATTGCTGTTTTTTTACTTTTTTTTTGTTTGTTTACAGGATATCCAGTTATGTCAATAGGGTATTGAAGTTTTCTACTAGATTGTATTACTATTGATCTCTCCCTTGATATCTTGCAGAAGTATTTGTATGTATTTGGATGCTCCTGTATTGCGTGCATATATGCTTACCAGAGTTATATCCTCTTTTTGTATTGATCTACTTAGTATTATGAAGTGATCTTCCTTATCCTTTGTTAAGGTCTTCACTTTGAGTTCAAAATGCTGTCAGATATAAATGTTGCTACCACAGTGTTTTGTTTTGTTTTTCCATTTCTATTTGTGTGAAAACATTTTTTCCATCCCTTCACTTTCAGTCTGTGTGAGCCCTTTGTTCTGAGGTGGGTCTCTTGTAGACAGCATATATATGGGTCATGTTTTCTTATCCCTTCAGCTAACCTATGTCTTTTGATTGAAGCATTTAATCCATTTTTTTCGCAAGTTATTATGGATAGGTCCTTGTTTGTTGCCATTTTTATTCTTTATGTCTGTGTTCTTTATCCCCTTTCTATATCTTCTTTTTACACTAGTCTCTTTGGCATCTCTTGCATTGCTGGCTTAGTTGTAATAAACTACCTTAGCCTTTTTTGTCTATAAAGCTCCTGATTTCACCTTCAAGTTTGAATGATAACCTTGCTGGATAGAGTATTCTTGGATTCAGTCTTTTGCTTTAATTACTTTATATATTTAATTTCATTCCCTTCCGGCCTGATGTGTTTCTGATGAGAAATTAGTTGAGAGCCTACAAGATCCCTTGTAGATAACTTTCTATCTCTCTCTAGCAGCCTTTAAGTTTCTTACTTAGCTTGTCCTTGATATTTGCCAATTTAGTTACAGTGAGTATTGCTGTTAATCTTTTTGGGTTTATCTTGTTTGGGACTCTGTGTGTTTTGTGGACTTGTTTCACTCTTTTCTTTCCCAAATCAAGTAATTTTTCTCTTATTATTTCTTCAAACAGGTTTTCTATTCCTTGATTCATTTCCTCTCCTTCTGGCACTCTTATTTTGAGGATGTTTTTTTCATTTCATGTTATCCTAAAGTTCCCTTAGACTCTCTTCCTGCTTTTCCATTTTTTTGTTGTTTTTCCCCCATTGCTTCTTTACATGAGTATTTTTCTGTTTTATCTTCTAACTTTCTGATTTGGTTTCAGCTTCTTCTAGTCTACTGTGGAAACCTTCCATTGTGTTCATTATTTTACTTATGTCATTCTTCATTTCCTCTTGATTCTTACACATGTTGGTGAATTTCTTTTTCAGGCTCTGACAAATTGCTTTCCTTCATTTCATTTATTTCCTTTTCTCATGATTCCTCTTTTTCTTTCATATGGGGGTTGTTTCTTTGTCTTCCCATTTTGGTGTTATTTTATGGTTGTTTCTTTGTACTAGGAAAAATTATTATGCCATCCAGATTTATTGAATTTGTCTTAATAGATATTTTATGGGGTCCAGTGGTACAAACTCTTAGATATTCTAGTTGAGTTATTTGGATTCTCTTGATATAGCTGTGTGTTTAATGTTATTGTCCCATTTGTGGATGGAGTTTCCTCTCAGGGTATCTGGTTATGTGGATCACTTTCTACCATGTCACCCTGACTGTTGTTGAGGTACTGACCAAACAACACAGAATACAATATGACAAGACATGACAGAAAAGCAACAGAACACAAATGTACACAATACACCTATAACCTTGATAAAAGTGACCACTAGAGAAGATAATTGGTAGAGAGAAAAGAGAGCAAAAGTTATATCAAGAAAATAGAAAACAGCCGAAACCAGTTTGGCTCAGTGGGTAGAGCATCAGCCTGCGGACTGAAGGGTCCCAGGTTTGATTCCAGTCAAGGACATGTACCTTGGTTGCACATACACACACAGAGACATACACACACACAAAACAGAAAAAAGGACATAAAATCTGTAGAGTCTGAGCTTAAATACAGAAAATAAGGTTTAAAAATTGATGAATAGGGGAAGGACCACAGTTTAGTGTAGAAGGGATAGAAAGAGAATGAGTGGATAAGGAGGAAAAAACAAACAAACAAAAAATTAAAAAACTTATTTTTTATTTATTTACTTTTAAAAAGAGAGTAGAGGAGAGATCAGATAGGCTTGAATTTAGGAAGTGAAATTAATTTAAAAATTAGGAGAAGAAAAGAGCAAGAAAAGAGGGGCAAAAAAATTGACAAGTGAAGAAAGAACAGGGAATGGAGTAGGAGCAGGGAAGAGAAAATTAGATATATGAATAAGTCATTAAAGACTACAATAATAATAATACATCAATATGGCAGATAAGAAAGATCACTTTTTAACAAGGGGTAAAAAGAAAGAAAGAAAACAACTAAAGTAGGACAGAAGAAAAAAAAAACAGGACAATAAAGGGAGAAATGAGAAAGAAAAAAATGTTTAAAAAGAAGAAAATAAGGTAAAATAGCAATAAAATAAAAAATAGAATAAAGAAAAAATAATACTAAAATTTATTTTAATAAACAAAAAATGAAAAAGCAAAGTGTTCCCCTTAGCTGAGTTTTAGTTTCAGATCCCTCTCTTCTGTTCTGTCTGACAATTCTGGGCTTTCTATGGGTAGTTAGGTGCTGACCACAAAGGTCTTCAATGGTTAGCACCAAATGATCCACTGTTCCTCTGTTTGTGTCTGTCTCTGCAGGCTTTGGCTACAAGCAGGCAGGACCAATCAGCCTGCTTTGCCTTTCTGCTAGCTATCAGTCTTAATCATTCAAGTGTCTGTTTCCCACAGCACTTTAAGTGAGGATGGTACTGTTTTGCTTTCAGAGAATCAAATAGATGTTTCTTCCCTGATCCTGAGTTACTCCTCTGCCAGTGGCCCAAAATATTACTCTGTTCTTAATTGGTCAGAGATTTTTATATTGACACCAGTGGTATTGGCTGGCAAACTGGAATTTTTATTCAGTCTGGGTCCCAGAATGGTGAAATGACCTGGCTCCTCTTTTAACCCAGCCACTGAGAGCTCTTTGGGGCTATTCAGAGCCTTTGTTCCCATTGTATAGCTCAAAATGGAGGCAGGGTGTGGCTGTCTGTATTATCTACCTTGAGGCTACTAAGAGGGGCTGACTCTTCAGGAGAGAAATGGCTGTTTAGATTTAGGAATGTCCCAATGCCAGATTCCTGGTCACATCTTCCTGCCCTGTTTCCCTCCACAGCCTCTTCTCAGGCTCCACAAATATGTGCCTCTACCTACACAAATCTGTGCCATAGCCTCAGGTGATTGCAATTGAAAGGTCCTATGAAATGAGTTTAGCAAATAAAAGCAAAGACAAAACAATCAGGAAACTGCAGGTTTCTCTTCCACCAGCACCATACTACTGTGTCACTTTTCAGGTCACCTTTCTGGATGCAGCCTTTCACAACTGTGGTCTCAGATCTAGATACCCCAACTGCCAGCAGCTCTGTTAACGTGGCTTTGGTACAGGGCAGCTTCCTCCTCACCCTCTTGGTCCAATGGTTGTGTGTCCCTCTTCAGCCCAGATCCCCTCTCCTACTGTTCTCCAGGCATCCTCTGCCCTCCCTGGTTGTGAATTGTCTCCTCAGCTGTGTCTAATTTGTAAATTCTGGGTGGTTGATCCCTAGGAGCAGGTGCATAACACTTTTGTCTATTCAGCCACTGTTTTTCATTTTCTATAAGTTAGAACTTCTAATAGCAGTAGTGCTGAACAGGAAATGTGAAAATAAACTTTCTCTGTTCAAACTAGTTTAATGTTAGGTTAAAGGTTTCTTTAGAAATACTTTGGTTCTGGTCAAAGGATGGTATTCTGAATCATATGCAAAGAATAGACACCTGAACTCATTTTTTTCTTTCAGTATAATATGCTGTCAGGCCAGAAATTAAGCCTAATTAATTTTATATTCTGTGCTTTAAGGCCATGTAGTTCTGGGGGAAAGAAAACCATATTTTAGTACTGTGAGGTAGGGAAAAGAGGAGATGGTGGAGAAGGCTGACAAATAGAAACCTAGTATAGTTATTATACAACTCTGTAGAGCATATTTACTTATGATTTTCTTAATAACATTTTGTTTTCTATATCTTACTGTATGGTAAGACTACAATATATACTACATATAACATAAACATGTGCCAATCAACTGTTTATGTTATTGGTAAGTCTTCTGGCCTACAGCAGGGTATTAGTAGTTAAGTATGAAGTAAGTTATAAGACAGGTTTGTTTCTTGTGTTTTGTTTTTTTAAATCACTTTTTTCTACTTTGTATTTTCAAAATTTCTATGACACAGTAGACATTCTATAAATATCATCTGCCTTAGTCAGCTTCAGCTGCCATAACAAAATACCATAACTTGTTTGGCTTAAACAACAAGATTTATTTCATTATGGTTGTGGAGTCTCAAGTCTGAGATCACAGTGTCAGCATGATGATCTTCTGGTGAGATCTCTCTTCCTGATATCTCTCTCTTTCTTCCTCTTTTTATAAGGACAATAGGCTCCTTATCCAGTGGTAGTCCAATCATACTCTTGGTATGTTCTTCACAACATGCTTCCTCATTTTGTTGACAGAAAACATTAACGATAACACAAACAATCAATTAACATTTTTATGTTCTCTCTCTCTCTCTCTCATTTATATATATATATATAATATATATATATATAACTAGGGTTATATATATATATAACCCTAGTACGCAAATAGACCAAACAGGGGAATAATCAAACAACCTGTCACTATGATGTTCACTGACCACCAGGGGACACACCCAAAACATGGTGGGCATTGGAAGCAAGCAGCAGAGAGCAGAACATGGTGGTCATTGGCCATGGCAGGATGGTGGAACAGGTGAGCAGGGGTGCCAGACCAAGGCAGGTTGCTGTCATCTGGCAAGCCTCTGTTGGATACTGAAAATTCTTTGCTCCCATGTGCTGTGGCTCCACCGGCACTTGCACCTGTTGCTGGTGCTGGCCCCGCTCACACCCACTGTTGGCACCAGAGCCACTGCTCACATCTCAGGGCTTCTCCACCTCCCCCTACTCCTGAGAGGCAATTGGGAAAGCAGCTGCCTCTTGCACCCACTGCCAGTGATGTCTCTACTTGCACCCACTGATGGCATTGGCCCCAATCACTGCGTGGGAACAGCAGGTGTGAGAGGGATTGGCATCATCAGCACATGTGAGCAGGCTACCAGTAAATAGGAAACCAGGGCTGTGGTGGGAGGGGCCAGGCAGGGGCATGAAGGATGGGATGAGACCTGCCCCAGTGCCCACTGCAGCCTTGTGGCCCATAGTAGCTTCTAAGGTGCACAAATTCATGCACTGGTCCCCTAGTATGTGTTATATTTTATTTTTACAGTAAGGTAAGTTATAGAAAATAAATGTTATTAAGAAATACATAAGGAAGAGAAACACATTTATAATATTTATTGAAAAAAATCCATGTGTAAGTGGATTGGCATAGTTCAATCCTGTGTTGTTCAAGGGTCATTTTATTCATTTTTAACCAGCATCTATTTAGTGACTCCTGCATTACGTCTAAAATTTTAATCCGCATTTGGATCACCTGGGATGTTGTTCAAGTAAAACTTCTGATTCATCAGTTCCATGATAGAAGTTTAAGAATCTGCATTTTTAACAAGCATATAGGTAAGGTCAATAGGCATCACTTTGAGTATCAAAGTGCTAGAAAAATAAGTAACAAACCCAGTAAGCATATCATCTTTCATGGAAAAAGTAAAAAGATGGAAAAATATTAAAATTTAAAGGACAATAAAAAGACAGCCTTAGCCAGTCTGGCTCAGTGGATAGAGTGTTGGCCCTTGGACTGAAAAGCCGCAGGTCTGATTCCCAGTCAAGGGCAGATGCTTGGGTTGCAGGCTCAATCCCCAGCAGGGGACATACAGGAGGCAGCCAAAATGAGCCTTTCTCATCATTGATGTTTCTATTCCTCTTTCCTTCTCCTTTACTCTCTGAGTTCAATAAAATTATATTAAAAATGACATACAAATGAAATAAACTCAACAAAAAGAATGTATCTTTATAGGCTCTAAGGTCATTTCAACTCTAGAAGACCATGGCTAATAAATAAGATCAATAAGCTGGAGCTAGGATAACAGAACAAACCTAATAAGAGCTGTATCTGAAGTGAAATATTCTGAAGCATTCATTTAATAATAATGATAATATGATAACAATAAAACCAATATTCTATTGCACCTTTTTTGTCTTGGATTATAATTATCAAAAAAATCTGAACCCTTTTATTCTAACTGTTCAACCTATGTCCTTATGAACAAAGTATACTATTAAAAAGTTGAAAGCAAAAAATAAATTGGAAATAGGATATAATATATTTCATATTTGATCAAGTACCAATTTTTATGAGAATATAAATGCATTGGGATTCTGATGCAAATTATTCATTATAAGACAAAGAAAAATAATAGAAGTAGTTCTCAAAGTAATGATTTAGAGCTTGAATTTTACATGTTTACCAAGGGCCTTTATGACTATAAATAATTCATGAATCTGTATTTCTGTAATGTTTGAGATTCTTCCCCTCCCACCCCCCTTACCCCCCATCCCTGGAAATGTCTTTTAATGATTAGGTCACATGGCCAGAACAGTCCTTTAATGTCTCTCTTTTTCCTGGTTTATCATTTTCCCATTTTGCTTAGGAATACATTAGCCTTTGCTACATACCCTCAAAACATTTACTTTTGCCATTAGCTTGGAGCAGAAAATGAGCAGTGGGACCTAATTGAATGTTATATATTTAAGATGGCTAAAATGGATATAATTTTGAAATGAGAAATGCATATACATACACACAATAAAGATTAAAAGATGATCAGCACAAAATAGCATGTCAGCTAAACATATTTCAGTGTGTAGCCAAAAGGACTCATTGATTATAACAAATAACGCTATCCTGAAATGATGGCAAGGTTTCTACATGAAGACTAAAGCAGTTTCACTCTTTAATAATCAGAACATTTACACTTATAAATAGTTCATCAGGCATGCTATCATGGTGTTTTATTAGGAAAAGAGGGGTTTGGAGGCCTTCTTTTTTAAAATTCTGGAAATTTGGACATAAATGCAATGTTGGTGATCTGTGTTTTACCTAGAAAATCACTACTTCTGGTTCCCATACTACTACAAATTGTTTGATACTACTTGGGAAATAGAGAAAAACATCCTTTTTGATTATACTGAATGAAAACATTTAGAAGTACAGTTAATTTTTAAAAATACGCTACAGAACAAACTAAATACAGGCATATTAGTGCATTCTTAAGAGTTTGGACTCAGTGACACTTCATTAACACAGACTTTTAAAAATAGGACTTTTGAAAGAATCATTTTAGCTTATTGCTCAGCCTTTTCTCTCCTGGGAGTTTTCCTCTATTAATTGCTTCTGTACTCAGATACTTCTAATTATTAACCTGCAGGTGTCTCTAATCACTGTGTCTTCCAGCAAAATTTTGTTGGAGGGCCATTAGATGTGATGCTTAATTGCAACACACTGTACCTAGTTTGTATATATTTGATCTTTCAGATGGCTTCCCAGACCTCGGAAATTAGTCATTGGCAATCACTTTCTACAATTAACCACAATTCCTATACCTTTCTCTATCGTTAAATTGGATCAGAGTGTATAGAATTACACATGCCCTAAGCCTTAAAACTAGATATCAGTTCTATTGATGTTTAGATTCTAGGATATTCTAAGCAAAGTATGTAGATTTATTCCTATATTTTAAAATTTGAAATATGTATAAAAATATATAAAGTCACTGAATCTTAAAGTGTACAGGGTCCTGAGAAATACATGTGTTATTGTATTTTAAAATGAGAGAAGCATGGTTGCCATAGACTTCAGCATAAGACTTTATTTCTGAATCTCATATGTTACATTGCACTGTTTGACCAATTTGTTTCCCACACCATTTTCAAAAGTTTCAGTTATATGTCAAGTTGGAATAATTCAAATAATGTAAATATTAGGACATAGTCCTACTGCAAAATTATTCTAGAACTACAAACTATGTATCTTCTACTTCACATTAGAATAAATTACATGTTGAATGAAAATAAACATGCAAATAAAGATGATCATAGATCAATAGTTTCCTTCTACTCAGAGTACATATTTGGATCTCGGAATATGTCTTTTGACTCAGACATGTCATCTAAGTGGGGCACTGTGATTATGGCTCTGACTATAGCAGAAAGCATGGGGGCAGGGCCTGATGTGTGATCAAACATAGCTCTGAAATGTTTCCATGTTCACCCTCATAATAACTGTTTGGTTGGACTCGTCAGGATCACCAGGGACTTTTTTTGCAGGGTAGGTGGGTTTTTTGGTTGTTCTTTTTTTTTTTTTTCCATTTTTGATTTGTTGGTTGTAAGTTTGAGTTTTGTTGTTCATTGTCGGAATTGTGATTTCAGCAATACAAATTCTTGTAGAGGCGAAGTCAGTATGCTGTCAGTCTTTTAGAGTCACTTTCAAAATTAGAAATATTTAATATGTTACCTGCTTCATTCAGTAGCATTTCACCTCTGGATATAAAGTGAATCTTCAGCATATTTGAAAATATGTCATCACTTCTCTCTATAAATAATTCAATTTTCCTTCTGCTCCATTTTTTTCCTCTGAAAGCTGTAATAATTTTAGAGCATCAAAATAGATTTGAAAACCACTTTGTTTTGTGGTTTGTTTTGCTTTCCATGAAAATAGCATTACTATTTTTGACACTTTCAACTTCTGTTACCTGTAGCATGCTAAATAAAAAGTACCTTCACGTAACAAAAAACAAAATTCGCAAAAACACATAGTTCTGATGTAAATAATAAAAAATAGAATATGAGTATATTATTTTCAAGATCTATCAAGCTCTTTTTTGAAAAAGAAGGTAATTATATTTATTTTATTTATAGCTATTTATTGTATTTGTTTATTGTTAACTTTTTCTGCCCCTGTATAAAATTGAAGGAAACTTATTCTTGTGCTTCTATTATACTGGAAACTCAAGGTATTTATAGAAACTCTAAGCTGTTCTGTCTGTAATAAAGAATTTTGAAGATTAATAATTCTTAAACATGATCCTTGATATGGTGTTGGGTTCATAGTCTTAATTAGTTTCCATTATCAATTTGTTATGTCCCTGTGAGGAACACTCCTATCTGTAAAAGGACATTAACCCGATGTTCTGCCACAGGGAGGAGAATGGCCTTCTCTGCTTACATGATCCCAAACAAAAATATTATCATCATCCATTAGATTACTTATTTCATAAAGCACTTATCAGCCATGTTAGAACTAGTTAAATGGAAACTTAATTGCTTTTTCTGAAATAATTCCCTAGATCCACGAAAGATTACCACACATGTAATTTGTTCCATAATATATGTAAGTATAAATGGTTGACTTAAAATCTTAATTAAAATTTCTTCTATATTTTCTTTTACTCTAGTTCCATAGTCTACCACATCAATTTTTTACTTCATGAGCTCACAAGAGGAAAATCATGTAAGAAATCTTAAAATATTATTGTAATATATTCCTATTCACTTAACACTATTATCATGTTCACAGTTTGTGACTTATATAAATGATCCTAAACTCTGCAGTCATTAGCAAACCATCTAATATTCTGGGAAAACAATCTACAGACCTGTTATCTCAGTTCCTTAGTCTAATCTTCCTAAATAATGAGGCAACTTCAGTATATTAATAGTGTCATTTTCTGGTTTTTATCCTCAACAGAGGCATATGATGGAAATCATTTATCTCAAACCAATTAAGCATCATACTGTGGGAGAGAGTAAATGGAAGAAGTCTTAAAGTATGATTTATTTCATGTCATATGATCTAAGGTTGCTAACTATCCATTTTATCTGGTATACAATACAAGATTGCCTAATTAAGTTCTGATGTCCAAGGAAAAGCTGTTAATTAAGCCAATGTTTTCCCAAGGTTGTTAAAAATAGTGTAGAATTTGTGCTGGAACTTGCTGTTCAACAATGTTCTCTTTCAAGATTTCATTAGAAAATTTTCATAAGAGAATCTTTAATTTAATTATTCAAGTTGAATGTCTGTTGTGGCTACAGAACAAGGCAATGAGAAAAATTCAATTCTTGAACTAGACATTGGCTGATTTTAAATAACCCATTATGTATTATCTTTGTTAACTATAACACATCCATAATAATTAATAAACATTTATCAAGCCTCTATGTGAGCACACTAGGGGGTTTAATTATGTCTTCTTTTTTAGTATGAGTATAAACAATATTATGAATCATTTAAGTGGCACATCTTCACTGTATTTTCATGACAGATAAAAATCTTCCTTTTAGAAATGAAGTTTAAATTCAGAATAATTCTACTTTATAATATGGCAATTACAAATATTAAATAAGCACAAATAATCCCATTGCCAGTTAATGGAGTTTAATTTTATATAATATATTTTGAGAGAATTGTAAGAATTACTAAGATTTCATGTAGAAACATGCCTAATTTAAAAATTGTTTGTCATTATTTCTTTAAATATTTATTGAGGACTATTATCCACTAAATTGTGCTGGACATTGACTATGAAAATAAGAGAGATCCTGTTCCCATGGATCTCCCTCCCTAGTGTTGGAACCATAGAGAACAGAGAACGTTGGCAGAGGAGCTTTTTGAGGATGGCCAGTTTGTCAAATCAGGTCTCACCATGCAGGGCTCCCCTACCACCATGACCACCATTAAAGGTCTATGAACGAACATTTTTCAGCAACTGAAAGGTCAAATCAAGGAAACAGACTTTTACTTAGCAAATTTACAAAAAAAAAAAAACATGGTTTCATTTATTTATTGTTTATTTCATGCCATTGTTCCTAATACCATTCTATTAAATTATATTTTAATCTCTATTTTTAATTACAATTCTTGTGCCTCTCTAAAGGGACAAAGCATTATATCCAAATGGGAGACAGCTCTAGAGAATGCCTCATTGTCACATCTCTCCAAACTGAAATGACAAATATGAAAAACTGCCTGCCAAGAGCATAAAGAGGATGAAGTCAAGGGGCATAGGAGAGATGGTTAATCTTTTTTAGAAGATCAGTCAAGTTGAGCCACATAATTAATTTAACTCTATTAAATAAAAAAATAATTGTTGCCAAAACCGGTATAAATTATTTTCATAGCTAATTTTGACTGTCCTCAATGTTAGCCCTACAAAGGAACTCAATAAGTTAAATTTGAGTAACAGCCAACTATGCAATACCATCTTTAAACAAAAGGTGACTTTTGAATCGAGCCTTGAGGATACATAAAATCTTGTTGAATGGAAAAGGTGAAAGGACTCTTCAGATTAATGGAATGTAAGTTATCTAACAAATATAAAAAAGAGCTCTTTAGAGAGTATAAGATTTCAAAGAGCAAGCTGTACAAAAATAAAGTTTGTATTAAAATCATCATAATTCATTAATATTAGAGTAATTAGGTAAGTGAGGATAGTATTCCTATTCAAACTATCCCAAGATATGTATTATCTAAAATAGATCATTACTCACACATTCACTCTCCATAATTATCCCACGGCAAAAATAGAACTAAAATTACAGGCTGTTTGTAAATCAGCCCTGAGTGCAAAAGTCAGAGAAGACAGAAGAAAATGGGTGGTAGTTGTGAACTATGTCAGTTGCCTCCTAGTGATATCTAGGAACCTCTTAGTGAGCTTTCTCTCTGAGGCCATTGGACACTATCTCATTCCATATACATCAACTATGGACTCGGTGTAGGTCAACTTGACTGCTTCTCACTTTATGCCCACATGTGCACTTTGACCTCCTTTTTAATATTTTCTTACTATTTTTGAGACATGAGATATCATGGACACATTAGGACTTGCTAGTATATAACCTGGAAGTGTGTGTACTTTTGGGTTGGGTGAAGGTCTATTTAAATGGTTAATGAAGCAGACCTATGACAACAGAAATGGAAAATGACAAATACATTTTTCTCCTTCCCTTATCCCAAAATAGATTGCCAAGCAGTAGTTCATGCTATCTCTTAAAGATGCCAAAATCGTGCTTGATAGAAATGTAGGCAGGTTGGTAATGCACTTCCATGTTTGTTTTTTAACATTTTTTTTATTGTAGTGAGAAAATGACTGAACTAGATTCCAGTCCAAAAATTGTCCATGTCAAATTAAAGAAGTCAGCTGATTATTGTTTCTCTGTGGGTTTTCTTTTTGTTTGTTTGTTTGTTTTTAAGTTTTAAGTAATGACATCAAATTTCCATGCCTACTTATTCCACACTTTAGGTAATAAAAAATAAAACAGATAACATTAAAAATAAATTTAAAATACATTTGAACTTTTTAAAGCATCTTTAACTGAACCATAAGGTGCAGGGAGGCTATTTAAGTGGCACAAAGGTTTGGAAGGGGAGTGTGATGGTCGGGACCCTTTGCCTTCTCCGTCTATCTTCACACTTTAATCAGAGCAGTAAAGGTTATTACATTGAAATTCCTACTGTTGCTTCATTAAAAAATGTTTTGCTACTGCCCAGCCAGTGTGGGTCAGTGGTTGAGCATCTACCTATGAACCAGGAGGACATGGGTTCAATTTCGGTCAGGGCACATGCTCGGGTTGTGAACTTGATCCCCAATGTGGGACATGCAGGAGGCAGCCAATCCATGATTCTCTCTCATGGTAGATATTTCTATCTCTCCTCTCTCTCCCTTCCTCTCTGAAATCAATAAAAAATTTATCTATTTAAAAAAAATGTTTTGCTACTAAAACTGTTAATTTTTTTTCTCTCTAAAGTCTTTTCTGAGATTCTGAGGTTCAGTGAAACCTGAATCACAGCACCAATAATCCCCAGTCATCACATTATTTGGGACTCAAGTTCATGCTTTCTATGATATACATTTATTTGTCAAATCTCAGGAGTCTATGTGAGGTGTATAATTACAGGCTGAAAGTCTTTTCATAAACCCCTTCTGATTACTATCTGCATATGCAACTAGGGAATGGTTTGAAGGATAAAATTTATTACCTAAGGGTTAGAACAAACCCTAAGTGTGGGAAATATTAATATATAACTACCTCTAAATATTTATAACTAAAGATTTATCTTCATCTAACGTTAAAGTTTTGAAATATTTGGCAACTTTACTTATGTTTAAGTTAAAATAGCATTGTTAAATAACACAAAATGAATTAACTATTGTGGTTAGGCACATCAGTAGAACCAGAGTTAATAATTTCCTAACATGCATAATACAGGTAATCAGAAAATGGGTATGAGAATCTAATTAAAATAATTATAAATATAAATTAGATAAATTGTATAACAACTTCAGCCAATTTAATAGGTGTCTTCCATCAGGAAAAATAATTAAAGCAATATATGGGAAGAATCCTGTCATCTAAGTTTTGTTTCCCATATGACACCATAGTCTTTTTACCACTTATAAATTACCATATGTACATTGCTCTAAAAACCGCCTTTATCTCAAGGCACTGGAAGATTTTGGTTCGAGGTTGTAATTAGGGCCAGCAAGAAGTAAGGAAACTGCTTTATTGGCTCATTTTCAGGTGTGAATGTTTACCCATATGCAATGTTTTAAATCCTGAAATCTCCATGGAGTTTCTCTAGTTCAGGCTTCTTCAGAAAATATTATATGGTGAGGACTAATAACTTTTAACTTAAATCCAATTTTTCCTGGATCTTGTAATTTTTACAAAAATTGACTTATTGTTTTGGTCAGAACTTTGAAAAAGTTCTTCATCATTTTTACTTATTTTCTATGCAATATATACATCACAGTGTCTCCCCTGTTGGAGCCAGGCCTACACGACTTTCTGTGTTCTCCAAATCATAGCTGTGTCCTGAGACTTGACTGATGATAGGTGTTGAGAATCTGATACATACTCCCAGAGACAGAGAGAAACACTTGATCAAGTCCAAATATTGACTGAGATGGGCTAGCTCACTTGCTCAGTGTAGGTACTGAGGCTGATTTTGTGGTCTAGGCATTTGAATCTCAGTAACTCATAGGAAAGAGATTTGAAATATAGGCATTATTTAAAAAATATTTTGATTTGTTAAAGAATAGAATATTAAAGAAATAGATATCAATAAATGCTTAGGGGAGTCTACTGGGATATTTGGTAGTTCAGGGTAATCAAGAATCATCACATCAAAAAAAAGTAGTTTTTCTATGCTAGAAATTAAAAAGAGGAAAATATCAAGTCACCATAAAATATGTCAATAAAACTTAACTCTTTCAATATTTACTAGTAAGAGTTGGTATATTAATAGATAGAAATAAATTCAATAGCTTAGTGGTAATATTTTGATAATAATTACAGTCATGCAACAAATATTTAATGAATATATATGGTATGTCAGATAGATACTATCCTAAGTATTGGGAAGAGGACAAAAGAAAATAAATGAATGCTCAGGTAAGGCTTTCGTAATTTTCTTTTTAATTTTAGATCAGGTGATCAATGCAGACTTTTACAAAAAAAAAGTGATATTTGAACAAATAAGGTAGTGAATTTAGAGCAGAGAGCCCCAATAAGAGGAACACAAACTCAAGGTCCCTGAAAGAGAAGTAGGATGGAATAGGATAAGAGAGGAAGCATGGCACCAAAATTTTAAAAGCTCATTTAGGCCATTGTAAGGGTTTTGCTTTCACTCTGCATGTAATAGGAAAGAACTGAAGGATTCTGAGCCAAATATTGTTTTCTAATTTAATTTTTAACAGGATCACTTTGTTAAACAATAGACTAAAGTGAGCCCAGGGGAGCAATAGGGAAAACAGTTAGAAAGATGTTGTACTACTCTGGGAAATATAAAAATGTTTGTGGAATTCTGAAAAATTGCTTTGCACTAGAGGCTCCACTAAGAAATTTATTTGGCATATCTCACTCTATTCTAACAATAGAACAATACAGATAGATATTATTATCATTATTTTGTTAAGAATTGAAATTGTGTATCAGGAGAGTAAAATTAATAAATCTGCCTGATATATTGTATAGTCAAGATTTGGACATGGTTCATACTTTTCCAGAATCCACATGTTTCACTCTATACTTCATTACCCAAAATCAAGTGAAAGCCACTACTAGACAAAGTAGTTTTAAAGTGGGAATATCAAGGATGTTCTGCCCCAACCTCAAGTACCTCTACTTGATGACTTGATCTTCCTCTGTTTAGACTAGGCTCTCTCAAGATTTTGATTGAGGGTTTAAAAATTCTTATGTTGATTTCTAAGTATTTCATATATTTTTTTGTTCCTAGGATAAATTAAATATTTTCTCTAATATTTTATTTTATTGATCATGTTATAATATCACTGTTGCTATGTAAATCTTATAACTCTGCCACTTACTGATATTCCAACCATTTTAATAAAATAATACTTGTATTTAATTGTTTCTTCTTATCTAAGCAGAAATTATCATTAAATAATTCTTTTTTTTTGTTTTTACCACTAGCCATTCTTATTTATCCTTCTTGCTTATTGCACTGTTATGTCAGGGATAATAGCATCCTTATCTCATTGCTCACTTTAGTGGTAATGTTTCTAATACTTCACCATGATGTTTGTTGAAGGTTTCTGGAAAATGCTTCTTATCAAATCAAGACAACACTTCATTCTCCAAGCTTGCTAAAGAATTTAAAACCTCTGAAATGTTTTTTGAATTTTATCAAATGCATGTTCAATGTCAGTCAAAGTCTCATGGTTTATTATTTCACTTTTTATTCAACATGATTGCTGACATTTATGTAATTCCTAATATTTAGCCACCTCTGTGTGTGTGTGTGTGTGTGTGTGTGTGTGTGTATTTTCATATTTTGGAGTATATTTGCCTGTGTTGTTTACAATTTTATACTTATAATTCACATGAATTATCTTCATAATATTGAATAATAGTTTTCATTTATACTATCATTCTCCACTTTATAGGGTAAGTGACAGAGATTTCTATATTTTTCTACACTCTGGATAGGTTTAAATAAATTTAGGAATTGTTAGTTTTGATTTTTATTAAAAATTAATACAAAACCATTAAAACTTGATGAATTTTAAGAATGGATATCTGACTACTTTTCCAGTGTTTTCTGTAGGTTTCTTAGTTCTCGCATCACTTTTTTGGTTGATATGAATATTGAAATGAAATAATTTTGACACGGGTGGTGTTGGAGAGAAAAAGAGAGTTTGAGGGCAAGTTCCAGTGGATAATATTACAAGACAAAAAAGAGAATGACAGAAAATCCTAGAATAACCGAAACAAGAACTATTGGTAGATAGTTGGATTGAATGGCATAAGCTTCATAAAACTGAGAAAAAAAAATGGGGGAGAGAGAAGAAGAAATAATGATCAAGATCTCAATGAGGAGGAAGTAAGACATCTAAAACACCTGAGCTCTACTACATCTACACAATGGAATTATATGCTGCCATTAAAAAGAAGGAATTCTTACCATTTGCAGCAACCTGGATGGAACTAGAGAGCCTAATGCTTAGTGAAATAAGCCAGTCAGTGAATGAGAAACACCACATGATCTCACTCATTTGTGGATAATAAAGAACATTATAAACTGATGAACAAAAGGATAGACACGGAAGCAGTAAAGCATCAAACAGACTGTAAAATTATAGCAGGAAGTTTAAGGAGAGGTGGGGTAGATAAGAGATCAACCAAAGGACTTATATGCATGCATATAAGCGTAATCAATGAACAGAGACAATGGGGGTTGGGGTATGCCTGGGATGGGGGCAATGGAGAGATACATATACATGTAACACAATAAAATAAAATAAAATAAAATAAAATAAAATAAAATAAAACACTTGAGCTCAAGGACAAAGGATATAGGAGAAGAAAATTTTTCCACTTAGCAATAGGTCAATAGAAGCAATATTTTCATCATAAAAAAAAAAAAGTATTTTAGTTCCCTAACAGTTAGAAAAGAAGATGATAGCACTGGAGGATTTTGGTAATGAGATGGCATGAGTTCCAGAGACTGCAGTAGAATGATGTGGGGGTCAGGAGAGGAGAAAGATTAGGTGAATTTAGGGAGTGTGTATATAAAGATGAAAATCTTTGTGTTGACAAATGACCTGGCAATTGCGTTTCTGGTGGAAATTAATGTAATATAGAAATATAGAACATTGATGGCATTGACCTGATGAAATTTTAGGAAGACTGTGACAGTACAATTACGAATATTGGCATTTTTCAAGAGATGGGAAGGGAGGAAATGTGTTACAGGACCAGACAGTATTCTGTTGCAGTTTCTGGTTCAGTTAAGAAAGAGTATCATAAAAAACTATACTCCTAAGCAACTTCTTCAAGAGCAGTAATGATGTTTTAAATCTCTGTGATTATGATATCCATCAGGACAGTACATCCAGTACAGTAGCATTCTGGTTTCCTGGACTCTGACTCCAGTTTTTTTATCTTTTATCTCTTCTGCCCACAGTCATTTAAGGTAATCTCAAATCAAGCATTTCACTCTAATCTGTCACTTCCTCCTATCTATCCTGTTCAACTGATCCCATGACAAGATGCTATCAATTCAAATCCTTTCAGATTTCTAATTTAGACTCACACTACTTTTAATTCTCTCCTTACTTGACTGAAATTTCCTATTGCAACTTAATAATCACTTCCTCTAATATATCCTCCCCTAGTTTGCCACATTTCATTTCATCTGTTCTACTCACGTGGCCAAGTTGCAGCTCTTATTAAATTCTTTACTTGCATGTTGAAGAGAAACACACAACCAAACTGGCTTTATTCATTTTAAATTTTGACCAATGACCTCCAGTGGAGCCAAGAATTCCTTAATTTCTTTAGTCAATTTATTTCTCTCTTCCCAAGATGGATGTTTCATACCTTTTACACTCTTCTTGAATCCATAAGATTCTCTCCACTCTGTTCCTAAGCATATTATTTTGCTTCTCAATTCATGAAGGAAATAGAAACAAAGAAAATTTCTATATGATCCAACAGAGCTTTCAACTGTACTTCTCCCTTTCCGTGTATTTTGTAATCAACCTCCTACCTCAAAAGTTAAATAACTATTCTGGTGTCTGCCTAAGGCCAACTCCTTGATTCAAATACTGAATTCTATCCCATCCCCAGGTATATCTGGCATTTTCTTAATTAATTAAAATTAAAATTTTAGTTTCCTTTTTGAAAATAATAATAAACACTATGCTTTGAGTTATTTTTGCAATATTATTATCATCCCCATACCCTTGACAAGTTATCTGCATGCAATAAATAATTTCTATATCATTTGAGAGTAGCAGGATAGTCAAGGATTTCCCAAGAAGAATTCCTTCAAAATCATAATATCTAATTGCACATACTGGTTGTTTTCTCCCAAGATAGTTCAACTAATTCATTTTTATTTTTTATAAAGCAAATATTATTTATTCCAGTATATAAAGCCAACAAGTTGACAAAAAGTTTTAACTAATATAGAAGTATAATTTTTTATAGTGAGAATAAATACAGAATTAACTTGAGCAGTACTATTTCTTTTAGAGATCTTGGTCTATATTTAATTTTTTAGATAGTAGTGCCCATTATCTCTAGGAGGAAAAAAAAATCTCTTTTTCTTGTTTCACTAAATCTATTACTATTATTTGCATAACTACTTGTTAATTCAATGCATTTTAGATTCTATTAGGCTTTTGTATACAAATGTGACTTAGTGAATGTTTTAATATTTCAAAATTTCATTTCTGTAGATCAAAAGTATGATAACTGAATTGCCTAGCCTATTAATATTGCTGTGGGTCAGGCTGTTGACTTCTAAAATTGGTAAATGCCTATTTTTAATTCCTATGATTTTGTATACTTTACTATTTTGAATTGGTATGTCAAAATACACTGGGTGGCCAGATTATTATGATCTCTGAATGCATAATAATCTGGCCACTCAATATATATATATATATATATATATATATATATATATGCGTAATCAATGAACAGAGACAATGAATTCATGCATCCATGGGGTCTGCCCAGCCTGGCCAGGAGAGGGGACATGAGTAGTTTGCCAACCTGTCTGCTGGTGGAACTCCTGGTCAAGGGGACAATTTGCATATTAGCCTTTCATTATATGGAATATGCACTGACTGGTCAGATTATTATGTGATCAGAGATCATAATAATCTGGCCATTTAGTGTATGTAAGAATTCCATTGTTTTGATATATTTTAATAGGTAAAATATCTTCAGTTATTATATATATATACATATATATATATACTGTATATATTCCATTAAAGAATAATATAAGCATTTGAAAAACAGATCTGCCTGCCATTAGCAGTGTTGTCTTATGAAAGAGATCACTAGGAACAAAATATCTTGTGACTTATGCTGAAGTAGTCATAGTAAATTATTATGATTCTCACTGAAATCATTCTAGACTTTTGAATTGCTTCCTAACTAAAATTAATTCATAGTCAATTTAATCTTGCTCAGACACATGAAAATGTATTTTCTCTGTACATCAGAGTCCAAGTTCCTAGAGAACGCATGATTGTGTAACTCTAGTCATTTTATTTTTCTCTGAATCATTTTCCCAGTTTGACTTAGTTAAACTATATTAACTAGGAGAAATGTCTTTCATTTGTTTGTTTGTTTAGTTCAACTGAAACAAATGGGATTTGTATTTGTAGGGAAGAACTGGGATAGTTTTCTTTAGGATAACTTAATTTGGATTTTGCCCTTTAGAACTATATGAAAAATTATTCTGTTAATTCCTCGATAGACAGCATGTTAGTAAAAGTTAAAACTCTAAAAGCAAAATATAGAATTTGGGCTCTGTGTTGCACTGTTTCTTCCATGAAAAATGTTTTTATTGTTTCTCCTGCTTTTTTTTCCTACTTCCTACTCTTTATCAGATTTATCTTCCTTCTCCTCTCTATATTTTCTTCTTGAAGTATCTTAGTGAGCAATTAAAATTTCTAATGTTTTGATTCTAACACTATCTGGCTTTAAAAAGTAAATATAGCCGAGACTGGTATGGCTCAGTGGATAGAGTGTTGGCCTACAGACTGAAATGACCCAGGTTCCATTCCAATAAAGGGCATGTACCTTGACTGCAGGCACATTCCCAGTAGCGGGTGTGCAGGAGGCAGCTGATTGATGTTTCTCTCTCATCGATATTTCTAACTCACCATCCTTCTCCTTTCCTCTCTGTAAAAAATCAATAAAAATATATTTTAAAAAAAGTAAATATATAAAATAAATTTATCAAATAATTTTCTCAAGTCAAATAAATATGTGCTGTTGGTAACATGCAAAGAACCCATTTGATATTTTTTGTACTTGAAATGTATTATACCCAAATCATTATAATTTTTTAAGGAATTTAAAATTTGTAATAATTCAAACAGAGCCCTGATTATCAGAGGTTTGGTGCCATAAATATGTATTTCCATTTTACTTACAATTATAAAATTAAATTATCATATATTCTTTCTTTATTAATGTTTGTGAAATATATTTATAACACTGCTATATAATTTTTTAGTGATTATTGGGTAAAATCTATCTAATTGGGACCAATTCTATGTTCTTAATAATATATTTTTTTAAATAGCTTTGAGAATAGTAGTAGGAAACTCTTCTTTGAATTCATAAGTAGGAGAGCTGAGTTCTTAATAGTCTGTAAAAAATGTAAGCTCAAAATAGTTAACTAAATAACTTCAAAATACAGATGCTTACATCTTAGAACAACTAAAAAAAAAAAGGTTTCATGTGTCTGTTTAAGAAGGTTCATTTACTAGAGCTTGGTTATTTTATTTTCTGATTTGGAATAAGATATGTTTTAGTAATTTCATTTTGGTATCTCAGTTTCTCCCAACATTTCCTTAGGTATTCCTTCACTTTGGCCAAACTTCACTTCTTGTTTACTTCACCTTCTTTTGCACTTGGGAAGAAGGGGAATCTTTCTTTTTGCTTTTTTGGGCAGCTTGGCATGCCTTCCTGACCCTACTGGAGGGGAGCTTCAGCAATGCTTGGAATCCTGTACCTGCCCTGCCCCCGGGGCCCATTGCTTTAATTACTATGTCACTGCCAATTTGGTGTATTTAGATAGTGAACTGTCTCCTCTATCTCTAGTAGATAGAAAACCCTAATCCTAACCTTTTCCTTCATATAAACTTCTTATTCCTACAATTAACATTACATATACTATCAATACCTGAGGGTGAGACATCAAAATTTCTTTTTAGAGAATGAGGTTATGACCTGTAGTATTAAGTAAAATTTTAAATATAAAGAATTAAACTACTATATCTACCTGCAAAACTGAATAAATGATCTTATCAGTCAAAATAGTAAAAGCAAGCATAAACTTTGAGTTTTTTATTCTACTACTTGATTTTAGAATTTTAGAACTTTTTGTTTATTGAAATGTTGAGGGAATATTCATCAAATGAATTTCACATTGTATGAAAAATATACAAATACTCATAAGACAAAAATAATAAAAACATTTTTATATTTAAATAAATGCTATAGAGGAATATATTTGATAAATGTAATGATGCTCCTTGATGTATTTAAAATTTTCCTTTATATTAAATTTATTGGGGTGACACTGGTTAACCAGCATTATATAGGTCTCAGGTGCACAATTCTACAACACATCATCTGCACACTGAATTGTGTGTTCACCACCCCAAATCAAGTTTTCTTCCATCACCATTTATCTCCATCATGCTTTCCTTCAACTCCATCCACTCTCCTGCTCCCCAGCAATCACCACAGTGTTTTCAGTGTCTATGAGCTTTTCCTCTTTTGTTTAATCCCTTTATTCCCTCCTCGCTCGCCCCTAACAGATCATCCTGCTCTCTATAAACTTGTCATTATTTTGCTTGTTAATTCATTAGATTCCACATATAAATGAGATCATATGATACCTACCTTTCTCATCCTGGCTTATTTCACTTAGTATATTATAGAGGTTCATCCATGGTGTTGTAAAGGATAAGATTTCCTTCTTTTTTATAGCCACATAGTATTCCATTTTGTAAATGTATGAGCACTTTTTTATCCACTTATCTACTGATGGACACTTGGGTAGCTTCCAAATCTTGGCTATTATAAAAAACACCCCTATGAACAGGGGTGCATATAGTCTTTTGAATTAGTGTTTTGGGTTTCTTTGGACAAATTTCCAGAAGTGGAATTGCTAGGTTCATGTATTTAAATTTAAATACTTTTATTTTTAATTCTTAAATCTTAGAATACCTCCTATTTACTTGATAAAATTAGTAATTAGAATTTTATCAAGTCTATGAATTAAAATTATAATGTTGAAATTATGGTTTTATATAACTTGATATAATGTTGAAATTATGGTTTTATATAACTTGATATAGTTTTTTTATCCTGATAATATTGTTGATTGGAGATTTTTCATATCTCCATTAGACCATCTTAACTATTAAGATTTAAAGTTTTCTGGGGCTTGAGCCCAATGATTTTTATGACAAATAATTGACAACTTTTAGGAGAAATTTTAAACTTTTGGGGAATTTATGAGTACTTTTAAAATATGATTTCTTAAGCTTTAAAATTTTGAATATACAGAAATCAAATTTTGACCTCTTTTGCTGTAAATTCCTGTATCATTGATGATTAAAGCAAAGGATGCTAAATTATACTTAGGATTTAGTCCACAGTATAAAAAGCTCTCACTACTGTGTATGATAAGTAAGTATTCTACCTCTACAATCCTTTCAGATCTTTTAGTTATAGATGGATCTAAAAATATGATGGACTATGTGTCCGAAATATGAATACCTAGTTTGCATATTGTACAGAAACAATATGCAAAGCTGTTTTTACTTCCATTTCATATTTATGATGAATCTATCAGTAGTCAGAATAGGATTGAAATTTAGATAGACATTAAAAATGCTAATTATATTTTTGTGTAACTGTGTAACATTTGAAAACAGCTGCCTTTGCAAAAAGTGCTGGCTTTAACTTACATTAAAGAGAGTTTCAGCAGTTTTGTAAGACTTTGGAACATCTAGCACATTTTTTTTTTTGATGAGTTGTATGAGGCTTGGAAATTCTATATATGAAATTGTCTAAGACACAGAAGGCTCATCTTTAAAAAATAAAAAAGCAACACAGAGAGTATGGTACTGATATCAATTCCAAGCACATAGAAAAATCACACCCTACTACAAATGCAGATATCCATGTAAAGTGCAGACACAGTAAACCGATGTACATGACTGGAGTCTAAATGGCTAAGTGCCAGGAAAATAAAAATACCAGTTAGAGTCAGAGGACCTGAAGATCAAATCAACCTGGTGTACAGATGTCCTTGTTTCATGATTATACTGACAGGCCTTCAAGAACAGAGTAGTCTTTCATCATTTTTACTTTTAAGAGTTGAATTTGAAAGACTGAGTTAAAATATTGTTGAGCAAATTAATGAATGACATAGAACCTTTCACTTCAATTGATGTTCAACAGAGATATTCACTATTGATACCATGTTGTTATGTTGTCATATTTTATCTACAGTTAACTAAACAATGACAATAAACAACAAAAACTGCTCATAATTGACTCACGATAACATTTTTCAGTATAGTTTTTACCTTTGCAGTTATTTATTTGGGTTTTTATTCTAAGAATGTTGTCACATCAGCACCTCCTGATGGTGAGATGACTACTTGGTCATGAAAAAGTCTGAGTAGAATTGTGTGCATTGTCTCCCTAAAAGGACAGGAGGGCTCATTTGTCTCTCCCATGGAATGCTGGCAGTAGGTATCACATATTGCTGGGTATTTTGATATACTTTATTATTTAATTGAAATTATTTTATCTTTTGGAGAAAACATGGGATAAAACACCTATAAAATAAATATATATTATGAAAATTATTTATATAAAAGGTGTGTTTTAAAAACATTATTTTATCATTTGAGCTGTTTTTATACTTTCAGTTGAACTTTAATACCATTAAATCACATAAATCATCCCAAATAATAAGGCAAATGAACAACAGGTCTAATTCAATAAATTAATATAAAAATAAATACTAAATTATAATTTTAAAGCACCTATACTTAAAAATATACATAGAATTTATGTAAAAAACATAGTGAAAAACTTAATACCCATAAAGTCTAATTCATTATATAAATGCCAATTGCTATGTTCTGAAAATAACTGTGTAATAATAATGATTTACATGCTAAGATCCTATATTTAATGATTTTATGATTTCTACTAATGAACATTAACAATTTTACATTTAAGTTTAGAAATATATATATTTATATATGAATCAATAGATACCCCCACAAAATTTAGTTCTAGGGGGAATTTTAGTTAGTCTTAATCAATTTAGTTATTCTCTTAATGTTTGTTTGAGCACAGCATGTACGTACTGCAGTGTGAAGAACCATTAATTAAAATTTATCTGCATATTTAGGGTTACCTAAGTTCTATAGTAATGTAAATATTTCTTAGAAATATATACTCTACTATATATATGGTTTAGAAAGATAGGAAGTTTTTCTAGCTGGCAAAGATTCTATTGCAGTGTTGGAGAGGTGGGCAGATTCCATGCCAGGAGCAGTGGGCATTGAAGAACACAGCCCTCTCTTCCATGTGTATGAGAGAGAAGAATGGATTAGTTAGCAACCTTCTGATGTGAAAGAAGGGGAAGTGTATGCCCATATAATGTGTTTCCAAAATTCAAGATGTGTGCAACCATTCATCTGATTTACTCAAAAGGAAAATCTCTTTTCTATAGTCAATCTAATGTAGCACTATAAATGAAACCAGATTATTTTCAGGGCAGAAGTGGAGAACTTTTGATAGAGCTCTTGATCCATCATTTATAAGTCTGTATATGATTATTTTCTCAATTTTTATCTGTTTAAAAAAATTAAAAGGCATGAAGAAAGCAAAACCTAATATAATTATTATGTCAAAAACATGCAAGCTCATATATGTGGAGATGATTGTTGAGTAAATGAAGACAAACTCAAAGTATAATAACAATGCCAATGTAAAATAAATTTGGATTTAAATATTTCCTGCTTAGGATCTGGAAATTAAATTATTTATTAGACATGCCTATTTCACAAGCATTTGATGATGCCCTAAATTATGCTTTTTAGATTTTCAATTTTTTTGATAACCATTTTCCATAGAAAATATGATCATTTAAATCACAACATCTATATAGATTTATTTGAATGGGAAGGTATTGTGTTTTATATATTAATCAAACTGCACACCTCTTGAGTGTGAGGCAGTGTTCAAGGTGAACTACTTGGAAAAGTCTCTACCCTCGTCAAGCTTGCATTCTCTTCCTTTCTCTAGGGTGTGGTTAATTTCACATCCCCAATGCATTTTCTCATACATAATTATTTAGAGTTGGATAAATGTTAATTATTATGATTATTACTAAATTTTATATAATAATACATATTATAAGGGAAGATTTATTCCTTTGGAGCTATATTAATAGCAGATTGTATGAATCTCTAAATGAAAATCTTCCCAAAGTTTGTCTGACTTTAGTTGGAGACGCTTCTTCTGTCATTTTTCACTAAAATGTATATCACTTCAGATGGTGTCATAATGTGACAATGTGCATCATAAGGAAGTTGGGCCAAATCATTAAAATTATTATCAATGTAAATAAATCCTGGATTGTCATAGTTTTCTCAAGACTCTCCAAGGTTTTTTGTTGTTTTGTGTTTTTTTCATAGCCCTTGACAAGAGTTAGAAAAATAATTAACATTGGTAATTTTTAAATTCCCATAGAGAAAGTGACCTGAGGCTAGGCCTGGAATTTGGGACCAATACTGCTGGCCCATATGTAAAAACGAAACAGCCCATGACAAGAGATGCTGCTGATGAATATTAGGAAATAAAAATTCCTGTGGTTCATTTGAAAGCAAATCTGTGGTAGTCAGCAGAGGACACATGTGACTCCATCTGAGGCCTGGAAATTTCCAGTTTCTGTGTGCACAGAGAAATGACCACATGGTGATCAGATGGTGGTGCCAAGCTGTTTCTCTTCCATCTGGTGTTTCACAGACGCTACGCTCACATCTACTCTTAAAGGAAAATAGAATAAAGATAAATACATTTGCATTTTTGTGTTGCTTAATCTGAATACTTTATGCCAATTTATTGCTTAAAATAAATTAATATTGAATAAAACAGAGTCCAAACATAAGTAAGATACACTCAAAGCAAACTTCTCACTGTATGAGCTCATGCCTAAGTATGAGCATTAGCATACATTTTGCCTTTTTCACCCTGTACTAAATTGGAGTATTCTCTACCACTCTCCCTAATTTATTTTTATCTATAAATGTATCTCTAGATAACATATTATATGTTTAACTTTTTTTATGTTTGCTTATATTCTCTCTGACACTGGAATATAAGCTTCACAAGGGCAAAACTTTGAAATGTTTTCTTTCATTTTAAATCCTTGTCATGTACTAAACACTCAACATTTATCTGATAAAGTCATAAAAAATTAACTATCTGTATTTAAATATAATACAGGAATATGATACAATGTACAATACAAAAAAATATTTATTCCACATATATTCTAGATAAAGAAGACACTCTCAAGGACTAAAAGAGGGTTGTTAATTACTCATTTTTTAAATCCAAGTGCTTGAGACATTTGATTGTCTTCTTTTAAGACATTTTTTAAATACAATTTAACTCCTTAATAAAATGTTCAGATATGTAACTTATATATATGCATACATTTGATCACATGTAATTTTTAGTACAGATTATTGTTTTCCATTTGTTTCAACCATAAACTTTTTCTTCCTCTTCCCATCTAAAGACACATAAAATTTATATTTTCTATATAGAAAAATCATGTACTTTTTATTTTGGTTTTTATTTTTATTTTTTAATTAAATCTTTATTATTTAGATTATTACATTTGTTTCTCTTTTTTCCTCTCCATAACTCCCCTCCAACTAGATCCTACCTATCCCTCTACCCTTACCCCCCCTACTTGACCTCATTCATAGGTGTATGATTTTTGTCCAGTCTCTCCCTACACTTACTCACCCCTTTTACCGAGAATTATCAGCCCACTCCCTTTCTGTGTTCCTGATTCTACTATATTCACCAGTTTATTTTGTTGATCAAATTTTTAATTCATTTAATTTTTAGATTCACTTGTTGATAGATACATATTTATTGTTCATAATTTTTTTTTTCTTTTCCTTTTTCTTCTTCCTCTTCTTAAAGAGAACCTTTCAGCATTTCATATAATACTGGTTTGGAGTTGATGAACTCCTTTAGCTTTTTCTTCTCTGTGAAGCTCTTTATCTGCCCTTCAATTCTGAAGGATAGCTTTGCTGGATAGAGTATTCTTGGTTGTAGGTTCTTGTTATTCATCACATTGAATATTTCTTGCCACTCCCGTCTGGCCTGTATCGTTTCTGTTGAGAAATCAGCTGACAATCCTATTGGTGCTCCCTTGTAGGTAATGAACTGTTTTTCTCTTGCTGCTTTTTAATATTCTCTCTTTGTCTTTTGCTCTTGGGATTTTAATTATAATGTGTATTGATGTGGTCCTCTTTGAATTCCTTTTATTTGGGGTTCTGTGTGCTTCCTGGACTTGTAAGTCTATTTCTTTCACCAGATGTGGGAAGTTTTCAGTCATTATTTCTTCAAATAGGGTTTCGGTATCTTGCTCTTTCTCTTCTTCTGGCACCCCCATAATTCTGATGTTGGTATGTTTGAAGCTGTCCCAGAGGCCCCTTACATTATCTTCACATTTTTGGATTCTTTTTTCTTCTTGCTTTTCCAGTGGAGTGTTTTCTGATTCTTTATATTTCAAATTTTTGACTTGATTCTTGCCTTCCTCTAGTCTGCTGTTAGGTCTCTCTATAATATTTTTTATTTCAGTCAGTGTATGTTTAATTTCTAGTTGGTCCTTTTTCATCTCTAGTTGGTCCTTTTTCATCTCTGGTCCTTTTTCATCTCATCTTGGGTCTCACTAAATTTATCTATCTTTTCTAGGATATTCTTAAAAAACCTTATAAGTGTGGTTTTGAACTCTATATCCAGTCGTTTGTTTTTCTCCATTTCTTTCGTTTGTGATCTCTTCCTTTGTCTCCACATTTTCACTATGCCGAGAGAACTTCTGTGTTGGATTCAGCCTTATAATACAAGACTTGCAAAACTACAAAAGCCTCTCTGTTGAGCTTGGGATCGTTGGAGTCTCAGGGCTTAACAGACTGCCTTGCTTTCCAGTTGGCCCAGCCCTCCATGGCCCCTGGGTCTCACGTGTCTCTGGGTAATTGCTAGAGCTGTCCCTGTGCCTCCAGACCTCTGCCTTTCTGGCTCCCCGGAACTCCGGGACCATGTGAGTCTGGGTCACAAGGGTTTTGCCTGCAACTGGGGTTTAGAGGAGTTAGAAGTGGCTCAGTTGGGAGGCTCTGTCTCCCGGCCCACTCATGAAAGCCAGCGACACAATCAGCAGTCCATCTTCTATGCACAGTTCTGTGCGCAGCACCAGACTTCTGCCCTTCCGCACCTCCTCTATAGTTCCATGCACTTCTCCCTTTCACAGTCCAAATTTCCACCGTATGAGTTTCAGCTGGACCTGGGGTTCAGTGCCATAGGATAAGGGGTTCAATGCAGTTGGGAGTCTCCGTCTCCCTTCCTCCAGAGAAAGCCAGACAGATACTCTGGAACCTGCTCTCTCTAAGCTTGCATCTCCATACCTCAGCTTTTTGCAGTTCCTCTGGGTTTCTGTGAGCCCCTCTCTTTCCTTCTAGTTGTAGAATTTCCACTCAGCCAGCTTTCCTGTGGTTCTGGATGATTTCCGTTCTGTCTTTTTGCTGTATTTTTGAAATTGTTGTATGAGGCAGCAGTGTAGGTGTACTTTTTAATAGATATTTTAAGCTTTTTTAAGGGTTAGCTTCTAAATGACCTTGCTAAGAAAAACCTTTACTTCATTCTTTAAAATATATGCATAATTATGCTAGGGTAAAGATATGAATCAGCCCTAGCCGGTTTGGCTAATTGGATAGGACGTCAGCCTGAGGACTGAAGGGCCCCAGTTTTGATTCTGGTCAAAGGCACATGCCTGGGTTGCAGACTCCATCTCCAGTTGAGGGAATGCAAGAAGCAGCTGATCAATGAGTCTCTCTTATCATTGATGTTTCTATCTCTCTGAAATCAATACAAATACATTTTTTAAATGATATGATCTAATAACAGAATTACAAAATTTTCTCATCACAAAGTGGGCTATGGAAAAAAACTATTCTCCAAATTTGTTTCAATGCATTTTCTCATACAAATATTGCTAAATATAACTATTAGATTTCTAGGTAAGCTGGCAAAATCTATTAACCAAGATATAATGGAAATGTTTTCTCATCTAATCATGTTTAATACTAAAAATCTAGCTAAAAGGATGATTCTATAAAATATGCCCCCCCCTGCCCACCTTACACACACACACACACACACACACACACACACACACAGTTATGGTTGGTACCTATCTTTTTAACCTGACAATTACAAGCTTTTCTCACTGCCTCCACCTTCTGGTAAAAGAGATTGCAATTCTCCATCTCTTAGCTCATAGAGTCTAGGATTTAAGAACTGGTTCCTATAATCCATTTAGGCTAAGGATGCATCTTAGTGTGGTCCTGAATATTTGATCTGCCTGATCTTTTATCTGCATTTCCCCATAAGCATGAATCTTCAAGAGTAGCAAAAATCTTTTTTTTTTCCACCAGAACATACTGTTGCTCAGTGTGTTTGTGACTGAATTTTCTATTGCCTTTCTGCTGCCACCAGCTGTTATTTCTGCCTCTTGTTTCTCCTGTCCATAACTAGCTAGTAAAGGTGCTCTTATAGCTCTTTGTTTTTTCTCCCAAGTAAATAGTTCTTTAAGAGTATTGAAATATATCCTAAGTAATGAAAAAAAATATTTTTTTTAGAAAACATACAAGCTACCTCCAAAATTTTTTTATTCTTTTTTTTAGAGAGAGAAAAACAAAATATTAGAGTTTTATTTAATTTCAGCCTATCCTGGACAATAATTTACGAGGAATTTGGTATGATAAATGGAGTGGGGATGTATTGAAGAAATCAGTGTTGTAGCCAGTACTGTGTAGAAGACAATAGAGCAGGAAGCCATGATTTTCTGCTTTGTTCTTTAGTTGTTCCTACATACCAGAAAAAGAAGGCATTATAGTTGGAATAAAGAGAGCAATGAGAAGAAAGAGGGCAAAGCAGTTATGTGTTGGGACACATGAAAGAGAAGGCATAGGAAAATGCCAGTTAATACTGTATGCTCTCTCATCTCTATGGATAGCTCTCAGTTTGACTGCAAGTGTATTAAATTATTAATTTTAGATCTTTAAGCCAATTTGGTTAAGATTCTGTTAGACTTCAGAGCAATTTTTATTTTATTAAAATTATTAGTATTTAAGTTAATTCCATGTCTTTCCTACATGAAAACAATAGTTTCCTTCAACAAAATAAATATTTTAAATTGTTACTGTATAAGGTTACATTTCTAAATTTTTTAAACTTTTCTTTTTTTATCTTTGTCCTTCCTCTCTCTTTTTCGGTTTCATTTTGTATCCAATAATAGATAAATTTAACCAAGTTAATGAGTGTAGGAGATGTAGTTTTCCACCATAGATAGACAATATAGACAAAATTAAAATTTTGACTTCTCAAAGATTCATTTAATACTTTAATAATATTATTGAATGACTACTTTGTGCTGAGGATTCTATTAGATACTGAAGCTAGAGGAAGGGGCAGAAATGTGCATAATTGCCACCATAATGGAGCAGTCTAATGGAGGACAAAATCATTAATTAAATTATTAAATACCCTCACAAATACTGGTACATAGCCTTCACATTTTTAAAAAATATATTTTTAATGGTTTAAGAGGGGAAGGAGGAAAAATGAGAGAGAGAAATATCAGTGATGAGAGACAGTTATTGATTGGCTGCTTCCTGCATGCCTTACATTGGGAATTGGGCCTATAACTTAGGCATGTGCCCTGACCTGGAATCAAACTGTGACCTCCTGGTTCATAGACTGATGCTCAATCACTGAGCCGTATCCATTGGGGCTGGCTTTTGAATTTTACTACCATGTTTTAAATAATTTAAAAGTCATAGATAAATTGTCAACCCTAACTTTTTAAAAATGTGTCTCTAATATTTTCTTTTGTAACATTAATTTGTTTCTTTTGGACAATGTTTATGGGTAAAAATTACCATTGAAATTTTAATATGTAGCTACAACTTGGCAACCCAAACATTCTGGTACTATTCCAACTTTAATTTTTGACTAAAAATGATAAAATGCAGTTCACTTCTAAAGCAGCACTCTTAGCATAGACCCAGATATATCAGTCATTGATGTGACAGCATCTTATAGAAAAAGAACTAGATGATCAGTTGGACTAAATGTCAGAGTAGAATGATTACCAAAATCACAGACGTGCCAAGTTTGCCATCTTATACTCAAGTGGTACATTAAGCAATTTACTTAGATTTTGTTTTTATGTGTAGCTTTGACTCAAGAAACACAGAGAAATTGATACTAGAGGTAAAAGATTAATTTTGGAAAAACAATTAGATAAATTACAAATATATGTGAAAGGTATAATTGAACTTTCTCCTTAGGAATTTTAGTTATTCTATTCTTCCTGTTTCATATATACTTGTTTATGAGGAACCTGTTTACAAGGAAAGTTGAAGGGAGTTATGCCTTCCAGCAGAGGAGTCAGTGTTCAAATAAAGGATTTGGTAAATAAAATCAAGATAACTGATTTATCTTTTCCCCTGGATAAAGTGAAATTATATCTTATTAATTTTCAAAACTGTACTACTTCTGTTCTTTAAATTATTAAAGTCTTATTAGTATTTAATTTTTTCTAGTTTAATTAAAATAATTTTTGAATTTATAACTTTTGAGTATTGACTGACTATAGCCCTATCTCTAAGCAAATAGAAAGAATTCCAACAAAATTTTTATTTATTAAAATATATACACTCACACACACAGTAACAATAATATGCAGGGACAACAGAAATGAGGATATAAAGATCAATGGAAGGTGAATTCAACTAAATTTGGTCTCATTGTAATGCCCTTCCCTAATTTCCTATACCTTTTTTTTAAATTGCTATTTTTAAATTAACATCTTTTAAAAACCTTTAAATACTTGGGTCTTCTAGTTCAAAATTATAGTCTCATAAATCTAGATTATTAAACTCAAAATTTAAGGCAAATTTTACCTTACATAAAATGTTCATTTAGTCTTTGAAAGAGACAAGATGTAAAGATTTAAGGAGAAATATAATGTATTTTTACACTTTCTTCTTATTGTCATACAATTTACCTGGAAGCTCTGGACTTGAAATGGGGAGAGGAAGACAGGAGGGAGGCAGATTCCTAGATTTTTCTCTCAAGAGATGTGTACACTTAAACAAGTTACTTAATTTCTCCAAGCTCTTTTCTTCCTACTATTTTTGTGAAGACCTAGAATCATAAGGAAATCAAGTTATTGAACACCAGTATAAAACAAATACCTGACTATTAATATTAATAGTATAATATATGTAAGAATAGGTCAAAGTGGTTATAAATTTTCATCATTGCATGAACTAACTGGTCACATTAGAAAAACATTTTTTCAATGCCCTCTTCAAGGTGTTTTGATAATCTGGATGGAACAATGTTCTAAAAGTCTGTAGCACTTATTAACTCATCAGCTGCTATAAAAATCATTAAATGTAAAGAAACTAGTACCATCTGAACAACCTGTGGATGAGTCTGTTGAACATTAATAAACATGAGTCTATTAAGTTATTTTTTATTTATACACTTATGAAATGATAGAAAACAGAAAAATTTTGGTTTGAAACAAGACTAACAAAAAGAAAGCTTTTAGAAATCATACACATTGTTATAATAAATGAATATACATATCAAAGCATTTATAAAATGTTTTCATAGCATTTCCTCTAAAGAAGGGACAAGTATCGTGTACTTATTTCAAAAAGAGGTCCTTGGAATACAAGTTTGCTGTTGATGTTTATTGCTTCCTAGTCTATTAAGTAGTATATTTAAATTTGCTTCACAAAATTGTTCCCCAAATGATCCCAAGAAAAATGCATGGTTTAATAATGCGTGTGTGTTGGCATGATTTGGAAAGGACCTATGAAATACCACCTGCACTCCTAAGATAAAAAAGTAAAAGTAATTAGTTTAGCAACTAAGCTGGAACTTACTTTAAGAAATGAAAAAGTGTAGTGCTTGCTGGTAATTTTATTTTCTAGATCAGAAACACAGTGTGACAGACAATAAGCTCCTTTCTGAGAAAATGGATATTAATGTCATCAAATAGTATACTATATATTCTAACATAAGTCATGGAAACATCTCTTTTTATCTTGTAATAATGTGTTTGCACTTTTGTGAATTTCTTTTCCACTTTGTATTTGCAAGGAGAAATGAGACCTCTTTTTTACCCCTGAATATATATTTTACATTTTTTAGATCATAGGGAAAATATGGTAGTGAATTTCAAAATTGGATAAAAAACACTCCAAAAAAGTTAGAGTGGAATCTAAAGAATAACAAATTGGTGAGAAGTGACTCAAGCAAACCTAACTATTATTAAGTGATAAAAACACAAGGTGAATCAGCCAGGTGAGGAAAACTGTTATTTTACATAAGGGTTATTTTTTTTGAAATATATTTTATTGATTTTTTTTTACAGAGAAGAAAGGAGAGGGATAGAGAGTTAGAAACGTCAATGAGAGAGATATATCAATCAGCCGCCTCCTGCACACCCCCTACTGGGGATGTACCCCCAATCAAGATACATGCCCTTGACCGGAATCGAACCTGGGACCTTTCAGTCTGCAGACCGAAGCTCTATCCACTGAGCCAAACCGGTTTCAGCAGGGTTATTTTTTTACACTTTGTAAAATAAAGTTTTACACTGAGTTGTACCCAATTATACAACACAATGGAGTCACCAGTGTCTGTCACTAAAGATCTGCTTTTTGCTAAAATGGTGGTTCTACCAGATCCTCAAATTATGTGCTATTACATTTACCAAATTTGAAAAAAAATAATTTTTTTCATGAATACTTAAATAGAAAATATTTTAACCAGGTACATGTAAATGTATATGTTAAATTTGCTATATAAGTTTTTCATAAAGACAATAAAGAACTAAGTACTCTTTTAATTAATCTTAAGAAGATTTCCCAAGCACAGATAAAATACCATGCAAATTTTCTGATTATTATACCACTAGCCAATTCTGAATGCACAGAGAATAAGACAGTGAACACTAAACACAAGACTCAAGTTTCTTATGCTGATTGAGTTATGAGCTCTGTAACTTGACCAGATTACTTCTCTGTATGTTTTCTTCTCTGTGATGAGAAATAACAGAAGTAGATGATCTGCCAAATTCCTTAAAATATTAAAGAACTCCTATCCCAAAATCATAACTGAGAGGCTTTTAGTTCTGTTGATACAATAAGGCTTATATTTAGACAGAAGAAAGATATAGAGAGATAAGAAAACTTTGTCAATTTTCTTTCAAAAGTAATGATCCTCTTTCTTGTAATTTAAAAAAATAATAAAAATCACTGGAAAAAAAAACAATCTAAGTTGCCCAAGAATATCTATCAAGACACATAAGTTGTTTAGAATACTAAAATTTAATTTGATAGATAAAATAATTAACAAATCTGTCTATTTTATCAGCACAAGAAAACAGTAATCAATTAACTTCTTAGATGTCTTGTAATTCTCAATCAATAACAGCCAATTGCTCTATTTTCCAATTAATGATTCTCCAATTAATTACCCAAATAAAATTTCGAAGATAAGTAGAAGTGAAACGATTAAAAATAGCCTCATAATTATTTTAGTAGAGGATACTTTACAGGTAAAACTTCTGTTTGAACTAAAATTAATTAGACAGTTTGTATTCAACTTTAGGTAAGAAAGCCTTTCAAATAAGAAGTGTAGTTTTTCAGGTTTTCTTCTGAATTGGGAGGGGAAGACTATTATGATGAATTACTTTCACTCTTTACTCTGAGATTTTCAGTGAAAGAGAGAAATACAATGATATAGTCCAGAATCTAGTCAGTTAAGGTTCCATTCTTTGTACAGAGGGAGTTTAAAAAAATAGGTCCTATATATCCATGGATACACAGATAAAGTCTGAGTAACTCAAATATAAACAGGAAAGAAATTTGATAGTAAATCTTGGTGGTGGTCCAGAGCAGGTCTAATTACTGCTGCTCCTTGCACAAAATTTTGAATTAATAGAGTAGGAGCGAAGGGAAAGTGAAGCACATGAACCTTTCAACTTTATAATCTGAAACCTTGACCCTCTTTCAAAATGGGCCTCTCCTCATGAAACTGCCTGACTTGATGTATGAATGAGTATTTTATGTAGTGGTAGAGGTCTTAAAGAGAGACTGCTCTGATCATTTTACCTGTGTTGAAGAGCATCATGTACACAGCCAGGCTCCCCCTACTCATGGAAAGCATAGCTTTCAATCACTTACAGGTGCTAATTTGAGTGAAAAATTATTTGTGTCTGTTTAGCATCAGTTAAATACATGTTTCTACCTACATTCTGTATATTATATATATTTTATGTATGTAGACTTCTTAAAACATTTCTAGGTATTTTCAGTGCTACCATACATCCAAGAAATCTGTTATTAAACATTTTGAGATAATTTTTATTATAGAGATAGTTAAACTCTCTAATAAGATTTTTTTAAACTATTCAATCTGGTGAATAAACAAGTCAATGCATTGTATACATTTAAAATATTTATTTTATTCTGCTCAGAAATACTATGGCAATTATTTCAAATCAGCTATTTGTTTCTTGGGCCATTATAACCTCTGGCTGGTGAATACTTCCCCTTGAGATTAGTAAGTATAAAACAAATTGAAATTCAGTTGGGTTTTGCATGTAATTTTATGGATTAAAATAACTTAATAAAAGTCATAACTTTTATCAAAGCATTTTATGTTGGGAGTTGGTGACAATTACATTTAATTAGTACATATCAGCCAGCATCACACAGATTACCTTGCTAAAAGCCTCCTGAATTTACCATCAAGAGTAAAATCTTTCCATATTGACTAAACTTTTAGAATTAAAATTCAATGATAGGACATAATCTCAGAACTTTTCTGCTTACAAATACATAAGAAAAAGTATGAGAGAAAGAGGAAAACTTTGCTTCTGTTTAATACATTAACATTTATTAGTACTTTGTCTTATTATTAATATTATGAGTAACTGTTACTTATGTGTACTATGAGTAAATGCTCACTTTTCTGAAGAACCACAAAGAGAAATAATTTTTAAATCTTGGTGCTAAGAAAATCTGTGACATTTCTCAATAGTTAATATAGGGTGTCCCTCCAAATATGTATGCACACACTTTGAATAATTATAAAGACAATGCCTATTAAAATACATTTCATTTTAAAAATTGAGCTATCAGCTGTTAAAGTATGTATACCTTTTTGTGGGCCACCCTGTATGTTTGATACTCAATTTTTGGTTAATATTACATCTTTCTCTTTTAGAGTTGCTAGGTTAAGAGCTTTAATTGGGGCAAAGTTATACAATGGTATAGTGCATTTTGGTATACATTTCAGTATATACTAGTAAATTGATATTACATTGACACCATCAAATTCAAGAAAAATAATATTGCATGTAGTTTAGTAAGCTTTCTCAATTTGGTTATAGAACAAGGTAAAAGGTGCATGTGTGGGGAAAAAAGGAAGCAAAGAGTAAGAATTTCAACAAATGAAAAACAGGAGAGTTGTATTCTGAGAAAAGAGGAAGGCAGGAGCATTTTCACAGAGAAGAAAGTATCTTGTACCCACTAGGTTTTTTCACTGCCAAACTGAGATAATTGTAAGTGGAAAATAAGAAAACTATTTCCTCTAAACTTCAATATCACTTTTCAGAAAAACCTTTCCTTCCTTTTTTAAAACACCTAGCTCTAATTTGTTGTTGTGGCTCTTTATTCTTTCATAATATCCGCCACAGTTTGCAACTTCAATTTTGTTTATTTATTGTTGGTCTCTCTCACCCACTGGACAGTAGGATCTATGACAGCAGGGATGATACTTGCTTTACTCACCACTTTATTCCCAGAGCTCAACTATGTGTAGTAAGTAATTAGATTTATATGTGTTAAATATGTGTCTTCTGTGTACTGAGAAACCCATCATGAAAACATAAGGACAAAATATAGAAATCATTCTAGTTGTAGTACTGTTATGGGCAAGGGGATTAAGAATGAAGAGAAGGCCCAGCCAGTGTACCTTAATTGATTTGATTTCTGGTCAGGGTACATGCCATTGTTGCTGCTCAATCCCCAGTAGGGGATGTGCATGAAGCAGCCACCCCATATTTCTATCTCTTGCCCTCTCCTTTCCTCTCTCTCTGAAATTAAGAAAACATATTAAAAGTAAAACAAAAAGGACTGTGGAGGCAGCTCTGTGACTTCCTTGTCCTTTCCTACTTACAGTAAAAGTACTACTGTCTTAATTATTGTGGGCTGTTTTAGCAAAATACAATAGACTAAGTGGTTTAAACAACAGGCATTTATTTCTCACAGCTTTGGAGGATGGAAAGTCTAAGATCAAGATAGTTTGTGTTTGGAAAGGGTTCTCTTTCCAGCTTACAGACAGCTATTGTCTCATATCTTCACGTGGCAGAGAACAAAGACAGAACAAATTCTCTCATGTCTTCATATCAGGGCACTAATTCCATTCATGAGAGTCCCACCCTACATGTCCTAATTATTGCCCAATACCTCCTAATACCAGTACATCGAAGGTTAGAATTTTAACATATGAGTTTTGAGGAACACAAACATTTAGTGTATAAAAGGTATGGGAAAGGTTGTAAAATATAACAGTGGGTGGTAATTTTTTTGAATAAAGACTGAGTTGCTTTAATAGAGTCATCTTCTACTTGACCTTTTGATATGAATTATACCGATCTTTACTTTGGTGACCAAAATCTGATCAAAGCAAGTAAAATTATTAGAAACTGGAAATAAAAGAGACTTTATAGACAGATTCATTTTTGCACATTAAATACAATTTTGTAAGACTAGCTATATTACCAAATATATATGTGCAGTAGTAGTAGCCAGAATGAGTTTTAATAGACATTTGAAATTAAATAAAAATAACAAATTTTCTAACATCTTAACACTTCTTTCTAATGATGAGTCAAAAGAAAAACAAAGGAGAATAAATCCAAAGTAATTGTGTGTGTTAACAGTGAGGTCTCGACTTTCACTGTTATTTTGAGCTACTATCTATGTAAATTATTTTCATATTAATAGGGTTTATAATAAAATCCTATACATTTGAGAAATAGATTCTAAATATTTTATTAACTTTGTAGTAAATTGCCAGGTCATCCTTTTCCAAAAACAACATACTGTCTAGAAAAGCAGATATGAGTGATCTCAAAGGGGAACCTTTACATTTTAGTGGCTGGTAAAGACAGACATTCATAATAACTGACAAAGCAAGGCTGGGGTCCATGGACAATATGGTACCCATACCGAGAGGAAAAGCTCTGCAGCTTTGCATCAGTGCTGTAATGTTTCTGCTTCATTTTTATGCCCTACCGATGATAATCAAGAGTGCCATTAAAGTAAAGAAGAAAGTCTGGTAGTTTGTTGCTTATTATACATAGGATCATTGCTATTTGTTTTTTCCATAATGGTGATTTCTTTGTTGTCAAGAATTATAGACTTTTCCAAGGAAATTCTTATCTTGAGAGGGTTCAAAAATTGCAGTACCTTCAGGCAACACTTAGCATAGATACAAAAAAAAAATGAGGTTCTTACTGACAAGAAAAATGATTGATAAATGTCTGCTGAGAAAACCGCAAAAACATTAGGAAACACAAGAAAACTATTCTGTGAAATCAGCTATATGTAAATGATATCAAAATTTGCATATTTCCTTTTCCTGCTTCATACATTAAGAGGCCCCAGGTGGTGCTGAAAGAGCAGTGCAGTTTGCTTTAGCATTCTGTAACAATTTCTTTTGCTCATTCACCAGCTGTGTCAAATATGGAGAAAGATGATGGCTCATTAGTACCTTCTCAATGAGAGAGGAAAAGGAATTATTTTTAAAATCTGCTCAGGTCAGTCATGTAAGTGGATAATATCTGGTGAACTAGGAAACCATGACTTAGATCTTAAACCTAGAGTTCTATTCTTAAAAATAAAAAAAAAAAAAGATAGAAAGAAAGAAAAGAAATTGGTCCAGCCATCATGGCTAAGTAGTTGAGTGTCCACCTATGAACCAGGAGGTTAGGTCACATGCCTCCATGGGGGTTGATCTCCAGTGGGGATATGCAGGAGGAAGCCGATCAATGATTCTCTCTCCTCATTGATGTTTCTCTCTCTCTCTCTCTCTCTCTCTCTCTCTCTCTCTCTCTCTCTCTCTCTCTTCCTCTCTGAAATATATATATTTGGCACAATAAGGAAACAGCACTATATTATCCTTTCTAAATATTAAGTTGAATACAAATGAAAGCATCATACTTACCTGTTTATTTTAATTAAGAACACCAGGCATAAAAGAGTGATCAGGAAAGATTACATAATTTGTAGAACACGATGGAAAATGAGAATATGGAGAACCTTATTCAAAAAACAGGGAAAAAAAGTATTATTAAAGATACAAAGATATAAATCAATTTTTATAAATGTTTTATCACTTATAAAAAAGGAAGGAGTAATGAGTAAACTTAGAAAGTGCAAAAAGAGATACTTTGATGTCATAATTTTATATGATATTGTGCCCTTTGTTAATATATCTTATTTTTTTTTATATATTTTATTGATTTTTTACACAGAGGAAGGGAGAGATATAGAAAATCAGAAACATCAATGAGAGAGAGACATTGATCAGCTGCCTCCTGCACGCACCACTGTGGAGATGTGCCCGCAAGCAAGGTACATGCCCCCAACTGGAATCGAACCCGGGACCTTTCAGTACATAAGCCAACGCCCTATCCACTGAGCAAACTGGTCTCTGCTGTTAATATATCTTGATTCATCATGGTTTTTGGCTAATTTTTCTATAAATTTGTCATCAACATTTATACTTTTAACAATTCAATTTTCAATCAACATTATTGAAAGAAATGTCAGTTACTCTAGGCAAATGTTTGATATCAATTTTTGATAATATTCATTTTAAAACTATCATTCTGAGGATACAATTGTTAAAAATATTTTATAAACTGACAGTATTGGGATAAGTTTCTGATACCTTATTGTAAAGTGAAAGTTTTAATATACATGGAACTGTTGATTTTTATGGATATTTTTTTAAAAGATTTATCTCTTCATATATCAAATTCACATTTGTTGGAATTAAATTTTAAATGTAATTTTATATAATGCAAAATTTTCAAACTACTTTTTTATACATATAATGCATTTTTATGTTTCCTCTTGATATTTTCTGTATAAGAAACCAAAAATGGATTCATGATTTTTTTTAATATATTTATTGATTTTTCACAGAGAGGAAGGAGAGGGATAGAAAGTTAGAAACATCGATGAGAAAGAGACATCAATCAGCTGCCTCCTGCACGCTCTCTACTGGGGATGCGTCTGCAACCAAGGTACATGCCATTGACTGGAATCGAACCTGGGACCTTTCAGTCCGCAGGCCAAAGCTCTATCCACTGAGCCTAACAGGTTTCAGCGGATTCATGATTTGTATGTAATTCAAATCACTTATTTATACAGTTTATCCACTATATCTCAAATTGCAAAAAAAAAACACAACAAATTAATTATCCTCTTTCTTGGTAACTGTTCAAAATTCATATTGATAACACTGTCATTCTTTATAATTCTTAAGTCTTTACATTTAATTTATAGTTTTAGGTATTTGGCTATCCCCCTTGTATTGTTACAGCAGTTTTCAGAACCAGAGATTCTAAAGTCTCTAAAGAATTCCAAATCCTGTAACTCCAAGGCAGACTTCAGTGCAGTGTCACATGTGTACTTCTATTTTGTATTAATTTACTGGCAAAGTTTACTTTCAAATAATAAGTTTAATAAAAAATAACTTCCCACTTACCTGTTTTTTCTAATCAAGAAAATTGAACATACAGACTTTGATTTGAGAAGGCTATGTTATTCATTAAGAACAAAACAAAAATGTGTTAAAAAATCAGGATAAAATAATGCAGAAATAAAATAGTTCAAAAATCAGGATAGTGCAAAACCCAGTAAATCCAGGGAACTCTTGCCAAGGAATCCATCATTTGGTTTTCAGTTATTTCATTTTTTCCCTATGATTTAAGAATACTTTTTCTTCTTGAGAAGACATAAAACAACTTAGCTAAAACTCTCGATATTATAATAGAAAATACAGATCTCCAGAATTTGTCCATTTTGCATTGTAAAAAAGCAAATTTATAGTCATTGAGCAACTGTTTCCAATTCCCTTTGTGCTACACTGCCTGGCAATCATCATTCTATTCACTATTTCTATGAGTTATACTATTTTATTTTATTTCTATTTTTGAAATAGAATTTATTGCTCTCATTTATATGTGGAATCTAATGAACAACATAAGCTAACAAACAAAATAGAAACAAAGGTATGGATATATGGAGTTCTTAGATACTTCATACAAGTGGAATCTTGCAGTGTATATTGCACTGTGAGTGGATTATCTCACTTAACATAATATCCTCTAGGTTCATCCATGTTGTCTTAAATGAGAGGATTTTTTTTCTTCTCTTTTTAACTCTTACTCAATGACATGTTTTTACTGACTTTAGGGAGAGAGGGAATGAGAAGGAGAGAGAGATGTAAGAGAAAAACATTGATTGGCAGCCTCCTATATGGGTTCTTACTGGGAATCAAATCCGTAATCTTTTTGGCGTAGAGGACAATGTTCCAACTGAGCCATACCAGCCTGTGCAGAATTTCCTTCTTTTTTAATGCTGAATAATATTCTAATGTCTGTATACACCACATTTTCTTTATCCAATAATCTGATGATGGACATTAGGTTGTTTACACAACTTTTATGTGTAATAGTACCTATAGTACCTGTAGGTAATAGTACAGCAACACGCATTTTAAAATATATTAAAAGAATAGATCTTTGTCCTTAAAACACACATAAACATGCCAAAGGACTCAAGAACACAAGGACATTTGGGGATGTAATGGTATAGGAATGTTTAGTGCCTTGATTATGATTATGGTATCATCAATGTATGCATTTGGCCAAACTTACCAAAATATATATCAATATATATTAAATATATGTAAATTTTATTATCAATAAAGCTTAAAATAAGAAAAAATATAACATTTATTAGAAAGTGACATTTAGAGCTATCAAAATTCACTTCTATTAGCTTATTTATAAATCATCCTCAAATGGAAAGAGTTTAGGAACAATATTATCAATAAGTATGCTACCATCAAATATATCATATTTCATTTAGAAGACAATTGGGGTTAATTATTCTATAATTTGTGGTCTATAGAAACAACTCAGTTTTTATTGTTCAGAAATGGAATTTAAAGTTCACCTGTTTTGGTCTCAGTTTGAACTTTTATTGTTTTTATTGTTTTATAAACCAAAAAAAATCTTCAATTCATTATATTTAGAGTAATCTAAAAATTTGTTCATTTGGTGCAGTGGCTACTGAGACAAGGTAATAATTTTGCAACTTAAATCAGTGTTTAAAGTGCTTTGTCAATTAAAACTCTATCTTACTTACAAACATTGCATTTTACAGTGACATGCTCTTTGACACTAATGTGAATTCTGTTTTTAAAGATTACGCATTGCATATGTTCAACATTAGTATGAATCAATTAAACTACTTAGGTTAAAATCTTTTGAAGAGAAGACCCATACTCACTAAGCTTTGATTTATAAAAAAATGGACAAATTTTCATAAAATGAATTTTATATAAAAATGCAATAGGTGTTTGACAAAATCCAAAGCCCTTTCTTAATAAAAAAAATTCAGCAGAGTGGGAATAGATGGATTATATCTTAACATAATTAAAAGTCTTATACAACAAACCTACAACCAACATCATACTCAATGGGCAAAAACTAAAACCATTTCACCTAAGAACAGGAATAAAACAAGGATGCTCACTTTCACCACTCCTATTCAACATAGTATTGGAAGTGCTAGCCATAACAATTAGATAAGAAGAAGAAATAGAAGGTACCCCATTTGGAAAAAGAGACATACAATTGTCATCATTCACAGATGGCATATACTGTACACAGAAAAGCCTAAAGACTCCATCAAAAAATTATTAGACTTAATAAATGAATCTAGCAATGTAGCAGGATACAGAATGAATGCCAAGAAATCTATGGCCTTTTTATAATACCAATAGTGAACTTAGAGAAAGAAATTTTTTTAAAATCCCATTTTCCATTGCATCAAAAAAATTAAGATACCTAGGAATAAACTTAACCAACAACATAAAAGACCTGTATGCAGAAAACTACAGGACATTGGAAAAAGAGATAGAGGAAGATATAAATAAGTGAAAGAACATATCATGTTCATGGATTGGTAGAATCAACATTATTAAAATGTCCATTCTATCCAAAGCAATCTTTAGATTCAATGAACTCCCCATTAAAATACCAATGGCATACTTCACAGACCTAGAAAAAACTCCAAAAATTCATCTAGGATGAATAAAATAAAATAAAAAGACCCTGAATAGCTGCAGCAATCCTGAGAAAGAAGAACAAAGTAGGAGGGATCCAAATAAAACCAAATATCAAGTTGTATTACAAAGCCACTGTTCTCAAACTGCCCAGTACTGGCATAAGAACAGATATATAGACCAATAAAATAGAATAGAGAACCCAGAAATTGAACCAAAGCACTATGCTCAATTAATATTTGACAAAGGAGGCCAAGGGTATATAGTGCAGGAAGGAAGGGAGGGAGGGAGGAAGGAAGGAAAGAAGGAAGGAAGGGAGGAAGGAAGGAAGGAAGGCAGGCAGGAAGGAAGGAAGGAAGGAAGGAAGGAAGGAAGGAAGGAAAGAGGAAGGAAGGAAGGAAGGAAAGAAAGAAACTAGAATACCAACATACCACATACACAAAAATAAACTTAAAATGGATGAAGGACTTAATTGTAAGATGGCAAACCATAGAAATCTTAGAGGAATCCACAAGCAGCAAAATCTCAGACATATACCAAAGTAATATCTTCACTGATACAATTCCTAAGGCAATGGAAACAAAAGAGAAAATAAACAAATGGTACTACATCAAAATAAAACTATTCTGCACAGCGAAAGAAACCATCAACAAAACAACAAGTAAGCCCACTGCATGGGAGAACATATTTGCCAATGTTATCTCTGATAAGTGTTTATCGCCAACATTTATTAGGGAACTTATGCAATTTAACAAAAAGGAAGATAAATAACTCAATCAAAATATGGACAACGAACCTAACTAGAAACTTCAGAAGAGGACAAACAGAAGGGCAAGAGACATACGAAAACATGCTCAAAGTCACTAATCATCTGAGAGATGCAAATCAAAACAACAATGAAGTACCATCTCACACCTTTCAGATGATTATTATCAACAAATAAACAAAGGACAAGTAGTGGTGAGGATGTAGAGAAAAAGGAACCCTTTTGCACTGCTGGTGAGAATGCAGACTGGTGCAACCACTATGGAGAACAGTGTGGAGTTTTCTCAAAAAACTAAAAATGGAATTTCCTGGAATTCTACTTCTAGGAATATATCCCAAGCAACTAGAAACACAAATCAGAAAGGATATATGCACCCCTATGTTAATAGCAGCACAATTTACAATAGCTAACATTTGGAAACAGCCTAAGCCTCAGTGTCCATCAGCAGATGAATGGATTTAAAAATGGTGGCACATCTACACAATTGAATATTATGCTACTGTAAAAAGAAAGGAACCCTTATCACTTGCAACAACATAGATGGACCTGGAGAGCATTATGCTAAATGAAATAAGCCAGTCAGAGAAAGATAAATATCACATGATTTCACTCATGTGTGAAATGTAATGGACAACATAAACTGATGAACAAATACAGATCCAGATACAGAGAAGCATTGATCAAACCGACAAACCTCAGAGGGATGGTGGGGGTAAGAGGGAGATATCAAGCAAAGGGCTTGTATGCCTGCATATAAGCCTAACCAATGGACTCAGACACCATGGGGATAAGGGCATGAATGGGTGGGGTGGGGCAATAAGGGGATAAGGACACATATGTAATACTTTAATCAATATAGAAAAAATAATGAATTTAAATAAATGCAGTAGATGAAATGAAAGCTAACACATAGCAATGGTTTTAATAAAGGCTCATTAAAACTGTAATTCTTGGCAAGCATGACCATTACTATGTTAAACTGTAAAATCTACATGTTCAGGTGGCAAACAGTATTCTCTGTGTTGAGCCAGAGAGAGGGGAAAAAACTATTTTAAGATACACTAATACACTTGGCATAAATAGTAAAGCTCATGCCTGGTTCAAAGTATTCAATAGAAACAGCTTCCCACTTTGATCTTGCAGCATGAGAAGAGTGAGGAGAGGGCATTTTTTTTCTTTTTTTGAGATGAGAGATGCCATATTTCAGGACAATGGGCCTGGAAGACCTTCCTTGAAGTGAAAAGTACAAATGTATGTTGTTCTTTGTAACTTGCTAGATCCGAAGGTTTCCTCTTATCAGCATCACAAAGACTTTGAGAATTAGAAGCTAAAGCTTAGTCTTCATTACTTCTTTCATCACCAGATTTCAATGGACAGGCTTTTGGATAGTAGTCTTCCAGGGACTCATGACTTAACATAGACCTTTTGGTTCCACTATAGCTATGTTGGGTCAACACTGCAAATTGAGCTCTTATTATTTCATTTGGTCACTGAAATAAGGCTTTCCAGATTTTCTGACAGAATGCAAAACTAACATGTCTTCAGTCTTCTCATAATGAGGAACTCATTTTTGTCTTCTTGATGAAAGAAAGCTTTGTTCCCGAAAAACACAGTAATGGTGGGGATGTTTACATGTATTTCTGTTTCTAGCTGTTGCATGGTTGCTTCTGGCTCACAGGGCAGATTATATGCACTCCATTCCTTCTTGTACCCCAGGATTTATAACTTCATACAGATATAACATGGCAGAGACAAAGCTTAACTCACTCAGAGCTATCAAAAATATGAATCATTGCTAGAAACTCAGAGAGAGCTGCTCCCTGCCATTTAGTTTCTGAATGCCATTATTGTTTTTTCCTGAAAATAGTGCATAATTTTACCTCATAAAATTCTACATTGGAATGTCAGTCTTTCTGTTTTAAATTTTATATGATGTACTCTAAAGAATATACATGTACGAAAACAGACATGAATTACAACTACAAGTATAGTATAGTTATAATGGCATATGCATGTGTATATATATATATATGTGTGTGTGTGTGTGTGTGTGTGTGTATAATCATATATATATATATACATATATATATATGATTATTAGCAATAATATAGTCCCTATTTTGTCAAATGGGCTTCATTCAAGCTTAATGAACTGAAGGAAATGACCACACTGAAAAGAGTAAAATGCTAATAGATTTTGTCCCATTTTGGTTTTCAATCACAGTTCTTCAGGCTCATTGGCCGAACTCATCGGCCAGGAATGAGGAAAAAAAAAAAACAGAACAGTAACTACTGATAATCATTCTGTTCTGAAAAGTATTATTGGTATATCAGAAAGATTAATTGCAGAAACATTATGTCCTGTCTACTACTGTGCTTACAGCCTGAAACTAAGCAGTCCTGCTACTGAATCACATTGAAAGGGGTTATAGCAGCCTGACCCTTCCTCCTGTGCTTCTCCCAAGTTCAGAGCTGAAAGATGAATGAGAAAATACAACAGTATGAAGAACTGAAAAATGTGAACATAAGTTTGTCTGACCTGGAAGTGGACAATTTCTTTTTAATGCATTCTCCAGAAATAAAAACTGAAATAAACTAGAAACTAGAATATATATATATATTCTATATGTAAAGAGATAATATGAAAATTAGCTAGTATATCATAACAGTCATGACTGGTTCAGGAGGAGGGGATTGCATGAGCAGTGAGGAAAACCACAGATGGCACAGGCCTGGAGCGGACACACACACAGGAGCCCTGCTCCAGGCACTGTGGTGCAGCTGGGACAGGCCTGGAGTGGACACACAATGGCATGCCAGCAGTCTGCCTCTGCATGTGAGCTACAGAGGCAACACATTTTCTGACTGTTCATTGGCTAAGCTCCCTGTATGCCACTCACAGTATTCTTGATAACTCGGGTAAAAAGAATACGAAAAGGTGATCTAGAATTTTTCCACCTCACTAGTGGAGGAAAAAGTAAAGGTCTGCTGCTGGAGGAGATAAGAAATGTCATATACTGCCTAGCCCGTTTGGCTCAGTGGATAGAGCCTCAGCCTGCAGACCGCAGGGTCCAGATTTGATTCTGATCAAAGGCATGTTGCAGGATCCTCCCTGGTCAAGGCCCAGGTCAGGGCTTATGCAGGAGGCAACCAATCAAAGTGTTCCTCTCACATTGATATTTCTCTCTATCTTTTCCTCTCTCTTCCACACTCTTTAAAAATCAATAGAAAAATATCCTTGGGTGAGGATTTAAAAAAAGAAAGAAAGAAACGTCATATCCTATGAAAGACACATCTTGAAAATGCCTAAAGAAAGTTGTCATTTTTTCGTGGTGAAGGGACTGTAGTCCATGTTGATAAAAACATCTTGGTGGCTGCAGCAGCTGGCAGTGGCAGCAGCAGCAGGGTGATAGGGGTGGTGCCTTCCCCTGATCAGCCTGGTCAATTCCCAGAGAGGGAGGCCAGACTGCAGCTTAGTAGGCTATTCCCTGAGGGCTCCCAGACTGTGAAAGGGGGCAGGCTGGGTTAAGAGACCTCCCTCCAATGCACAAATTTTATGCACTAGGCCTCTAGTATGTTATGATTGTATTTGACTTTGGATAACCATTTGTTGCTTTATTTTAGGTTCAGTATTCTTTTTCCATGTCTCAATGGACAAAACATTTAAGAAATTGTACAAAGGTATGAAGACTTCCAAGTTATAATTTCACCTAAACAAGATTTTACATAATCTACTAGAGGCCTGGTGCACAAAAAATTGTGCATTCTGGAGTGGGGAGTGTGTGATCCTCAGCCCTCTTGCAATCCAGAACCCCTCAGAGGATATCTGCCTGCTAGCTTAGGCCCACTCCCCAGATGATTGAGCCTAAGTTGGCAGTCAGACATTCCTCTGGCAGCCTGAAAACTCTCGGGGGATGTTCAATTGACAGCCCCAGAGAGCAGGCCTAAGCTCTCAGCATTGCCAAGGAGGTGGGGGATAATCCCACCACCGCTTCTGCACTAACAGCCATAGCGCTCTTGTGGCTGAGGAGAGCTCTCCCTGTGGGAGCACACTGACCACCAGAGGACAGATTCTGTGTTGAGTATCTGCCCCCTGGTGGTCAGTGTGTGTCACAGTGACTGGTCATTCCTGGTCGTCCCACTGTTAGGATCAATTTTCACATTACCCTTTTATTATATAGGATGATAGATTTATATTTATTTTGTTTCATAACATTCTTTGTATTACTATATATTTATTTATATACCTACATTATCATTTTTACAAACTAAAAGCTAACTAAGCCAGAATCCACATTAGATTTATATATACCATAATGCATACATACCTGTGCTTTGAACAAACTCAGTACATAAGATTGAGGCATCATTGTAGTATTTACATTCAAGAACTTTAACATTTAGCCAAAACCAGTTTGGCTCCATGGAGAGAGTGTCGGCCTGTGGACTGAAGGGCCCCAGGTTTGATTCCAGTCAAGGGCATGTATCTTGGTTGTGGGCACATCCCCAGTAAGATGAGTGTGCAGGAGACAGCTGATTGATGTTTCTCTCTCATCAATGTTTCTAACTCTCTATCCCACTCCATTCCTCTCTGTAAAAAATCAATAAAATATATTTTTAAAAAAAGAACTTTAAAATTTAGAATGCCATAAATTGGAATACCTTTGACAGTTGATCCCCATCTGATACTTAGACTCTCAGACCTTAATATCTTCATCTGCAAATTATGGATGGTAAATCAAACCCAGAATTATTAAAATTATAAAGTGAGTTTACATGTGTGAAATTCAGAATATAGTGATAACACACATACACACAATTCTAGTTCACTTCTGGTCAAGCATCAGTTAATACTTGTTGTTTAGATAAATAAATAAAATACTATAAAGACCCTACAAATTCTAATTTTTCTTTTAGTTGCTTTTTATATTTACCTAATAATAATTATTCATGAATATTGAAACTTTGGAAGATAATTGTTCCAAATTTTACATTTGAATATATGAAAAGTTAAAAACATTTTTAAATCAATTTCACTAAAATACCAGTATTTAAATGTCTTCTATACCAAAATGTTAATCATCCTAAAATATTAAAATTAATCACATGTATTTTTTAAAGGATTCTTAACATAATAGACGTCTATTTAATGCACTAAAAAGTATAGAATCATATGTGCTATTAAATGCATAATTTATGGGAGAGAACACAGATGGCTATGAAGGGGCCTGCTGTGAGTACTACTTAAACTAGAGCAAATCCAGCCCCCAAATAATGAATCACCTTGGAAAGAGAACTAGCTGAAATGACAAAGATCTCATGACTGAGACATGTATCACCAAGTTATAGTGAATTCATTCATTTATCAAAAAGAACATTTGAGTAGGTGACAGTTATGTTTCATATGTAAAGGCAGATTAAGAAGAAAAAAAAGAGTGTAATCCTCTGGACAAAGGAAACATCAATTTGTCCTTCATAGTTGGTGTCAGTGAAATGGTAACATGGACTAGTCTGTCTTAAATGGCTATCTATTCCTCTTCTATAATGATTATCTTAAAAACTGTCATGCTGCCAACTGTTCACAAGACAGTATCTTTTGATTGCTATTTAAACTAAATCTAGTTACTAAAGTTCCACTTTTAAGAATTTCACATTTTTCCAGTTTGATTCAAATTGTTTTTTTCTTTCTAGAGATTCAAAGTTGCTGTCTCATAGAAGTGTGATGATGTCTAAATGATATGAAATTCACAATCAATTGTGGCTGCATTTCTTGGACTCCAGTTTTGAATTCCCTTTGGTTGTATTAACATTTTGGCCTTTTGTTGGCAATGAAGATATTTAAGCAAAGGAGTTAATTTAAATGGTGAGGGGATTTCAATGGTGTGTGAAGAATTAGAGGAAACTGATGCTAGGCACTTATTATAGAAATGTTTCCTCAGGATCCTTCACTGGACAGAAGCCACTAAACTCTTCTATAAATCTCTTTCAGTTACCATGGAGAATGTTTATATTTGTGTTAATTTTTTCTCTAGAAATGTCATCAGAATAATGCATTTTAAATATCTTAAAAGAATATTTTTCACTAGTAGCTTCATTACATATTTTATAGAGCTCAGTATCTTCTTTCTCATATCCATCAGTAAATCTCTTCACTGAAGTGGCTATGTATGTAAGTCTTAATGAGAGAGAATTATTGCAATTTCTTGAAGAAACAAGGTTAAAACCTGTACTTCAAAATACTGGAAGTTTGATTAGTTTGAAATTGTCAACAGTATGAATCGAGCTAAATCTAGAAGGGAGTTAAATAACTAACTCATCAATAAAAACTACCACAAATATTCAAAAGTTGAGGATAATCCAGTTCAAAGAAATGCTGTTGTAATCTATTAGCTAACTCACTTTTATTTAAACACCAAAGGAGATGAATCATTTTCAATCTTTTAAAATCCAGCTGAAAATAATTAAAAATTATTAGTATATTCTAAATAATTTGTTGTATTAAAATTTGTTGGCCTTTTCTTACACTGAATCTTTGCAGAATTTAAATTACTGAGAATGCAGCAGCATTTTGGAGGTCATTTCTGAGCTCTGGGTTGTTACTTCTTTTTTTATTTTTCTTATTCTTCTCCCATGGTATAGAACAACTTAAGAGATGACTAAATAATTATAAGTGGATTTAAATAGACAGAACTCATATCTTCACAGAATTGCATTATTAAATACATCTTTATAATGTTTGTTATAGAACTGTCCTCTCCTAAACAATAACAATAAAAAATATCCTTGGCCTAGATTTTTCCCAATAAGTTCTTCCAAATTTCTAAGCAACTTTTAAGATAATTTCCATAAAATACAAAGTATGCTAAATTAAATATGGTTATCTTCTAGTTTTCCATTATTACCAACAACACAGCAATGGACATATCCTATATAATAAAAACCTAATATGCTAAGTAACCAGTCTTCTAGTCATCCATTCAACCAAAGTGTAATATGCTAATGATATGCTAAGGTTGCTCAACTACTTGCTATGACTTGCACTGACCACCAGGTGGAATACAGTTGACTGGTTGACCAGTTGCTATGATGTTCACTGACCACCAGGGGGCAGATGTTCCAACCAATAGGTTAGCTTGTTGCTGGGGTCTGGCCAATCAAGATTCAGCAAGATGGGCCAGACAAACCCTGGAGTCCTTCCGTAGTCCCTCCCTAGCTGGCCAACCTCCTGTTTCCTTCCCCGCCTTCATTATGCACTGGTGGGTGCCTTGGAGTGGCCTGAACCCTGTCACAATCCAGGATCCCTTGGGGAATGTTGGAAAGCCACTTTCAGCCAGATCCTGCAGGCCAAGCTGAGGGACTTCACTGATGAATGAATTTGTGAACCAGGTCTCTAGTTTATATGTAAATCATTAACAGCTCTGTGATTTTTCTATTACTAGATTCCTAGAAGTGAGATGATTAGGATAATGACTAAATATTTAATCTTCTTGCTACATATTATTAAGTTATTGTACAAAAGGGAAATACCATTCTATATAATAAAGGCTAATATGCAAGTAGACTGAACAACAGAACAACAGGTCGCTATGAAGTGCGCTGACCACCAGGGGGGAGATGCTCAACATAGGAACTAGCCCCTGGTGGTCAGTATGCTCCCACAGGGGGAGCACCCCTCAACCAGAAGCCAGGATCATGGCCAGTGAGCACAGCAGTGGTGGCAGGAGCCTCTCTTGCCTTCCTGACAGCACTAAAGATCCATCAGGGTATGTCTGCCTGCCAAGTTAGGCCTGCTCCCCACTGTGAGAGTGCAGTCTAGCTGAGGAACTATCCCAACTGCACAAATTTCATGCACTGGGCCTCTAATCTATGATAATAAAAGCATAATATGCTAATTAGACTGGACAATCTTCCAGACAAAGCCATGGCTGCTAGGGAAGCTCAGGTCCAAGGTGCCAGAGGAAAGCCAGTGCTGGCACCCAGGGAAGGAAGGCCTACTCTTGCATGAATTTCATACACCGAGCCTCCAGTTTTATATATGTTATATGTAGGAATACTTTTTCATCTAAATCTCTTCAACTTTGTCCATATAAAGGGTATAACTTGTTTGTTAAAATTTACATTTTTTCAAAAGTATAGAAAAATAATAAAGCCAAAAATGAAAAAGTTGCCATGATCATCTTTGCATTATGGAATTGCATAAACTTTATTTATTTATTTATTTTTGAATCTTTGAAGGGAACAAACTCATTATGTACTTCATCCTCTCCCTCTGTAACCACTTCATTTCCCCCTATCAGCACTCACAACTATTCTCCTGATTCCAAAATTAGTCTTTCCTCCTTCAATACAACAGTCAAGATAACCCCTTAAAAATGAACCCACAATGTGAAGTACTATTCAGAATACACCAGTGGTTTCAGATATCATAGAGTAGAAGCTAAAATGCTTATAATGGTCTCCATATGTGGGAACCTCTTTCCACGTCCCGCATGGTTCAGGGTTCCCAGTTCAGGGTTCGGTTTCTGAAGGGGGCAGCACGCAAACAAAATGAGAGACTAGAAAATATTAATTTGGCGATATTGGGGGGCCAGGTGGGAGCCTTCCTCTAGTGGAAAGGACTGCCACTTGCTCTGGCCTTTTTCTCCCTTTTATTAAGGCTTTGGGACACACCCCTAGCCTTTAGGCAGGAAATAAAAAAAACAGAAATTAACATGAAACAAACAGATAGAGGTTGCTTCAAACAATAATGTTTCGACTAAACAGTGAGTAATTAGCTCTGACCTTTCAGAGCAATTAAGGTTGACCAGCCTTCTGGCTTCCTGTTTACATCCATTTAGTGAGAACAATATTTGGTTTCCGACATTGATAGGTTTCTGACTCTACCTCTTCCTGTTCTTTTTCTCACTTGCTATACATGGGCCTGTTTGCTGTTCTTTAAACATGTCAGACACACTGCCATCTCAGAGAATACTTATGTCTGGACTACATAATTCTGTAGTCCCCCCCTCCTGTACATGATTCTCTCTCTCAATAACCTCAAACCTCTTGTGAAATGTTGATTGTGAAGTTTTAGCTGATCACCATATCCAAATGTACAACTACTGTCTCCCCAGACAATACCTACTCCCTCCTTGCTACCCTGTTTCCCCGAAGGTAAGACATCCCCCAAAAGTAAGACCTAGCGAATCTTTGGAAGCAGAAATTAATATAAGACACTGTCTTTTTTTTCCAGGAAACAGGGTAATTATTTTTTATCACTGTCTAACACCAGACATTTTGCATAGTTATCAAGATACTAGAGGCCCAATGCACAAAATTTGTGCACGAGATGGGTGTGTTCTTCAGCGCAGCCTGTACCCTCTCCAATCTGGGGTCCCTCTCACAATCTAGGACTGCTAGCTCCCAACTGCTCACCTGCCTGCCTTCCTAATTGCCCCTAATCGCTTTTGTTTGCCAGCCTGATCACCCCCTAACCATTCCCCTGCTAGCTTGATTAATGCATAACTCTCCCCTGCCAGTCTGTTTGCCCCTAACTGCCCTCCTTGCAGGTCTGGGTCCCCCAAAACTGCCCTTCCCTGAAAACTTGATCACCCCCAACTATCCTCCGCTGCAGGCCTGATCACCCAAAACTATCTTCTCTGGCAGGCCTGGTCCCTCCCAACTGCCCTCCTCTGCTGGCCATCTTGTGTCCACATGGGGGCAGAAACTTTGACCACATGGGGACAGTCATCTTGTGTGTTGGAGTAATGATCAATCTGCATATTACTCTTTTATTAGGTAGGATAGAGGCCTGGTGCAATGGTGGGGACCAGCTGGTTTGCCCTAAAGAGTGTCCCAGATCAGGGTGGGGGTTCTCTTGGGTCATGGGGTGGCCTGGGCGAAGGGCCTGTGGTTGTTTGCAGGCTGGCCATGCCCTCTGGTGACCTAAGTGGAAGCCCTGATATCTGGGATTTATTTATCTTCTACAATTGAAACTTTGTAGCCTGGAGTGGAGCTGAATCTTCTGCTCACTCTGTGGCAGCAGCCATTTCTGTTGGAATTTTTTTATCTTTTATGATTGAAACTTTGTAGCCTTAAGCGGATACCTGGGCTGGCCAGGGTGTGTCGAAATCTTGGCTTCTTCCATAGCTGGGGCAACCCAAGCCTCCCTCCTGCTCTCTCTGTGGCTGTAGCCATCTTGGTTGGGCTGATTTGCATACTTGTTCCTGATTGGCTGGTGGGTGTGACTGGTGGGCATAGTGTGTGGGTGTAGCAGAGGTATGGTCAATTTGCATATTACTCTTTTATTAGGTAAGATTATATTATTTTTCCCCACTAAAATATAAGCTCTGTGAGGGTTGGGATTTTTGTCTTTTTTTTACAGGTTGTATCTCTGGTCTTCCCAACAGGGCCTGGCAAAAATGTAGGAGCTTAATGAATGAATGAATAAAAGCAGGGGCAAGGGCAACAAAGGGCAACTAATAAGCTTTTTATTAGTATCTTGCAAAGCTTACAGATTTCTAGTTTTGAACATGTATATGATCCTTTCTTTTACTTAAGGTTAAAATGATGTTTACAATTCAAACCCACTGATATATTCATGGGTTAAAGATTTAAAAGAATTTTTAGCCATTTAAGGAAAAAAACTTTGAGATTAGTAAAATAAATAAGCAGAACTAAATCAATTTATATTTTATATTGAGAAATACATTGTCATTTTAGTTTTTACTTTATTTTACTTTAGAAAGTAAAATAGTGAAAGCTATTGGATTTCATTTAATTTCCATGCAACATAAGTTTACTGCAGATCAAGAAAACACATACAACTTTTGATTCTTTTATTAACTAATATAATTTACTTAATATTTCTATTGCATTTAAAATGTTATACCATCATGTCTTTGCATGATTTATAAAACAAACACACACATAAGAGGTTTTAGCATTGAGCTTATTAAATTGTCAGTGTCATCAGTAATATTTTCAAATATATTTTATTAGCTTAGTACAGTACTTACAAGGATGTTAAACACATATTTTAAGCTATGTATAAATGCCAAGAACTCCATTGAGAATCATTAAGCAAAAGCTTTAAAGTGTTTTATATGGTTATAACAACTCTCAACACAAAGTTGTTTTTCAATTTTTCCCAGGACTTCTAAACATAGAACACAAATAAAAACTTTATTGCTTGAAAAAAAAATATGAAGTCAGGTAGCACCCTTGCTTTAGAATTAGAATTCTAATAGAAGAGATGAAAAGGAATATAAAATTTTTATAAGAAAAGACAAAAAAACTGAAAAATATGTCATAATTCAGTATCTTCATATTAACTTAAAATAAACATTTAATCTATGCCATAAAAATTGTAATAACAAAATAGAAATATCAGAAATAGAAATAACATCCTATAATCACAAAGAGGAAATGATCCTATCTTTTATGTTTTTATGCACATATTTAGAAACACAAACAGATGCCCTGAAAAGAAATGTAAATCACAAGTTCATGTTGCAACTGTAATCCCCAGTGTATTATGCAATACCTCTATTCTTCATTCTTCATATTCTATAGCTATTTTTTACCTCTTCACTTGCACTACACAGAATCTTCTGGCAAAACAACAAGAACAACAACAAAACTCCAGCAATTTATTTCTTATTATTGCCAGAAAGTGCACCACAAAAATACTAATTTCAAAGAAAACAGATCTTCATTGTAATATTTCATATTTATTTAAGAAGACTACATAAGCAAAAATTGCTAAACTATCAAGAGAGTCAGTACTATGTGTCATAGCATGAAGAAGACATGGAAAAATTAATCTTTCACATTTCACTTTCAATGTAAAATTGTAACTGAGGCATATTCCTGAAAGCAATTTTCCAAGTTTTCCAAGTTTTGAATCTTATCTACTCTCTGATCTTCACAGGAAGTGGGCACAGGGGTAAAGGTAATGAATTCATCTCCCTGAAAAATCTGTTACCCTTCGTATTCAAGGCTGAATTGAGGGAACCTAGACAAAAAAAAAATTGTGTTTCTGTTTACGCTCATTTTAATAGAATGGGGATATTCTTTTAAATGCTCTGCAACTGAAACTAGATTTGAGGAAGTGAATAGAAAGTGAAACAAAATAACATTCATAAAAATGAAAAATGCTAAATAGTCAAAATAATGTCATAGTATTAACATAATCACCAAGTGTGTTATAATCCTTCAATTCTCATTAATTTTTCTATATTCCATATACCATATAGCACTCAAAAGTATTAACATAAAGTGGGAAATATTTAGTTCCACTTAATTTACTGTGTGTTTTTTTATTTACTAACACAACAAACCTAATACTTATCTTGTCATCCCAAGTAATGAGTTGTGTTCCTTAAATGAACTTAGTTCCAATAACTTCAGCACATTGTTAGGATTTAAACAGAAATGTTTATTCTGTGATTTGGTGGAATGAATTTTCAAAATTCTAGTTTTTCCAATTTGGTAAAACTTAGAATGAGTAAAAACATCTAATACATAAAGAATCAATACCCAGTACCCGTGATGAGCCATATGATTTCTTTCTTGTAATATTTTTTCTCCAAAATATGAACACTTGGGAACATACGGCAGAGTGTTCAATACCCCCATTTTCTCACCATTATGCATAATAAGCCACACCTCAACTAGTTTTGTAGTTGACTGAATCTTTTATAGGGACTAATTTTAACACTGTAATTTTCTAGACCAATTTATATATCAGCATTTTATTTTTATTTCATTTATTTATTTATTTATTGCTTTCATAAACTTAATTTTTTTAATATCAAATGATAATAAAAAGTGAGTCTATTTCTGGGCTCCCCACTCCCTAGTTCCATTAGAGTAGCTGTCAGTCTTAATGCCAATAATACACTATCTGTATACTCTAGCTTTACAATAATTCTGAAAGTCAAATAGCCAAAATTCTTTAATTTTGTCTTCAAAATTATTTTAGATTTTCTAGTTCTTTATCATTCTATATAAATTATAGAATATACTTGTCAATTTCTACATAAAAACCTGGTAGTATTATGATAAGGATTGCAACAACTCTAAATATCAGTTTGGGGAAAATTCACATGTAAACAATAGTGGACCTTTTAATCCATGAGTATGAATCATTTCTTCATTCATTTATTTTTATTATTTATCAGAGGCCCAGTGCACAAAATTCTTACATGGGGAAGTGGGTCCCTCCATCCAGCCTGCACCTTCTCCAACCTGGACCCTCGAGGGATGTCCAACTGCCTCTCACAATCCAGGACCACTGGCTCTTAACCCCTCATCTGCCTACCTGCCTGATTGTCCCTAACTGCTCCCTTACCAGCATGATCATCCCTAACCACCTCTGCCTGGCCCTGCACCCAGGACCCAGGCTTTCTTCTCTCTGGCAGGTAACCAGAACCAGGGCCAACTTTGCCCAGGCCAGCTGCAGTTATAGGGGACTGCAGGGCATATGGCTTGTTCCTCTCCAGGTCCACAGCCTGGCTGGCCCCCAATCCTCTCTCCCCAGTGTTGAGTTTCTGAGCCCCATTAAGGGGTGATGGCATAAGGGCGTGATGACCATTTAAATCTTAGGTCTTCATTCTATAGGATTTCTTTCAGCATTTTATTAAGGGGGTGGAGTGACAGGTGAGGAATTCTAAAACTGCCAGATATAATGGAAGATTTTAAAGGGCTCTTTATTTAGCAAAATGGAAGATTGAATGATTTTTACCAAGTTAATGTAAGTGTATTCTCAAACATTTTCTCAATACAGGGCCAACAATAATTTGGTCAAGTTAGGGCATCTATTATCATTATCTATAAAACAAAACAATTTATCTGTTTGTTTCATGAATGTGTTATATTAAATCTTGTTTTTCTTTGATGGTATTCAGTAGAGGAGAAAGAGCCTTTCTTTTTCATTCATACTGACTCTACTTTAATTACCCTCACATTACTACAATAGCCATCAATCTACAGAGCTCTTGCTACTCAGATTTGAAAGGGGATTGAATTCTCTTAGTAACATTTGAACAAAATAAGCATCAATCTTAGATATAGCATATCTCACTAACGAGGTTCTTATTTTCCTTTTCACTCTTTCCCAGTTGTCCCCACCATTCCAATGGCTTTAACTCCATTTATAGGCTGATGATTTATAAATTAGAAGATTTCTTCCAAATCCCTTTTCTTAGTTTCATATTTGTGTATACAACCACCTGCTTGGCCCTTAATTGCTCCCCAAAATATTTCCTATCCTTCATTTTTTTTTTTTTTTACTTTTCAGGAAATGATTCCTCAACCATGCTTTTCCTGAAGTCTAAAGCTTAGGATTCACTCCATTATGTCCCTCAGCCCCATCACTAAATTTAATTCTCCAAACTGTCTCAACTGAGTGCTCTCTTCTTAATCTATTTTACCACCATCTTTTTAAAGACAAAATTACAGAATAATTTGGGTCCTTGTTTTCATTTTTACCTGCCTTTACTACTTTATCTTTACAACTCATGAAGGGAGAATTTTTAAAATAATTAAGTCATTCTACGCCATTTTAAATGTTTATGTTACTAGTTTATAGTAAATGTTTAGAATGTACCCTATTACAATATTAATTTTTCATCTAGACTCACAAGCTTCTTTCTTTATAATCTGACCTTTGCCTTCCTCTCTAGGGCACTATTATGCTAGGATCTCCCTGACTCTCCAAGCTTCAACTACATGACCATTTTTTAAAGCCTGGATTAAGCTGAGTTCTTATAAAACTGAGTCCTCAAACATGCTGCTCCCTCCACTTGGAAGCTTGCTCCTTTACCTGGTTAATTCTTGAATTGTGCTACAATCTATAGTTATATAAATAATAATCTCTTAGATCCAGTAAACTTCCCCTTCATAAAACTTAACCCTTTATGATTATCTCTCCTCTTCATATGGCTATAATTTTTGAGAGGGCATTGCTATAGCACTGGAGTTGATCTCTGCTGTACTATTGGAGCTTAACATGATGTTTGATCCATAATTGGCTAACAAACTTCTTTTGATTGACCAAGAAAATTAAAAAAATACATGGTACTTTAAAGACAGAGAATATCTCTTCCACTTTAGGAAAGGGACTATTTCTCTTAGAATATAATCTGTAGGTTATTAATAAGTTTTAAATGAATGATATTGTTACTAAAAGTTATCTAAAAGAAAACATATTTCTTTGACTTATTTATAATAAATGTTGTGGTTCAATTTTCTAGAAAGATACTGCTACCTACTTTATTTCTGAAAGTTATGTTAAATCATTGTGGTATGAAACACATGCATATGAATAATTATTTAAATTATAATACAAGAAATTTATAATTATTTAGAAATCAAAGATTTAAATGATTTAGTAGTTCCTACTTTAAACTTTTTCCTATTGGAACTCATTGATTTGTTTTTCTCCTCATCTTTCAACCCAGAAGCTCTAAGTTTGACACTTTTATCACCCCAATGGAATTCCTGGTTTTCATTTGCAAAGCACACCTCATTTTTACAAGTGAAACGTTTCACTTTTACAGGTGAAACATCATGGCCTAAGGAGCACAAGCAAATTTAACAACCAGCTCTGCTTTATTGCTCTGCTCTCTGTTAACACAGACTGAACTTTCTCATAAGATAAGATTGTGTTACAGAAGCAAAATGCTTTTCAATTTAGAAATGGAAGGCTATCCACTGAACTTGCTTCAATATTTCTTCATGGGAAGTGCCATGGTTTTAGAGTGTCCACCTCACTTATCTCCATGCTGATGATAGCTCCTTGTGAAGTGCAGAAGTTCATTTGTGCCTCAGTATGTTTCTACACTCAGTTTTATTGGCTATTCAAACCCATTTCCCTGGCTCCAGGGGACAAACAAAATAGAAACACATCAATTGGCTCAGAGAAAACATGGGCCACTGGGAAACCAGGAGTCTAGTTTTAGTTCTAATTACAACCCCAATGGCCTCTGAGCAGTTCTGTTAATTCTCTATTTTAGTCTCTAATCTATAAAATATGGGATTGATTGGATGCACTCTAAGAAGTCTTTAACTCACTTTCTGTTACTCTATTTTTCCATTTCTTAACTGAAAACACAATAACTTTATTAAAATACTAACCTTTATTTCCTTAACTTATGTTGAACACCAAACTGTGGCAAGGTCATACCTCTGTTCATTTAAATTCCTAAGATGCATACTTTTATTATCTTATACAGGGTGTCCCCCCAAAAATGTATATGTATTTCAACAGCTGATAGCTCAATTTTGAAAATTAAATGTAAAAGTGCTTTTATAATCATTCAAAGGATGTGTATTGTTTTCGGGGACACCTATATATTTTTGTGACATTATTATTATTTTTTTATCTATCAAAAATATATTGTGGAGACTTAGACTTTAAGGCAGTGCTCCTCTTTCAATGTCTACCTAACCTCAGATGAGCATTTCAGCTGTATGTGGAGAAGTAGAGGATATATTTTAATATAGTAACAAAATGTGATTTAAATTTATGTTATTTCCTCAGTAGATTGGCTTTGAGTTTTTTCTTTCTCAAAAATCTATATCATGGCCTACTGGAGGGGCTACCTCAGAGGACTAGCATTTGTGTTTGGGAAATTCCCTTCCATGTCCTCTGACCTCCTTTATCTGGAGCTTCACATACCATTCATTGCTCTTTGTTGGTAGCTGTCTCTGCAGACCTGGGAAGAACCCTTAATTATTGCTAATGTTGTCATTCAACTATTATCATTTTTCTCCTATTTCCTTAGTGATGCCAAACTTCCCATAAGATGGAATTTTAAATTAGATGGTTAAGGAGGTTAGAAAAATGTATAGTAAGTTTCTGTAAAACATATTGGAGGATACCATTTAAAGTTACTACTTCTTTATAGTTGAAGTCAATTATTAAACTAAAAGCAATGACCATGTTTTATAACTCAGTTTTACGCAGTGAATTTTGATAATTAAAATACATATTTACAGCAAAAATACAGTTACCACAATCATTAAAAAGAGACAGAACACCTTTTGTTACACTGTTTTTTCTACTGGTTCCTTAAAATGTTGGAAAAGTTTTCTAACATTTAGGTTACTTTTTCTTTCACTTATCTTTACAGAATATATTGTCCTATTGTGTGCTGAATGCCATTAGTTTATGTCTATGCTGTGTCATTTGATCCTCAAAGGAAAACAGGATGGAGAGTATAGTTCCCACTTTACAAACAAAGAGAAAACTGAAGCCATTATAACACAGCTAATAAACTGAGAGACAATAATTTAAACTGGACTTAATTGTCTAATTCAAAGTTGTTTATTTTTCGTTTTAAAGTAGTAGTTTGACTAATTTAAGAAAAACTTTGGTAAATTTATAGGAAGTCAGAATTTTTAAACTTAGTTTTAAAGTTTCAAATACATACAATTCGAATGAACACAGCAGTTAAATAACTTTCCCAATAAAAAGCTCTGTTTATGTTAAACTCCCATTTGACTCATTATAAATTCTTACTTCTACAGTCAGTGAGTCATTGAAAACATAATACTTTTCTAGGCACTTTGTGTATATACTGCAGATTACTATTTTGCTTTATTGAGCAATTATATTTTATAGATGTTAAAAAGATAAATGCTAGAATTACCCTGAATAAATCACCACAAATTTTAAAAGTCAAAATTAACAAAGTTAATTGCTGGTTAATTACAGTCCAAACAAAATTAAATTAATTATATTTTCTTGATCAACGAAGAGAAATATTTTCAAATAACTTTTCTCAAACAATAGTGTGGGAGTCCATGTCTTAAGAAATAATAAATTTCTTACATATGCATTAATTATATGCATTAATTAATATTGATTATTAATTTTTCTTAAAGATATCACTGTCTACATCAAAATAAAGAAAAACTAAAGATTAAGCTTTTCATCTTTCTGATGCTTCTTATAAAATTAAAGCTGGAACCTGGAGTATGCTATTACAAGTGATTGAATTTGTTAGGCTCTGAATATATGCTTAAGGTACTTTGAGCTCCTTGGTTCTGTGAATTTTTAATTTTTATCAAATTTGAAAAAAAATATTGCTAATTTTCCCTTTAAATATATATTTTGCCCCACTGAAACATATCTGCTTTCTTTTGAGAGACAATTAGCTATGGAAGTTCCTCCATAGCTCAAATGTTCTGTTAATCATTCTTTGGCCTTTTCCCCATTTTTGCTTCATTTTGAAGATTTTTTTTTTATTGTTATGTCTTCAAAAGCATTAATCTTTTTTTCTAAAATGTCATATTGGCTATTATTCCCATATCACACATTTTATTTTCACCTCTACAAGTTCAATTTTATCTATTTATTTTATATCTTTTATATTTATACTTAATGTATTCAATCTTTCCTCAGCCTTTGAACATGTGGAATTCTATATAATAGTAAGGTAATATGCAAATTGACCCTAATGGCAGAACAACCAAAAATGACCAGAAATGACCACCACTTTGATGTGCACTGACTACCTTGGGGCAGACGCTCAATGAAGGAGCTGCTCCCTGGTGGTCAATGCACTCCCACAGGCCAGAAGCAAAGCTCACAGCTGGTGAGTGCAGAGGCGGTGGCAGTAGCCTCTCCTGCCTCCACAGCAGTGCTAAGGAGCATCGAGCTGAGCAGTAAGGAGCGAGCAGGTGGGCAGTAAGGAGCAAAGAATCCCAGATTGCAAGATGGATGTCCGACTGCTGGGGACATGGGTCCAAGCCAGCAGTCAGACATCCCCAAGGGATTTCGGGACTGCGAGAGGGTGCAGGTTGGGCTGAGGCATTCCCCCTCCCCCCAGTGCATGAATTTCATGCACTGAGCCTCTATTAGTTATTATAACTGTTTTAATATCATTATCAGCTAAGTATAACATTCATATAATTTCTGGGTTGATGTTAGTGATTGATGTTTTTGCTCATTTTATACATTATAAGTTATATTCTCTTTCTTCTTTACATGCCTGGATGTCAGATATTGATAATTTTACATTTTAAGGTGCTAGGTATTTTTTATATTCCTATAAATATTCTCTTTTTCCCCCAATCATATATGAGGATAGAGGTCCTGTGTGATCTAGCCCATTACTCCTCTGACTGTATCTCCTCCTCCTACTTTTTTTTTTTTAAATAAGAAGAGTGGCATTTCATGCTTTTAATTTTTATTGTTCAAAATATTGCACATATCCTCTATCCTCTTATTCTGTTATGAGGTGTGGCTAAGTCACTTGATCTTATCTAGTCTTGGTTTTAAGCTTTGTTAGGCAGGACTAGAACAGTTTTTAGTCTGGGATCATTGTTTCCCTTATGAAGCAAAACCTTCTGAGTACTCTACCAACTATCTTTTTATTTATAAGTTTTTCTCCTCAGGCTGGCTGGATCAAAAACTATTTCTAACCCTTTGTGATTTTTCAAGGACTTTTTCCTCTAAATTTTTTGAAGTTTATTTGTTGAATGGTGGGAATTTGTTCATATACATACACTGATTACTATTCAACTGAGTGGTTGAAGAGGACCCACTCCAGATCTCTCAAATTCTCTGTGTAGGCCTTTTTCTCTGGAACCTTTTCCTGTGAACATTAGCCCCAAGCCTCCCCAAGTTCCCAGTCCATCTCCTCATTTTAGAAGTCTCCTGGGTTCTAACTGAATTCCCCTTCCTGTACCTGCCTGCAAATTCTCTACAGTTGTAAACTGAGACAAATATAGAGATCAATTTATTTTTTCCCACTACTCAGGAATGAATGTCTATATTTGCCTGATGTTAAATATCTTAAAAGTAATTGTTTCCTGTATTTAGTATGATATTTTAGTTGTTTCAGATCGAAAAGATATACAATTTCTATTATTTCATCTTAGTATGAAGTAGAATTTGAAAGCTATTACTCTTATCATTCAAAAATCACTGCATGATAAAATTTCCTTATCTTTTATAGGTTTATTAATATATTTAACCCCTTTATCATAAATCAAGAAAAATAATATAATCATTGACTCAGATAGTATTATTCAGAAGAAATATTATACTGTACATAACTTATCCATTTAGTAGCTAAATGCTTTTGATGAGAAAATATAAATAGCCATCCAATCTATGCATTATACCTGTAGAGACCAGAAAATTATTTTCTAAGAGGAAATCCATTTTCTTTTAGAATAATAGGCTTGATAGAACAATTTTTTTTTCTTTACATTTTTGTGAAATCGGTACTTCATTGTTCCTTGATCTACTCCTACTGGGAATTAAAATTAAATATAAGTGGTCTAGTACATGACAACATTTAAAATTAGTTATAGTATCTTTCATTTTCTCAAAGTTGTGTCTTCTTGGATAACAGTTTCAAGTGCCTTAAATCAATTGCAAATGTTATAGCTTTTTGCTCTGTCATCATTCTCATCTGTAAACAATACTTTTTTACTTCAAGTCATGTCATTGTGTTGTTTTACTAGCTTTTTAACCTCCTAAGATTAGAAAATATTATATTGTTCCATAGTCAATGTTGGTTTTCCTTTTTCCTACATATTTTTTTAAATATCTGCAATCATCATTACTGCATCTCATAGGATATTTTTCTTTTGTTTTTGATGGAAAATCATTAGAATTTCTTTTCTTCAAAGTTTATGGATGGTCAACTCTCAGTGTTAAATTATCTGATAGCTTTTTTTATCTATCATTTTCAAATGATTGTTTAACAAAACATTTTAGTGGACACCTAACTTTATTCATGTTGAAAAGTGAATAAACAGTATAATTTCATTCTTGATAGATAACCTATTTTTGCTCTCTGCCTACAAAGCTGATCTGCAGTTTGACTTTGTTGTTTGTAGGTTTAGATTTGTTTTTACTTTTTCTCCTTATGATTTGTTTTATTTTGTGAATCTAAAGATTTATTATTTCTATGAACTCTGGAATTTCTCTAATATATTTTCTTCTTCATTAGTTTTTTTCTGAAATTATAATAAAGTACATACTAAAACTTTTCCCTATTTTTATCTTAACTATTAATACTTTATAATTTTTATCTTTCAGTGCTACATTCTGATCCTTTAAATCATATATATCATGAACTATTTTTCCATTTTTATTTTTCTATCATTTGAGCTCTCCATTGACAATTTTATGATTGTAACTTAACTTTTAATTTCCCCTTATTTACTTCTGACTTATTGAGAGCAATTTTTTCTTTTTCTTTTTTTAATCTTTATTGTTAATATTATTACAGATGTTTCTCTTTTTTACCCCATAATTCCCCTCCACCCAGTTCGCACCCCTTCCTAGGCCCTCACCACTCCACTGTCCGCATCCATAGGTACTACATTCCTGCATATAAAATCTTTGTCTAATCTCGTCCTACAAATCACATACCCGCTTCTCTCTGAGAATCATCATTCTGTTTCATTTCCATGCCCCTGATTCTATTTCATTCACCAGTTTATTCTGTTCATCAGGGTTTTTATTCATTTAATTTTTAGATTCACTTGTTGATAGATATGTATTTGTTGTCACTTTGTTGTTCATAATTTTTTATCTTTACCTTTTTCTTCTCCTTCCTCTTCTTAAAAATACCCTTTAGAATCCTAATAAAAGAGTAATATGCAAATTGACCATACCTCTGCTACACCCTCAAGAGACACTCACCAGCTATGCCTATGAGCCAATCAGAGCAAGTATTAACCCAACCAAGATGGCTACAGCCACAGAGAGAGCAGAAGGGAGGCTTAGGTTGCCACTGGAGATGGAGGAAGCCAAGTTTTCCACACACCCTGGCTGGCCCAGGCCTCTGCTTAAGGCAACAAAGTTTCAATGGCTTCCACCACTAGCAAGCAGAAGGCTTGGATCCACTCCATGCTACAAAGTTTCAATTGTAGAAGATAAATAAATCCCAGATACCAGGGTCTCTGCTTGGGACACTGAGGAACATGACCAGCCTGCAAACAACCACAGGCCACTCTCCCAGTCCACCCCATGACCCAAGGAAACACCAACTCTGATCGAGGACACCCTTCAGGGCAAACCAGCTGGGCCCCACCCATGCACCAGGCCTCTATCCTATCTAATAGAAGAGTAATATGCAGATAGACCATCACTCCAAACACACAACATGCCCCCATGTGGACACAAGATGGCCACCAGAAGATGGCCAGCAGGGGAGGGCAGTTGGGAGGGACCAGACCTACAAGGGAGGGCGGTTTGGAGTGATCAAACATGCAGGGAAGGGCAGTTAAGGGTGATCAGGTCGGCAGAGAAGGGAAGTTGGGGGCAAACAGGCTGGCAGAGGTGCAGTTAGGCATCAATCAGATTGGCAGAAGAGTGGATAGGGGGTGATCAGGCTGGCAGGCAGAAGCGGTTAGGGGCAATCAGGAAGGTAGGCAGGTGAGCAGTTGGGAGCGAGCAGAACTGGATTGTGAGAGGGATGTCCGACTGCCCCTTTAGGCCCTAAATGGGCAGTCGGACATCCCTGAAGATGTCCCAGATTGGAGAGGAAGCAGGCTGGGCTGAAGGACACCCCCAACCATGCATGAATTTCATGCACCAGGCCTCTAGTTTTATATAATACTGGTTTGGTGGTGATGAACTCCTTTAGCTTTTTCTCATCTGTGAAGCTCTTTATCTGACCTTTAATTCTAAATGATAGCTTTGCTGGGTACAGTCTTCTTGATTGTAGGTTCTTGCTATTCATCACTTTGGATATTTCTTGCCACTCCCTTCTGGTCTGCATAATTTTTGTTGAGAAATCAGCTTACAGTCTTATGGGTACTCCCTTGTAGGTACCTTTTTTTTGTTTTTGTGTTTTTCCTTGCTTCTTTTAATATTCTCTCTTTGTCTTTGCCCTTGGTATTTTAATTATGATGTGCCTTGGTGTGATCCTCTTTGGATTCATCTTGTTTGGAGTTCTCTGTGCTTCCTGGACTTGTTAGTCTATTTCTGTCACCAGGTTGGGGAAGTTTTCTTTCACTATTTCTTCAAGTAGATTTCCAATATCTTGCTCTTTCTCTTCTGGCATCCCCATAATTTGGATGTTGGTACACTTGAAGTTGTCCCAGAGGCTCTTTATATTTTTAAATTATTTTTCTTTCAGCTTTTATGATTTGGTGTTTTTTACTTCCTTGTATTTTGTGGGAACCTCTTTCCACGTCCCGCGTGGTTCAGGGTTCCCGGGTCAGGGTTCGGGTTCTGAAGGAGGCCGCACGCAAATTAAATGAGAGACTAGAAAACATTAATTTGGCAATATTGGGGGGCCAGTCCTTTCTCTAATGGAAAGGACTGCCACCTTCCTTTGGCCTTGCCATCCCTTTTATTTAGGTTTGGGATACACCCTTTGCCCTGAAGCAGGCAATTCCAGTAACAAGTAGATTATCTTATTAGTCAGGATTGACATGATTATTTGATGGGGAAGTTCATTGTCTCAATTAGATAGGAAGTGGCTGGTTTTGACCTTTCAGAGCTTCAAGGTTGACCAGCCTTCTAGCCTCCTATTTACATCCATTTAGTGAGAACAATGTTTGATTTCTGACACTATTTCAAATCATTGACTTGATCCTTGTGGTCCTTTAGTCTACTGTTGAATCATTGTATATTATTCTTTATTTAATTCAGTGTATGCTTAATTTGTTTGGTATTTATTTATTTATTTATTTATTTATTTATTTATTTATTTATTATTTTTTGGCATTCTCACTAAGTTCCTTGAAGGTCTCACTAATTTCCTCAAAGATATCTAGAAGATTCTTGAGTAACCTTATAACTGTTTTGAACTCTATAATCAATAGTTTGCTTTCCTCAATTTCTTTCATTTGTGACATGTTCCTTTGTCTCTGCACTTTGCCTGCTTTCCTGTGTTTGTTTCTATGTATTGGGTAGCTGCTAAGTCTCTTTGAGTTGATGGAGTGGTCTTATGTAGTAGGTATTCTATAGGGCCCAATGGCCCAGCCTTTCCAATCACCTGAGGTGGACACTCTTGGTGCACTCTTTTGTGGGCTGTGTGCACTCTCTTATTGTAGTTTAGCCTTGATTGCTGTTGATATCACCAGGAGGAATTGACCTCCAGGCCAATTGGCTGTGATAACCAGATATATCTACACTGGAAGATCTGTTGTGCAAGAGACACTTTCATTGGGCAGATTTGCTTCAGTGGGGCTTTGGTGCTCACTGAATCGTCCCCTTGAGTGTGTCACTTATGGATGTTAAGAGCTGTAATCTGTTATGGTCTCACACTGACCGCTGAGATTTCTAAGGAGGTGCAAAATCAGCCACTGCCTGGACCACCCCCCAGGAGCTACAGAGAGATCTGAGGATTCCTCCTCTTTGTGTCAAGTGTGTGTGTGTGTGTGTGTGTGTGTGTGTAATAGAGGGCCGGTGCATGAATTCATGCATGAGTGGGGTCCAACCAGCCTGGTCAGGGAGCGGGAACATGAGTGGTTGGTCAGCATGCCTGCTGGTCGAACTCCTGGTCAAGGGGACAATTTGCATATTAGCTTTTTATTATATAGGATATACCCTGAATGGCTAGATTATCATGTGTTCAGAGATCATAATAATCTGGCCACTCAGTGTATATTTACATATAAAACATTCAATCATTATATTTATAATAATAAATAATACAATTTAAATCTTATCTTTTGCTAAAGCATGGATGGACCTGGAGAATATTACATGAGATGAAATAAGCCAATCAGAGAAAGTACCATATAACTTCATTTATATGTGGAATTTAATTAACAAAATAACTTAACAAGCAAAATAGAATCAGACTCATAGATACAGAGAACAGACTGACAGATGTCAGAGGAGAAGGGAGTTAAGAACTGGGTGAAAAGGTAAAAAGATTAAGCAAAGAAAAAAAAACAAAAACACTCATAGACACAGACAATATGATGTTTATAAGAGGAAAATGAGGGTAAGGAGAGAGGAGAGTAAAGGAAAAATAAATGGTAATGGAAAGAAACTTGACTTTGGATAGTGAGAACACAACACAATATGCAGATAATGTATTATGGAATTGTACACCACAAACCTATATATTTGAACTAACCAATATCACCCTAATAGATTCAATTAAAAATAATAATCCATTAAAATAAGCTATATTTGCTTGTATCCTGGCATGTTTAGCAAGAAGAATTTTCATCAAATTACATTTTTAGATTCTATTTTAATTTGTACATAAGTCATTTAATTTTTTTTTTACTAAAATGTGCACACATTACACAAACTTCTGCCAAATGGTAGTTAGTAATGCTATCCTTTTAATGTAACCAAAACCCAGAAACTTTTGATAATATTCACCACAAAATCTGTATAAAATTTTTATCTGTAATCATTATTACAAAAAATTAGGGCAAAATACTAATGCTAAAATTGTAATAATTTCTAGATAGAAAAATAAATACAAATCTTAGCCTTTTATAAAAATTGTTTAAATTACCTTCTCTTCATCCCTGAAAAAATACATCTACACACACACACACACACACACACACACATAGACTAATATGCAAAGTGTTCCCTCCGGAGTTCAACTGGGAGTTTGATTGCTCACTATGACATGGACTGATCACCAGGGAGTGGTGCAGGATGAAGGGAGGCCCCAGCTAGCAGCTGGAAGGCTCTGTTAGGCCCTGACTACTGGCTAGGCCTAGTGACCCTACCTACACATGAATTTTGTGCACCAGACCTCTAGTCTTATATAACAAAACCTTAATATGCAAATCAACCAAATGGTGGAATGACTGCTTGCTATGATGCACACTGACCACCGAGGGGCAGATAGATGCTCTATGCAGGAGCTTCTGCCTGGCGGTCAATGCACTCCCACAGAGGAAGTGATGCTCAGCCAAAAGCCTATTCATGGCTGGCAAGCACAGCGGTAGTAAGGAGAGCCTCTCCTGCCTCCGCAGCAGCTTTAAGGACCCCTCAAGGGATGTCTGCCAAGGCATCCCAGACTATGAGAGGGCACAGGCCAGGCTGAGGGACCCTCTTCCCCCAGTACACAAATGTCATGCACTGGGCCTCTAGTCTCACTATAATAAACAAGTTCGTAGAAGATGATACTGCAAACTTCAGCTGCCTGCCACTTGTGAAGGCCACCTATCTTGAGAGTCAAAAAACTTTTGGTAGTTGAGCATTTTAGAGTGAAAACAAATAGATGATGGCTGTTACCAACTTGATATAATCTAAGTAATTACACTAGGCCAGACATATATGTAACAGCTTAATCAAGGGCTGCATGGTTAGTGATGGCAATAGAACAGAATGTGAAAATGCTATGAGAGCTTACTGAGGCAGCTTTAAGGTGCAAAAAGGACTTGAGGAAATTTAACTCAATTTTATCCTGAATGACATGATCAGACCTAAAAAGCTAAAAATCTATTCTATATACTCAATTATACCAGTGTCCTACTGGTATTGATCTAATTCAATGTTCTTTCAAATCAGCAAACACTCTGCCCTGATAGAATGTTGAATTTCACTTTGGAGATTAACTTTTACAATAAAATGGTTCTTTCAACCTATATTTCTGATTGATCACATACAGGATATATCAAGCATCATTTTAAAATTATGTTTGGTAGGGAATCTGGTTAACTGTGGTGAGAAACTGTCCTAGATGTATGCATGTATACCTGTAAGGGAGTGTGTGCACACCTTAATCTCAGTAGGATCAACATAAAAAAATTTATGCTCCTTTCTTGATATGTGAGAACATGTATGTATATTACCATTTTAGATTTAGAGGCTGACAGCTTCTGTTCCACTAAAGTAAGTCTGTACTCAAGTGTTCCTTTGCTGCAGGGAATTTTTAAATGCCTAGAGCTGTAGTCTTAACCTTGACCATCTTTTATGCTCAAATATCTATTCATGAGAGACTTACAATGAAGTGAGGGGGAATTCAGTAACTTGACATTTACAGGTCCCAACTACTTGGTTTGTTTACTCAACAGAATAAATATGTAGGCACCAGAATTAAATTGGAAAATGTTTGTCAAATTTAAAACCACCTAAATTTCAATTTATAAAACATAAACCCAGAGGCCTTGGCATATCTACAAATGTGCCCTACTGAGAAAGATGCATTGAAATACACCAATAGGCTTTTATCAGTCACTAGCTTATTTGAAAAACTTTCACCATTATTTTAGGACAGTGCTATTAAAATTGCACTTAATAAGACATAGCTTATGTACACTTATTAATCATTTAATACAGTCTTTCAATGCTAACAGTCCTCTAAATGTATTTTCTCACTCTACTTCAGTCTAGTTAGCTATTACACCTTGAAGGTCCTAAATTTCTCTCATCACACATAATACCATATCTGTCTCTGCACACTTAGGAGTAGATTAGCTCAAAACTATGACCACAATCAGAAGGCAAGCTCTTAAAAGCAGAGTCTCAGCACAAAAACAGGATGAAAATAAACAAAGTTTGGTGTTTCTGCTTCTAATTAAGTAGTATGGGTAAGCTAACTAAAGAATGTAACCCAGAAAAATATAATTTCCAGTGGTTTACTGTCATTAAGGCCATCTTATAATCACATTATGCAAATGATCTTTAAAATCTGTACATAAAGTGATATTACATTATCATGTTGGACAAATTACAAACCTAACTTTTGCATCAAAGTCAGTAAGTTATCACAATTTCTATGGACATATTAAAAATTACATATATACTAGTAGACCATCACGTGACATCACACACAGTAAGCCATCCGCCACTTCTACAGGAGCCAGCAGGAAATGCAGTGTTCCACTGGGATCCTGGCTGTTTCCACAGGAGCCGTGCTGCTTCTATAGGATCCCTGTGGCTTCTGCAGGAGGTGGAGCGAGTGTGGGAGCAGGGAGGGTTCTATGCTGATTCCTCAGGCGGCAGGCCTCCTGTCTCATCTCCAGGCCTGCACTTGGCTGTGGAGATTGCGGGCCAGCCCTCCTTTCCCCCAGAGGCCCTCCATGGTTGAGGCATCACTGAGGCAATGAAGCAAGTGTCCCACTCCAGCTGCTCTGCACCTGCTGCCTAGAGTCCCTCCTTCTCCGCAGGGATGAACCAAGCATTCCACCAAGCTGCTTACATTGCCTGCTCTCAGCGGCAGCCTCCCAGAACTGGGGACTCTGGCGAGGCTGAGAGGACTGGGCACTGCCATCTTGTGACTATGGGCATCGCCACTTTGTGATGGAGTGATGGTTAATTTGGATATTACCCTTTTATTAGCTAAGATAAAACAAAATTTATCATTTTAATTTTTTCCAGTGTATGATTCAATGGCATTAATAACATTCACAATATTGTGCAATCATCATCACTCTCTGTTTCCAAACATTTTTCTTACTCCAAGCAGAAACTGTACTCTTTAAACAATAATTCCCTATACTCTAACCCCAGAACCATTGAAATAAAATGTCCAGAACATGAAAAAAAATTACATTTTTACCAACATGACAAAAGAATTTTTTTGATTAGTCAAGTTTAGGAAATGGGAGGGGGGCAGATTGTGAAGTGCTGTTCTAAGGTAATCTCAACTAAGATTTATATGATTCCAAAGTCATATTTAAAAAACATGATTCCAACTGATAACCTATTCTGCTCTGAAAATAGAATTTAAACATTTGTTTCAAATTCCATATTTAAGAATGTATGTGGTTAATATCTGAATTTAAATATAACATCTGGTTAAAATATATTAATATTTTTGTGAAAAAACTATTAAAATATTTTAGTCTGTTACTGGGGTTTTTTGTTTCCAGTAATAATAATAATAAAAAGAAACAACTCTTCTAAATAAATGGTAGGAGAATCTATTTGTATATGAATTTTATTTGCTACTTATTATTTTATAATTTTATTTATTATTTCCATTTTGCTTCCAATTTTTTTAAAATATGTTTTATTGATATTTTACAGAGAAGGGAGAGGGATAGAGAGTTAGAAACATTGAATGAGAGAGACATGGATCAGCCGCCACCTGCACGCCCCCTACTGTGTATGCTCCCGCAACCAAGGTACATGCCCTTGACCAGAATCAAACCCAGGACCCTTCAGTCCGCAGGCCGAAGCTCTATCCACTGAACCAAACCGGTTTCCGAGATTTTGCTTCCAATTTTCTCATGTTCAGAAAACCCAGTTTAAGTCCTTGTATCAACTTTTCTTATCACTCTTGTCAACATAAGAAACATTTAAACCTGTGAGGAATTTTTGTGAGTTTATTTGAGCCCAAACTGTGGACAATTGCTGGGAAGGAATCACTCAACATACTGAAATAATGCTCTTGAGAAGGCAGTTTTTCATATGTTAAGTCAAAAGAGGAGACATAAGTGGGCTACATGAAAACCTTTTGTGATGTATAAGGAAAGCAGGAGAAGCAAATCAGGGAAAACCTCTGGGATTGGATAAAAACTTAAAATGATAGACACAAGCTTCTTTTACATAGGTGGGTACAGGATTATTAACAGTTGACAATTACCTCAGTGACAATGAGGGGATTTGTGGTCTCTCCAGAACAGCTGCCTGTGCTTTGAGGGGTGCAGAAAAAGGAAAGTTACTTTGACATTCCAACAGTATGTTGTCCTAAATGCAAAAAGACAATAGATAGGCTCAGTTAAGGTAAAAATTGACCTTTGTCAGGAAAGACACCAGCCATAAACTACTTTCAGTAAAAATTTTTAATTTCAGACCATCTTTTGTGGGTACTTTAGGTCTCTGAATTTGCAAGACCAATATGCAGACCTTCCTGAGCTTGTCAGGTTAGCATGTGGCCCCTTTCATCATACTCCATTCTCAAAAATGTGCTTTGCCACCTTTTCATCAACACTATGTTTCCAATATTAAAGGTAATTAAACATTAGAATACATCTAAGGTATTTTACTGGACTTGGAATGTTTTTGTGATATTTGGATAAAAGTTATCTTTTTTTTCCCAGCTAGTTCACAAAGAATCAAAAATAGCTTTAAGATATATAGGTATCTACTGCCCCCGATAAAATTAACCATTTTTGGTTTAAAAAAAAGTACAATTTAACTCTGGATGAACTTGAATTGAACCTGAGTACATTATCTCAGGAACACAGATTAGAAAGAAATAGTGGGGCCATAGATGGCATGGCTCTGTGGTTCACGCATCAGTGTGAACACTGAAGGGTCACAGATTCCATTTCCTGTTAAGGGCACATACCTGGGTTGCAGGTTTGATTCCCTACCCCAGTGGGGGTGTGCAGGAGGCAACCAAGCCATGTGTGTGTGTCTCTCTCTCTCTCTCTCTTCCTCTCACTTTCCAAAAATCAATGGAAAAAAATATCTTCAGATGAGGATTAACTAACAAAAAAGAAAGAAAAGAAAAACTAGCAGGGCTTTTCCACAGTGAAGTCCTCTGTGGGGCATCAAAACCCAAGTGAAGGAGCTCCCTCAGCTTTTCATGTCTCCTCCTTCTCTCCTTTTTCACTTTCTTTTTGAGAGCTTTCCTTGAAAAGTTGAATTGTGGGTGTAAGATTTCCCTTTAGAATATGAACACATAAAAAAATATATCTTAGTCTAGAGTAAATTAAATACTCTAGACTAAGAGCTTTGTCCCAGCACTGCCACCATTATATACTCAAGTCTTAAGAGTCTCTGATGAATAAATGAAGGTGGCCTGAGGTTTTAAATTACCATCTGATTTCTAAGTATTTACCTCCCAACTCACAGTAAAACAAGTGATCTCTGCTGGGCACATGGTTTATGATTTTTTTTCTATCTACACTTCCTCTGTCAGTTCATGTGTAGGCATCAAATTGAACTGAGTATACACATTGGAAACACAATCCAGTTCTGCTGTAGCAATTTAATCTGGAGTGTTGTGTTATCAAGCTTCCCACCCTCTGTTTTGAAGATTAACTTTGGTTGTGGAACCTCAATTGTCTCAGAATTTTAAGAAGGCATACTTTACTACAGATTTCTGAAGTTGCACAGCCCTAACATTGACCCTGGAGCAATTGCCTAACTAGCTTATGCATTTATAATGATTTTTAAAGCTATGTGTTGAATTTAGTGCCAGTTTGCATTACAATCCAGTGGTCAGGTTTTATCCATATAATCAGTTGATGCAGCTAAATATAAAGCCAATACAAGATGCTAAAACAACACCCATTTTGTGCTTGGTGTATTCATATATGTTTTCTGGAAGTGTTGTGGGTAAGATGTTTACCTTTTCGCTACTGTTTCAATTATTAACATAATTGATATTCTCCTTTTCTTCAATACAATTTCATCCCCACCTTTTCTAGGTCAGACATACATTAACTCCATAGCAACATTCTCATCTAATAGAAAGATACATCTTCTGAATGGTTAGCAATACAACATTAATTGTTAAAACATAACATTTTTCATGCTGAAAACATCTGGAATTCACAACCAACTAAAATGTACAAAAATGTCTGGGGGTCTTTAACAGTCACCCAAGGCTGAGTTTTCTTGCTTTATTAAAATTCATTTACAAACAACTCTTATTAACCAGCTATGTGGTATAATAAAACTAAGCTTTATTTCAACATCAAAAAAAAAGTTTGATTTACAAGTAAAGTTCCTTATAAAGACTCAAATTGCCCTTTGCGGACAAGAGTTTACGATAGATTTAGGCTGTATTACCAACCTATTACCAGTGCACTAATACCTCTATTTACTGGCTGATTATGTCCTCCAGCAAAATTCGGAACTGTCTACTGCTCTGGTGCAAACTAATCAGTTTTCAAAATTAGTTATTGATTTCAGACCCATTGTGGAGGACCAATTTACTGGCTGGTTCATTGAGTAGTGAAGTGACACTGTTTGTCTGAGTAAGAGAAAAGTCAGAGCACATACAGTGTTCAAAGACAGTGCTCAACAGTGGTTTTCTATAGCAGGAAATTGACAAATACTTCAAGGATGTTAAATTTCTCTTATTAGAGATTAATGGTGCAGGTGCCTCCTTGCCAGTGAATGTATCTTTGTCATGTGTACATTTGTTAGTCACATCCTGAACTTAAGTAAGGAATTGGTGGTAAGTCATTAAAAAATTCCTAAGGAAAATATTTCCTTCTGTTACTTCAAAATATTTTTTTATTTTAATTTATATGAAAGTGACTAAAAGGAATGATTATTTTATAAGTGATTCTTTGCTGATAGCTTATGAAGAAAAATGCTAGAAAAAGAAAGCCGGAAACAATGAGTTTGAAATACATCATTGCATAAATTCCACTTCATAATGTATCAGTTCCTTTTGTTTTGCTGACTATTTTTTGCATTTCTTATAGAAATAATGTCTTAATGATTTGCTTTCTATACTTTGTTTCAAGAAATATTCCAAAAACTTGAGATTTTACAAAGTTTTCTGACTTTTTTTCAGAGAAACAAAATTATGAATTAGATCACGTGGCTGGTTACATAGATTAAATTACATATAAACTTGTTCTTGAATATTCTTATGAATTTGATCTTCCTGAGGATAGGTTAATCTTAGCAGTTAAAATGCAAAATTTACACACAAAACCTCAAATAAGAATGGCTTATTTTTTAAAATACATTCCATGAAGGCAATATAAAAATGGACACTCACACAGTAACATAGCTCAAAATTGAGAAGTAACTTAGAAGTAGTTACAGCAGAAATACATCTATATTTCTTAATAGAATGGATTGTTAATAGTTTTTTAATTACTTAGACTTCCAGCCATAAGCTGATTTTTTATTCTCCTTATCCTTTTAATTATATATGTGTATTTTATATATAGCTTATAAATTTAAAATCTAAATTTCAATAATTGTTTTAATTTAAAAATTTCATATTATGTATCATTTTTTGAAGTCTCTAGTTTCAAGAGTTAAGATTATTTTAAGTGAGACAAATAAAAAAATTTAAAATATATACTGACGCTGAAGCCTCACACTAATGGAAGTAGACCTTAAATAGAATTCCTGTAAATTAAGAAAGCATGAGCAGTTCTTTGAGGTGTAAAAGTGACACAAATTCTTTTGATTTATACATTGTCATGCAATTCCATAATCTAAGCAATTCATTTATATTACTTTCATTATAATTATCTCTAGTACCTAAAAATCAACAAAATGTAAATTTAAAAGTGTTTTAAATACTGTAAAACTATTTTCAATGTAAAAACATAAAAAATATAATCTTGAAAGCAAGAGAAAACAAATTATTGTAAACTTTTTAAGCCCTTCATATTATTAAAATCTAATACCTTCTACATGATAAAAAGTGTATCACATTGCCCATCAACCAGCATTTTGTTAAAAGAAACAAACCCTACTGAATCAGAATTTCCATGGATAATTCTAAACATTTATATTTTATAAGCTAATGTGCCACAGAGAAAAACCATTCATTTAGATTTTCTGAGAACCTCAAATAAATACAAATATAGCTAAAAAGACACACATGACATTTTTTTTTCCAGGAATGGTTCACAGCAACTTTTTGATTTTTGGATATTAAATATCACTATCTAAAAACCTGTCAGCTATCAATTTACAAATTAACAAAGCAAGCTCATATGTTTTACTGCACATTAATCTAGGAGGATGAAGGGAAGAAGAAGAAAAAATATTAAAATGTTAGTCTCTTATATTGGGGATTATTCTCAATAATAATCATAAAATATAAAAGAAAATTATTATGTAGCAGGGTTATTTGGAATATTATAAATTTATATATTTCATCTTCAAAATATTTGGTTTAGCTAATTTTATACTTTCTGTTACCAATTTAAAGAGTTGATATAATTTTTTTATGTACTTTGGAAATTAATCCCTTACTAGATGTATCATTGGCAAATACATTCTCCCATTCAGTGTGTTCCCTTTTCATTTTGTTTTGTTTTTGTTCTTGTTTTTTTGGCTCTGTAAAAGTTCTTTAGTTAGACATTTGACATTGTTATTTTTTACAATTTTGTTCTTTTTTCTCAAAATTGCTAAAGCTATTTGAGGTCTTTTATGGTCCCAAATAATTTTTTGGAATATTTGTTCTAATTTGTGAAATATGCCTTTGTTAGTTTAATAGGAATTTCATTGAATCTATAGACTGCGTAAGGTTATATGGACATTTTAATGTTAATTCTTCCAATCTATGAACATGGCATATGCTTCCACTTACTTGTATCTTCCTCATTTTCTTTCTTCAATATCTTATAATTTTCCAAGTACAGATCTTTTGCCTCCTGGGTGAAATTTATTCCTAGGTACTTGATTTGTATTTTGTTATTTTTGTTGTTGTTTGGGGGGGAGAGGGGACAGTTTTTTTGCTGCAATAGTAAATGGAATTATTTTCCTAATTTAATTTATCTTTCTGATAGTTCATTATTGGTGTATATGAATTCAACCAATTTCTGAATATTAATTTTGTATCATGCTACTTTGCTGAATTTATTAGACTTAGTAGATTTTTTAGTGGAGTCTTTAGGGATTTCTACATACAATATCATGTTATCTGTGAATGCTAGTTTTACTTTCTCCTTACCAGTTTGGATGCTTTTTATGTTTTCTTGTTTTCTAATTGCTATGACCAGGACTTCCAGTACTATGTTCAATAATAGTGGTGAAAGCAGACATCCGATCTTGTTCCTGATTTTAGGAGAAATACTTTTAGATTTTGCTATTGAGTATGATGTTGGCTGTAGATGTGTCAGAAATGGCCTTTATTATGTTGAGGTATGATCCCTCTATTCACTTTGTTGAGACTTTTTTATATATCATAAATGAGTGCTGAGTTTTATCAGATTTTTTTGCATCTATTGATATGATCATTTGATTTTTACCCTGCATTTTGTTTATGTAATGTGTTATTTACAATAATCAAGCTTTGGAAACAGCCCAAGTGCCCATCAGTAGATAACAAAAAACTGGTACATTTACACAATGGAAAACAGAATACTACTCTACTATAACAAAGGGAATGGTAACTATTAGAATAGTATGAATGGATCTGGAGATTATTATGCCAAGTGAAATAAGGCAGTTATAGAAAAACAAATAATGTATGTTCTCACTTATATATAGAATCTAATGAACAAAATAAACTGATGAACAAAATATAAACAAAGGGGCATAAATACATGAAACAGACTGATAGCTGTCAGAGGGGAAGGCAATTGGAGGACTGGATGAAAGAAGGTGAAGGGATTAAGTGATAAAGCATATATATATATGCATAGAAGGTGTCCCTCAGACCAGCCAGCCAGCACCCTCTTCAATCAAGGACCCCTTGAGGGATGTCTGACTGCCAGTTTAGATCCAATCCTGACTATAGGATCAGGCCTAAACCAACAGTCAGATATCTCTATCAAAATCCAGGACTGCTGGCTACCAACTGTGCTTGCCTGCTTGCCAGCCTGATCACCCCCTAACCACTCCCCTACCAGCCTGGTACCCCCCCAATTGCCCTTCCCTGCTGGCCTAGTTGCCTCCAAATGCCCTACCATGCAGCCATCTTGTGATGGCCATATTTGACCAGATGAGGGTAGCCATCTTATGCAAGGGCATGAGGATCAATTTGCATATTACCTCTTTACTATATAGGAATATTCATATATACATATATATGTGTGTGTGTGTGTGTGTGTGTGTGTGTGTGTATATATATATATATTTGTGTGTGTATATATATATATATATATATATATGTATGTGTGTGTGTATATATATATATATATATATATATATATATATATAGAGAGAGAGAGAGAGAGAGAGAGAGAGAGAGAAGTGTGGTGATAGCCAGAGGGAAAGGGTATAGGGATTAGATGGAGGTGCACAAAGTGAAGGGGGGGATGGGAACAGAAAGACACTTTGCTTGGTGCAATAGGCACACAATGCAGTGTACAAATGATGTTTTGTTGAGTTGTAAACTTGATCCTGTATTTCAATAAATTTAATCTATACTAATAATAGAGAAATATGCAGTCATTGTATCACTTTATGACCAAATCAGCAGACTGTGTCCTCACCCTCTGCTCAGGCAGCTACAAGGCCTAGGTTAGGATAAGATACAATAGGAGAGGACAAGAAAGGAGAGGGAGAGCAAGGCAGGCCTGCGTGCAGACAGGCTGTGAGTAGAAACAGAAATAGGGAAAGGGAACAAGAAAAAGAAGCAACAATGGAAAAGGGAAATAAATGCAGAGCATCACGGGGGAGGGGGTGGTGACCACGGGAAGTGGAGGGGAAGAAGAGCAGGTGTACCTGGCGAGGGGTAGAAGGCCCATCCAGGCCCAGGAGGAAGGCAGTAATCCCAATGCAGGCAGGCCGTAGGCTGGGAGGTGCCCCCGGGTCCAGGACAGAGTGGTGGATGGTCCGAGGCCTTCTGGGAGGAAGTGCTCCTGCTTTGTGGCAGCAGCAACACCAGGCCGCATGAGCCTCTGCCACTCTCACTGGGCCAGATAACCCCAGCAGGGAATGGGAGCAGGACAGTGGTGGGGAGGCCGGGGAAGGGGAAGGCAATGAACCCCTGGCCAGGACTGAGCCCTGGGCTGGGCGTTAACTCCCCCCACTCCAACAGAAGCTTTATGAAGGGAGGGAGAGAAGAAATTTATAAAGGAGTCAGTAGAGAACAGAGTTAAAGAAGGAAAGAGATTATGTGAGTGAACTGTAGGAGTTATAATGAAAATCAAGTATAGTTGTGTTCTGGGGACAGATTTTAAAAGTAAGAGTCAGAAAAGAAAAAAGATAAATGATGGTGAATAATTAGGCAGGTAGATATTAAAACAGTGGAAGTAAGTAGGGAAGAATGTATTTGAAAGGTAGGATGAGAGAGAAAGAGGGAGGGAAGAAAAGATTTAAAGGGGAGACAGTAAAACTTAAAGACAAATGGGAAGAAGGAATAAATGGGGGAGGGAGCAAAGCAGGTCTGAAGGAGGAAGTGAAGAAAAAAATTCAGGTGGGAAGGAAGGAAAAGGGGAGACAGGGCAAGGGTAAAGATAAAGACAAGAAGGAATGTGGGGAAGGAGGGAGGTTAGGAGAAAGATGGGAAGAAAAATCATAGAACAGAAGTAGGAAATAAGGAGGAAAGAAAAATTTATAAATGATGAGTCATAGGAAAAAGTGTTACATAAAGGAGAGAGAAAAATTGTGTGAGAGGGAGAAGCCAATGAGGAAGTCAAATACAATTGTGTGTGAAGGGGATAAGATTAAAAAAGAAAGTTAATAGGGGTGAGCAGGCTGGCAGGGGAGGGCAGTTAGGGGTGACCAAGCAGGGGAGGGCAGTTAGGAGGTCAGGCAGGGATGCAGTGGTTAGGGCAGGCAGTCAGGTGAGCGGTCAGGAGCCAGAGGTCCTAGATTGTAATTGGGCCTAAACTGGCAGTTGGACATCCCCTGATGGTTTCCGGATTAGAGATGGTGCAGGTCTGTCTGAGGGACCCTCCTTCCTATGCATCAAATTCATGCACTAGGCCTCTAGTTAAAAAATAAGTAAGTAAATAATCCATATGTAAAATAAACACAGAAATAGTTCTATATAAAAAATTCAGAAAGCACATAGAAACAAAATTGTGCACATGATGAAAGATACCTTTACAACAAATGGAATTTAACATTAATGAAACTCCAAGTGATTCTAATAAACAAAAGTTCTTTAAAATATATAAGCCTCTTCTGTGGACCAGTTGCTATTAAACATTTCACAGAAAAATTTGACAAATTAGCTCATTAGTCTTTTCATCTCTGCTCATATCAAAACTACTTAAACTTTTATAGATGGTAAACTATAGAGCGTATAATAATAGCAAGAAAATTGTCCAAGGAACTTTTTTCTATTCATCTTTGTTTTCCTTTGTTTTTTCAAGTAGTCCTTAGAGCAAAAGTCCATGAAGCAAAAATATTTGATTATCAAAATGCCACCAAAAGCTACAGAGAGATATGAAGATTTAAAACTAGAAACTTAAAGTTTTAAGCTTAAAATCTATGAAGACCAATCAAAGAAACAAATGTCACACTGGATTAAAATTCTATATTTTATTCTCTCCTTGCCTCCAGGACCAACTGAACTCAAGTCTAATTATAGTACAGAGACAAAGGGCAATATACTTCACTCAGAGCAAAAAAATAATAAATAAATAAAACAACAAAAATATGGTTTAGAATTCAACTTTAACGATGAATATCAGATTAGGGAAGTTTTCCATAAAATAAAAAGTTAGTAAACCGTGACATTGTGAATATTATTAATGTTCTTTGGAAATGTTGAAAAAAATGGATAGCACTGAAGTTGGCATTAATTTTCATTTACATTTAGGTTTAAATGATTGATCAAATTATTTGATGACCTTTTGAATTTCATCCAGCTCTAAATATACTTCAAATATATCATATTCATGGCCCTCGTTGTCAGTTAAGTAAAATAATATGGTTTGACTAGATGACTGATATAGGTTCTACCATATTCTGTTATTCCCTTTGCAATGATAGTAATTTTTTTTCTATGCTGTAGATGACACTGTTTCTAATATCTCCAGGTTTGGGGGTGTTTTTGTTGTTGCTGTTGCTGATGCTCTAAGGAACTGGCTATCACCTAAAATAGTAGGCTTCAAGTACTTTACACTTATTTTTGGTGGTTTGTAGTTATTATAACAATTAGAAATTAATAGTGGCTTACCTCTTTAATGATTAAAAAACATTTCCATGGGCCACATTGTAATTATTAAGGAGGAAAACCAAGATGATGGCATAGGTGAATATCTAAACTGCTGCCTCGCACAGCAATTTCCAAACCACAGATAAAAGACAGTATGGACATCATCCAGAACCACAGGAAAGCTGGATGAGTGGAAATTCTATAACTATAAGTAAAGAGAGGGGCTCACGGAGACTCAGAGGAGCTTCAAAAAGTTGAGGTACAAAGATAAGCACATGGAGAGGATGGGCAGTGGAGGGCCTGGCTGGCTTCCTCTAGCAAGAGGGAGACAGAAACTGGCAACTGCACTGAACCCCAGTTCTGGGCAAGACTCATACAGGGGGAGTTTGGACTGTGGTGAAAAGGGGGAAGTGCATGGAAACATAATAGAGCTGTGAAAGGCAGAGATATGGAGGTGGTCAAGGGTGCACAGAGAAGTCTGACTGCTGATTGTGCTGCAGGCTTTCTCTAGCAGGAGGAAGACAGAACCTCCCAGCGGCACTGAAATCCAGTTTCGACTACACTGAACCCCAGTTTTTCGTGAGAGCCTGGGGACCCAGACTGATAGGGGTTCCTAGAGTACTCAGAAATTCAGGGGAGCCAGAAAGGCAGAGGTCTGAAGGCACGCAAGCACAAGTGTATGCAAAGAGGGCTGCAGCAATTACCGAGGGACACTGAGTCCCAGGGGTTACAAAGGGCAGGGCTGACAGGAAGCCAAGGCTGTCTGCTCAGCCCTGAGACTCCTCCCCATCCAAGCTAAACACAGAGGCTTTTGCAATTTTTCAAGTCTCGTATCATAAGGTTGACTCCAGCACAGAAGTTCTCCCAGTGTAGACATAGCTGATCCTCACAATCAATTGAATTAGAGGTTAATTCTCCTCAATGATACCAACAACAATCAAGACTTAACTACAACAAGGCTGTACACACAGTCCACAAAGGGGTGCACCAAAAGAGTCCTCCTCAGGTAACTGGGGAGGCGGAGCTACTGGGTCATATAAGACACCTAGCACACAAAGCTACTCTACCAACTCAAGGAAGCAGCGAAAAAGCAGAGACAAAGAAACAGATCACAAATGAAAGAAATGGAGGAAAACAAATGAGTGGATATAGAGTTCAAAACCATGGTTACAAAATTTTTCAAGAATTTCCTAAAAAAGATGGATAAATTTAGTGAGACTCAAGAGGCGCTGAAAAAGGACCAACTATAAATTAAACATACACTGACTGAAATAAAAAATATTATGCAGAGACCTAACAGCACACTAGAGGAATACAAGAATCAAGTCAAAGATTTGAAATACAAAGAAGCAGAAAACACTCAACTGGAAAAGCAAGAAGAAAAAAGAATCCAAAAATGTGAAGATAATGTGTGGAGCCTCTAAGACAACTTCAAGTGTACAACATCAGAATTAGGGAGGTGCCAGAAAAAGAGAGAGAGCAAGACACTGAAAACCTATTTGAAGAAATAATGACTGAATACTCCCCCCACCTGGTGAAAGAAATACATTCACAAGTCCTGGAAGTGCACAGAACCCTAAACAAAAGAAATCTAAAGAGGACCACACGAAGACACATCATAATTTAAAATATTAAGAGCAAAATACAAGGTGAAAATATTAAAAGCAGCAAGAGAAAAACAGTTGATTACCCATAAGGGAACACCCATATTATTGTCAGCTGATTTCTCAACAGAAACGATGCAGGTCAGTCAGGAGTGGCAAGAAGTATTCAAAGTGATGAATAGCAAGAACCTAAACCCATGATTACTCTAGCTAGCAAAGCTATCATTCAGAATTGAAGGTCAGATAAAGAGCTTCACAGATAAGAAAAACAACTAAAGGAGTTCATCAGCACCAAAACAGTATTATATGAAATGCTGAAAGGTACTCTTTAAGAAGAGGAAGAAGAAGAAAAAGTTAAACATAAAAATTATGAGCAACAAATACATATCTATCAAGAAGTGAATCTAAAAATCAAGTGAATTAAAAATCTGATGAACAGAATAAACTGATGAAAATAATAGAATCAGAGGCATAGAAAGGGAGTGGACTGACAATTCTCAGGGGGAAAGGAGAGAGGGGTGTAGGAAGAGACTTGACAAAAATCATACACCTATGGATGAAGACAATGGGGGTGGAGGTAAGGACAGAGGGAGGGATGGGAGCCAAGTGGACAGGAGCTATGGGGAGAAAAAAAAGGAACAATTGTAATAATCTGAACAATAAAGATTTATTAAATAAATAAAAAATAAAATAATTATTAAGATACTAGAGACCTGGTGCATGAAATTTGTGCATGGGGGGTGGCCCTCAGCTCTGCAATATGGGACCCCTAAGGGGATGCCAACCTCCCATTTAGGCCTAATCCTGGTAGGCAGTCGGACATCCCTCTCACAATCCAGGACTGCTGACTCCCAACCACTCACCTGCCTGTCTTCCTGATTATCCCTAATCACTTCTGCCTGCCAGCCTAATCACCCTCTAACCACTGCCCTGTCAGCCTGATTGATGCCTAACTGCTTCCCTTCCCACCTCATTGCCCCTATCTTCCCTCCTCTGTAAGCCTGGTCCCTCCCAACTGCCTTCTCCTGCTGGCCATTTTGTGGCAGCCATCTTGTATCCACATAGGGGCAGGATCATTGACCACGTGGAAGCAACCATCTTTGACTACATCCATCTTGTGTGTTGGAGTGACAGTAAACTTGCATATTACTCTTTATTAGATAGGATCATCTCTACGTGTCTTGTCTTTTTTTAATATATTTTATTCATTTTTTACAGAGGAAGGGAGAGGGATGGAGAGTTAGAAACATCGATGAGAGAGAAACATTGATTCAGCTGCCTCCTGCACACCTCCTACTGGGGATGTGCCTGCATCCAAGGTATGTGCCCTTGACTGGAATCAAACCTTGGACCCCTCAGTCTGCAGGCTGATGCTCTATCCATCAAGCCAAACCAGCTAGGGCGATATCTACATGTCCTTGATTAAGCTCCTTTCTTTTGGTATTTTTAGAATTGCTTCTACTGTTCTCCATAGCACAAGTCCTGCAGGAGGAAGAGAATACAAGAGAAAGAAGTAGACAAAAGCAAGGGGTCAGAAAAAGTCTTGAGCCAATAGTGTGCTTTAATGAGAGTGGTGAAATGGGAATGCAAAGGAGGGTCTCCTGCTTATCAACCTGAAGTTACCACTCATCTTCTGTGGTATAGTTGAGGTCTTTCCCAAACTTACTTCCAAGAGATTCTAGACAGCCTGGGTATCACTGCTCTGGCAACATGACCTCTGGAATTAAAATAAGACTGTGGGTATCTAAAGCTATAACTGAAAAGGATAGAGGCTTCAGCATTTCCTGTTCTCCTTGCCTTTGTGTTTGTTTTATTTTCATATTCACCTGCAAATGTTCCTACTACCATTCCTCAGTCATTGTAAAGCTACATTGCAGAACTAGTTTCCCACCAAGGGGAAGTTACACATTTTTAGACTTGTGTAGGAGAAAGGAAGGTATATGTCTCAAAATCCAAATTCTTTCTTTGACAATAAGTAGTTTTATAAGCTTAAGCAATAAGTTAAATTCTCTTTCATGTCTACAAAAATGAAATATGAAAAGTCTTACTTCGTTGGGTTGTTGTACATTTACAGAATAGAACACTATGCAGCTATAAAAAAGAAGAATCTATTCCCATTTGAGATAGCATGGAGGGACCTGGAAATGAAACTGCTAAGTGAAATAAACCATTCAGAGAAAGACAAATATCACATAATCTCACTTATATGTGTTATATGTGTAATCTAATAAAAATATAAAACTGATGAATAAAAGAGAGCTAGAAGCATGAAAATATGCAAAAGACAAATCTCAGAGGGAAAGGAGGAGAAGAAACAGCAAGAGATTTAACAAAGAATTTATATGCATATATTCATTTCCTATGGAAACAAACAATAAGGGTGGTGAACACTTGGATTGGGGCAAGGAGAAAAAAGGGGGGATATCTGTAGTTCTCTCAACATTAAAAATTAAATAAATAATTACGACTCTACCATCAAAGAAAATGAATTAAAAATGTATGTAAAAATATCTGTAAAGAAACTTCCACAATGTTATTATTCAAAAGGTAATTGCTAAGTCAATACTTAATATTTTCATAGTAATTTTTATTCTTTTTGTAGACACTAGTGTAGAACTATCTATATAAGTTATTCCTACTTGTACTTTTTTACGTTTATTTAACTAGGGAAGTCTTTTATTTATTTTTTAAAAATATATTTTATTGATTTTTTACAGAGAGAAAAGGAAAGGGATAGTTAGAAACATCAATGAGAGAGAGACATCGATCAGCTACCTCCTGCACACCCCTACTGGGGATGTGCCCACAACCAAGATACATGCCCTTGACCGGAATCAAACCTGGGACCTTTCAGTCTGCAGGCTGACACTCTATCCACTGAGCCAAATTGGTTTCGGCAAACTAGGGAAGTCTTTTAATTGACTCATAAAGATGGTTTAAAATGCTGAAATTAATGCTTTATTCACATAAATATATAAATGATACATATGTAATATTTATTGAGCTTCTAATACGTGCCAGCCTTGTGATCACAGTTTTACCTGTTATTTCATTTTTCCCACTTAATAGTGAGAAATTTAGTCATAGTACGTATAGTTAAGTAAAAATTTCCAAGCTCTTAAGCTAATTAATGGCAAAGACCATGTATGCTTTACATCTTTCTATTGTAATCTCTCTGTCTGGGTCTGATATTGGAGTCCTAAGAACAAGTGTTAAGGATGCAAGGAAGAGAGAAATCCACAAATACATAACTGATAAATGGAGGATAAGAGATGGAAGAATTTGTGGTTTAAAGGTAAGAGTTTAGTTACTGCTATTACTGTATGGATTTGAATACTAACTCTTCACTTGCCAGCCATGTGACTTTTTAAATTTTTTCATATATTTTTGTTGATTTCAGAGAGAAAGGGAGAGAGAGAGATAGAGATAGAAACATCAATGATGAGAATCATTGATCTGCTGCTTCCTACATGCCTCCAAATGGGGATTGAGCCCACAAATGACTAGAAATCCAATGGTAAACTCCCTGACCTCCCTTTTCATAAGTCTATGTTCAACCACAGACCCACACTGGCTGGGCCCACCTTTGCGACTTTAAACTACTCCTTCTGCTAAGCCTCATTTTTTAGTATTTTCCTCTGTAATATGAGCTTAATGGTAATGCATCTATTTTGGGATACCTATGAGGGTTAAATGAAATAAAATATCTAGTACACAGGAAATAATCAAACAATATTGGTTATATTAACCATGAGTGCATAAAAAGGAAGTTTAAGTGGTAGAGGAAAATATTCATCTACACATCACTAATTTGTTTGAGACACCTTGGTAATGAGACTGCATTAAGTGCAGGCCATGGCAACATCAATTAACATTCACTTATATAGCAAGCATAGAGGATATGTAACATTAAATTTATTACTGATTAAGTGTTCATCACAACCCAGAGCTTTTGCTGGGCACTTTGTAAAACACAACTCCTCACATTAGAATAGTAAGGTACCTACTATTACGCTCATCCTACAGAGATAATGATGAATGTACAGGTAAAGGGACATGTCAGATATTACATTACCTAGAAAAACATTGAATTTATATTTATCTTCAATAACTTTTTCCACTTCTGAAGATTGCTTATTTCCACTTTAGATACTGACAAGGGTAGATGAGTCTCAAAGGTCTTACATTATCAGTGGTGCTAGAAATGTGGCCAAGATTCTTTCATGCCTTGACTTTGGAAATCTACATATTGTTTTTTGTTGTTGTTGTTGTTGTTGTTTACTTGTATATTTATATTTTTCCTGATATTTGAAGTGAACTCAAAGGTGTTTGACATAATTTGAATATCTAAATTTCTCATTGCACTCAAACATTATGTGTTATTTTAAAATATTTCTAGTAATTTTTAAATATTTCTAAAACTCATTCAACAATTATTAAGAGATAACTTATTAATGGCAAATTAGGTTAAGGTAAATTTCTCCAAAACGTATGTAAGGCATAGTGCTTTTCAGATTGGCCTTGTAGATGTATCTTATATTTATGAAATTTCTAAGATCATTATATGTAACTAAGCCACCTAAACATTGTAATTGAAGCAGACTGTATATTAACATAAATTATTAACATACAGAGTGGGGTTAAAATAGCTTTTAACTTCTTAGTATGAAAAATAATGCAATAATTAATAAATAACAATATAATAATAAACTGTTTCATGTACTCACAACTGTAAACCTACTTTTGCCCAACCTGTTTATGACATATTTAACATGTTACAGAACTCTCACAATGATCTAATCTATATCTCCTTTCAGGAAATTTATTTGAATATAATATGCATAAAACAATAGTTAATTATTATTTATCATTTTATAAGTCATATGTATGTTGATGTGAAATTAAATAAAATATCTGATGTTCTAGTTAACAGTCAATGATCAAGGCAATGATTCAAACATATTATTTTTTATAGAAATATTTGGTTGTTCTACTAGCTTCCAGTAGAGAATAAATTTTAAATATTTTAATTTTTAAAATTGAGGATAGGATACTATTGTAATCAAGTTTTCATCAGGTTTTTATCGTGTGCCTTGAAACCATATAAATATTATAATTTTATCACTTCTTGATGGATACTGTCAGCTTAATATGTGACATTCTCTGCTGGTCAGTAGGTTATCCTTTTTACATCAAGTTTAATATTTTAGAATGCTATTTTGGTAATTTGCACTTTTCAAGAGTTTGTATTTCCAATTTAATCATTTTTAAAAGTTAATTTATTGACAGCTGCATAACTGTTTTATTCTGCTCAGCATGAAAATCTTTTCATTAATTTATGTTTTAATCTAGGTAATGTGTGTCTTGATACTATAGCATTTATTAAACAAAGACAAGAAGCAAGTTAAGGACATTTCCTTCACTGTAAGGTGGAGCTATCAACTGGTTAAATGAGATTGAAAAATAAGTAAAAATAGCAGAATTCAATAAGGTGGGTAGGAAATTTGACCTTACCTATTGCAGATTTTTAGAATCAATACAAAAACATGTAAATATAGAAAAAAAATTAAAGTATTTTTCTGGAAAATAATGAATGATGTTTTGAAATTTAATGATTAACTGAAATACCAGTCCTCTTTTGTGTGACTGTGGCTTCTCTCATTATACTAAACCAGAAATTGAACTAGACTACAAGGCACAGGCCTCTTTGTGAGGCCAATCATTTTGCAGGAGACTCTCTAAGCTCCACAAATTGTTTTAATAGCTTAATTTTATTACTTTAGAGAATGTGATGTTCTCTGTATCTCAGTAGCAAAAAGAAAAAAAAAGCAGCTTGTTTGCTGAATCATATATCAGAGAAAATATTTGTTAAAAGTAATTCTTTTGAAGAATATATTCAGCTTCAATTGTATATCCTCAACTGGCCACATGCTGGTTTTCTCTCTGATTTCTATCCTTTTAGCTTGCCCTTTGTCTTCTTCCTAGTTATAAAGAGAGCATTGCTTGCTGCCTCACATAATAACTTGCAAACTTTATAATGAATTATTGGAAGCCTTGGAGATATAACAAAGAAGACTGTTTTTTCTTAAATTGTCATAGGACCAATCATATCAGAAAGACGTGTGTGTGTGTGTGTGTGTGTGTGTGTGTGTGTGTGTTTGCTAATTGTAGAATTTTTTGAAACAAGACATTTTTTTTCTTTGAAAATCATTGTATCATTCATTTTTAAGAACATAATTATAAGAAGTATTATAAGAGTACCTTGAAAATCTCTCCAAAGGGACAAGATAAAGCCAAGATAGTTCAAAAGTTCAGATTAAAAGCTTCAAAGTGTAAGCCTGGAAGAAAGGAAATTCCTCTGGGAACACTATCATTTTCTTACATTCCCACCAATGCTTTGCTGGTTTGTTCTGAAGAACCATTTTCTACAGAGCTCTCATTACCATTTCTGCTGCCACTAGCCACAGTAGCTTAAATCATGGTTTTTAAAAGACAATGTATTTATCCATGTTGTCATTTTGCTTCTCTGTGGCCAAGGGATTAATCACTTTCTCAAGGGGCCAACTCTACCATTTCCTTTACTTTCGGGAAGGGAGATTTTAAGAAAATGCCACTGTATAACCACAACTTATTCTTTAAAAAGAATGTAATATATCCTTTAAAGAAAGAAAATTACCCAGAGATAATTTTAGCCAGAATTCAGTTATTTAATTCATATCTGAAAGGTGACCTTACTTCAGAGCCAAATCAGAACTAGCAGTACCCTTCTAAACATGATGAAACACTAATGTCTTCATACAACTGAGACTTGTGGCCTGGCTGAGTGACAAGCATTTGGTTGGCTTCTATTTTCACCAGCTTAAATCTGTAAGAGGCTTTTTAGGAAACAAAATTGGTTAGAATGCATGAGGACTGATGCTTGGCTCAGACAAGAAATCAGTGTAGTGAACTCAATATTAGTATTTCAAATGTCTGCATTAGAATGCTTAATTAAACCAATAACATTGCAATGAAATATAGAAATACCAAATACATATTTAGGATCAGATAATTTCTAAAGAAGAAATTTATCACATATTAACACCAACTAAGTTTCTTTAGATTAATTTATTTTTTAAATCTTGCTAACCAAATATCACATATATCACCTCATTATTTTCAGAGAAAACTTATGAAATATATTTAGTGTTATTTTTATGTTATAGACAAGAAAAACTGAATCAAAATAGAATTAAGAAACATTGGCTGCCATTATATATTTAATGAATTTATTACCCAGAATTAAGTTCTTATCTGTCTTATTCTCAATCCATATTTTTCTCATTACACTATGAAGTTTGTGTCTTTGACATCTATATATAAATTAATGTATATTGATTTATTTGTATATATTTACCAACAGTAATAAATCACTCATGAAAAAATTGCACTGAGAAATATCATTTTATATCATTAAAAAGGGAAAAGGCCTTTTATATTCTAAATTAATCTATTATTCATTGTCCACAATTTTTTTTCTTGATATCTTTACCTTTCAAACTATAATTGACATGGGTGAGTTGCTTCCATTAATATGAAAATTATTGTAACAGGGTTAAAAATCCTTATATAAAATAAATAAATAAATAAATATATATATATATATATATATATATATACCAAATATTCCAGAATGTTTTTTAAATATTATTATTGTTATTGATTATAGAGAGGAAGGGAGAGGAAGAGAGAGGTAGAAACATCAATTATAAAAGAGACTCATTGATTAACTCCCTCTTGCACATCTACTACTAAGGATCCAGCCCACAACCTGAGCATGTGCCCTCAGCAGGAATTGAATTGTGACATCCTGGTTCATAGGTCAATGCTCAACCTCACACTGGCTGGGAAGAATGTTTGGATCTAAATATATTGAATCTAGAAACAGCAGTTTGGATCCCCATCACAGACACCATTCCAGACTGATCAGCAAGACAAAAGCAAGTGGGACTCCAAGAACCTGCAGATGATACCTGTGGGACCAGCTCTGTGGGGGAAGGGAGTACATCTCAGAACAGAGTCAACAAAGATGAGAGACTCAAGGCAACCCAGTTTCTGGGCTAGGGAGTTCCTGGCCCCTGAACAGTTGGCACAGTGTCATTGAAGTGGAGCCTCACTGGCAGCAAGTTAGAGGAAAGATCTCTTCCATAAATAGGACATCAACAATCAATTATAATGGAGAGCCCAAATAATGCACACAAGGGGCATTCCTAGAGCATCTAGCTCAGATGGACAAAGAGACTATACCAGTAGACCCTTCAAGACACTCTCTAAATTTGGTCAACCCCAAAATACTAGCAAGTATAGCAATTCTATTTAATACAGAGAAGCAAATACAAGGAATCAGTTAAAATGAGAAGACAAAGAAACAACCTCCAAATGAGAAAAAAGAAGGTATCTCCAGAAAAAAGAACTAAATGAAATGGAGGTAAGCAACCTATCAGACATAGAGTTCAAAGTAATAGTTATAAAGATGTTTAAGGAAATTAATGCACATTACAACAAGGAAAATAGAGGCCATGAACAAGAACCAGACAGAAATGAAGAAAGCTATATCTGACATGAAGAAGACACTGGAAGGAATTAAAAGTCTCTTGGATGAAACAGAGGACCAAATCAGTGACTTGGAAGACCAGGTACAAATAAATACCCATTTAGAGCAGTAAATAGAAAATAAAATTTAAAAAAAATAGGAAGATATTTTAAGGTAGCTTTGGAACAACATAAAATGTTACAACATCTACATTACAGGATTACCAGAAGGGGCAGAGGATGACCAAGGAACAGAGAACCTATTTAAAGAAATAATGACTGAAAACTTCCTAAACTAGGTGAAGGAAAATGTCATACAAGTTCAGGAGGCACAGAGAGTCCCAATCAAGACAAACCCAAAGAGA
>JAAGEH010000286.1:44522856-44533108 GCA_011751065.1 Lasiurus cinereus | reverse complement strand
ATAAATAGTCCAAGACTACTGTATCCAGTGAGGCTATCATTTAAAACTGAAGTGAAAGAAAAAATTTTTCAGATAAAAAGTTAAAGGAATATATTACCACCAAATGAGGAAAGCAAGAAATGTTAAAGGGACTGCTTTAAGAAAAAGAAAAGGACAGAGAGAAGATCATAACCATAAAGGAAATAAAAATAGCAATAAATAAATACCTTTAAATGATAACTTTAAATGTAAATGTCTTAAACGCTGCAGTCAAAAGACATAACCCATATATATGCTGTCTACAAGAGAACCACCTCAGAACTTAAGATATATGAAGGAATGATATATGTAGTGTATACAAATGGAAATTTTTTTAAAAAGCTGGGGTAGGGTTAGGGTTAAAACAAAGATGATAAGAAGAGACAACAAAGCTATTTAATAATACTAAAGGAAATGATTCAACAGGAAAATATATGCACCCAATATAGGAGCACCCAAGTACATTAAAAAGTCTGGATGGATTTTAAGGGAGATACTGACAGTAATTTAGTCATAGTATAGGACTTTAACATCCAACTGACATAGATGGATAGATCCTCCAGGCAAAAAACTAACAAGGAAATAGAAGCCTTAAATGACACACTAGGTGAAATAGATCTAACTGATATTTACAGAACATCTCATCCCAATGCAATAGAATATACATTCTTCTCAAGTGCACATGGAACATTATCAAAGATAGAACACATGTAAGAGCACAAAGCAAGTCAATACAAATTCAAGAGAATTGTTAAAATTGCTATTGTTAAAATTGCAAGCATCTTCAGATCACAGTGGCATGAAGTTAGAAATTAACTGCAATAAAAAGAAAAAACTCAAATACATGGGAAGAAAAATAGCATGTTATTAGACAAGTATTGGGTATGTCTGGGAGGGGAGAGGGGCAATGGGGAAATATGTATACATGTAACACAATAAAAAAGAAAGAAAGAGAGAAGCCAAGATGGCGGCATAGGTAAACACCTACACTGCTGCCTCACACAACAATTTCAAAACTACAACTAAAAGACAGAATGGACATCATCCAGCACCACAGGAAAGCTGGCTGAGTGGAAGTTCTACAACTAGAGGGAAAGAGAGGAGCTCACAGAGACACAGAGGAGGTGCAAAAAGCTCAGGTACAGAGACGTGCGTGTGGAGAGAGCGGGTGCTGGAGAACCTGGCTGGCCTTCTCTGGCGGGAGGGAGACCGAGACTCTTATAGGCATTGAACTCCTTATCCTATGACACTAAACCCCTGATCCAGCTGAAACTCATTTGGGGGGGAGATTGCACTATGAAGGGGGAGAAGTGCACAGAAATTTAGGGGAGTCGCAAAAGATCAGAAGTCTGGTTAGCATGCAAGGCACTGCGCCGCAGAAGACAGATTGCTGATTGTGCCGCTGGCTTTCATGAGTGGGTGGAAGACAGACCCTCCCAACTGTGCCACTTCTAACTTCACTAACCCCCAGTTTTGGACAAAATCCTGGGACCCAGACTCCTGTGGTCCCATAGCACAGGGGAGCCAGAAAGGCAGCAGTCTAGAGGCACTGTGAGAGAGAGCGCGAGCGCACAGGGACTGCTCCAGTGATTACCGAATCACATGAGACTCAGGGGCCGTGGAGGGCGGGCCCGACTGAAAGGCAACGCAATCCCTTAATCCCTGAGACTCCACCTATCCCAAGCTCAAGAGAGGCTTTTGCGGTTTTTCAAGTCTGGTATCATAAGGCTGAATCCAGCACAGAAGTTCTCCCACCATAATGAAAATGCTGAGACAAGGGAAGGGATCACAAACAAAAGAAATGGAGGGAAAAAAAATGACTGGATATAGAGTTCAAAACCACACTTATAAGGTTTTTCAAGAATATGCTAGAAAAGATGAATAAATTTATCAAGTCCCAAGAGGAGATGCAAAAGGACCAACTAGAGATGCAAAAGATCCAACTAGAGATGATAAAGGACCAAATAGAAATTAAACATACACTGTCTGAAGTAAAAAATATTATACAGAGACCTAACACCAGACTAGCGGAAGGCAAGAATCAAGTCAAAAATTTGAAATATAAAGAATCAGAAAACAGTCAACTGGAAAAGCAAGAAGAGAAAAGAATCCAAAAATGTGAACATAATGTAAGGAGACTCTGGGGCAGCTTCAAACATACCAACAGCAGAATTGTGGGGGTGGCAGAGGAAAAGAGAGAGCAAGATACTGAAAATCTATTTAAAGAAATAATGACTGAAAACTTCCCACATCTGGTAAAAGAAATAGACTTACAAGTCCAGGAAGCACACAGAACCCCATATAAAAGAAATCCAAAGAGGACTACACCAAGACACATCATAATTAAAATACCAAGAGCAAAAGACAAAGAGAGAATATTAAAAGCAGCAAGAGAAAAACAGTTCATTACCTACAAGAGAACACCCATAGGACTGTCAGCTGATTTCTCAACAGAAACGATGCAGGCCAGACGGGAGTGGCAAGAAATATTCAACGTGAATAGCAAGAACCTACAACCAAGAATACTCTACCCAGCAAAGCTATCATTCAGAATTGAAGGGCAGATTAAGAGCTTCACAGAGAAGAAAAAGCTAAAGGAGTTCATCAACTCCAAACCAGTATTATATGAAATGCTGAAAGGTACTCTTTTAGAAGAGGAAGAAGAAAAAGGTAAAAGCCAAAAAATTATGAACAACAAATACATATCTATCAACAAGTGAATCTAAAAATTAAGTGAATTAAAAATTTGATCAACAGAATAGACCGGTGAATATACTAGAATCAGGAGCACAGAAAGGGAGTGGACTGATAATTCTCAGGGGGAAAGGGGAAGAAGGGTATAGGAAGTGACTGGACAAAAATCATACACATATGGACTCATCAATTGGGGGAAAGGTAAGGGTAGAGGGAGGGGTGGGAGCGGGGTGGAGGGGAGCTATGGAGGGGAAAAAAAGAGAGACAAATGTAATAATCTGAATAATAAAGATTTAATTAAAAAAGAAAATAAATAAATAAAGGTTATTAAATTATTTAAAAAAAAAGGAGGGAACATTTCCAAGCTCTTTTTTATGACGCTAGCATTAACCTAATTGCAAAGCCAGATAAAGACACCACAGAGAAAGAAAATTATAGGCCAATATCCCTAACGAAAACATACACTAAAATCTCTAACAAAATATTATCAAATCAGATCCAGCAATATATTAAAAAGATCATATACCATGATCAGATGGAATTTATTCCATAGATTAAGGCCGGTACAATATATATAAATCAATAAATGTGATACATCACATAAATAAATTGAAAAATAAAAACCACATGATAACATCAATAGATGAGAAAAAGTAATTGACAAAATTTAGCACCCTTTTTTATAAAAATGGTCAATAAAGTGGGAATAGAGACATCATACTTCAACATAAGCATACTGTGATTGGAAATTAACTATATTTCACGACCTGCCATTCTGGTGATTTTCTTTATGAAAATCGGTTGTTGAAAAATATGTTTTTAAAGTCTATTCATTAACCTGGAAAGTACTCTGGTTTCTAGGTATTTCTGATTTCCAAGTATTTTTGAATATATAGAAGTGAAATTATATTTCTTTAGCAGTAAGGATCATAATTGAGGCTCTTTCTATGTACACATTCATGAACATATGTTCATATATGCACATATCTTATGTACATAAATGTAAGTGTTGCTTCTTACATTAAGAATGACTAAGCCCCACTGACTGCTCTGAAAAGCCATCTTTGTATTGTTCCTGTGGCTTCCTCTCCGCTTGCTGCAACCACCTCCACCGCCGTGGACTCCAGCAGCTTCTTTGCCAGAGTCCTCCAATTCGCTTTTTTTTTAATTCTCTTCATAGGATCACCTGCATGCCCTATAGGGTCACTGCTGTGACACCAGCTCCAAATCACCACTAAGGACTTAAAGGAGAAGGAAGTTGTGGAGGAGGCAGAGAATGGAAGAGATGCACCTGCGAATGTAAATGCTAATGAGGAAAATGGGGAGCAGGAGGCAGACAATGAGGTAGATGAAGAAGAGGAAAAGGAGGGTAAGAGGAGGAGCAGGAAGAGGAAGGTGATGGTGAGGAGAGGATAGAGATGAAGATGAGGAGGCAGAGGCAGCTACAGGCAAATGGGCAGCTGAGGATGATGAGGATGACGATGTTGACACCAAGAAGCAGAAGACTGATGAGGATGACTAGACAGCAAAAAAAGGAAAAGTTAAAGGCCTCTGTGACCTATTCACCCTCCACTTCCAGTCTCAGAATCTAAACCTGGCACCTTCGAATAGAGACTCCCTACTGCCTGTCCAGCCACCCACCTAAGACAGATGACACGCACTCTTCTTCGCCACCCAACCAAAACCACAATGTGAATTTGCAACAGGAGAGAAAAAAAGAACCAAAACTTCCAAGGCCCTGCTATTTTTCTTAAAAGTACTTTAAAAAGGAAAAAAAAAAAGGAATGACTAATAGCAAAATAGCATACTCAACTACTAACATATCAGATAAAAAACTTGCCATTCATGTTTATTTTATTTTTTTTATTGTTTAAAGTATTACAAATAGTAATACATATGTCTCCTTTTTTCCCCCTATTGACTTCCCCCTGGCCTTCCCTACCACCAGTATATGCCCTCCCCTCCCCCCACTTCCTAGTGTCTTGTATCCATTGGTTATACACACAAGTCCTTAGGTTGATATCTTACAACCCTTTCCTCCCCCAACTTCCCCTGCCTTCCCAATGTAGTATGACAGTCTGTTCACTGCTTCTTTGCCTCTGTATCTATTTTTTTTTACCCCTGATTCTTTTCTCTGCAGGCTAGAAATAAATCTATAAGAACAAAAAAATGTTTGAGTCCCAATTTCAATGTCCAATAGTTCTGAGTCCCAGTTTCAATGTCAAACAGTTCCTTATGTGTACACATCAGCAATGGTATCTGGATGGTGGACAAATGGTGGCAATGTAAATCCGACCCTCTCTGGTTTGATTCTAGGCATCCTGTAGCGATGCACAGCTGTTGACTGCTAGCATGGCAAGGTGTCATCAGCATCTTCCATTTTCTTATGTGTTTTTTTTTTTTACTTTTTATTATCCTTAAAGTTTTATTAATAGCTCTTTAGTTGTGTAATAGGTTGTGTTTATATTTCACAAGTTACAGAATCAATGTTCAGCTAACCTTTCCTTGGCCTGTTGACCTGAAAGGTCTCTGCGAAAAGAGTTTATTTGCCTCCTTTTACAAGAAGATAAACTGAAACCCAAGTTCCACTTTGTCAATTTTTTCCACTTTGCCTAAAATTTGTATTTTTTCAAGTGAGGGATTTCTTCCTCCCTTTATTATTCCATTCATACCTAATTTCTGGTGACAAAAATCTTAGACCAAGTACTAGCAATTCAATGGGCAACATGCTTCAGCAGTAAGCTGAAAATTATATCCTAAGCCAGTGGTTGGAAACTCATTAGTCAACAGAATCAAATATCAACGGTACGATTAAAATTTCTTTTGAGAGCCAAATTTTTTAAACTTAAACTTCTTCTAATGCCACTTCTTCAAAATAGACTTGCCCACACCATGGTATTTTGTGGAAGAGCTACACTCAAGGGGCCAAACAGCTGCATGTGGCTCATGAGCCCTGGTTTGCTGATATCTGTCCTAAGCTATTTCTGGCCTGGGGGGTTACTTACACAATTTTTGCCTACATATCACCACAAAGGATGAAAATAAGCATTAAAGAGAGAAACCAAGATGGTGGCATAGATGAACACCTAAAATGCTGCCTCACACAACAATTTCAAAACTACAACTAAAAGACAGAACAAACATCATCCAGAACCACAGGAAAGCTGGTTGAGTGGAAATTCTACAACTAGAAGGAAAGAGAGGGGCTCACAGAGACTCAGAAGAGCTGCAAAAAGCTGAGGTATGGAGAAGAGCATCGAGAGAGTGGGTGCTAGAGTGCCTGGCTGGCTTCCTCTAGCAGGAGAGAGACAGAGACTCCCAACTGCACTGAACCCCTTATACTAACGCACTGAACCCCAGGTCTGGGTGAGACTCATACGGGGGTAGTTTGGACTGTGAAAAGGGAGAAGTGCATGGAAATTTAGGGGAGCCCTGAAAGGGCAGAAGTCTGTGAAGAGGACAGGCAGCAGAGTGCCTGGCTGGCTTCCTCTAGTGTGAAGGAGACAGAAACTCCTGACTGCACTGAACCCCAATTCTGATTGCATTGAACCCAGTTCCAGGCGAGACTCACACAGAGGGCATCTGGACTGTTGGAGAAGGGGGGAGTGCACAGAACCTTAGGGGAGTCTCAAAAGGCAGAGGTCTGGAGGCGCATACACATGCACACACGTATGTGGGAGAGAGCATAGAGAGGGCTGAATGTTGATTGTGCCTCTGGCTTTCTCTAGTGGAAGGAAGACAGAACTTCCCCATTGTGCTGAACTCCAGTTCCAACTGCACTGAACCCCAGTTTTGGGTGAGACCCTGGGGACCCAGACCCATAGGGTCTCTGGAGCACACAAAAACTTAGGAGAGCCGCAAAAGGCAGAGGTCTGGAGATGCATGCACACTTACACATGCGAGCACCAGTGAGCCCAGAGAGGGCTCAGCAATTACCAAGGGACACTGAGACCCAGAGTCGTGTAGGGCAGGGCTGACAGGAAACCAAGGCTGTCTGCTCAGCCCTGAGATTCTGCCCCATCCAAGTCAGCACAGCTTTTGCAATTTTGCAAGTATTGTAAGGCTGACTCCAGCACAGAAGTTCTTCTGGCATAGACATAGCTAATCCTCATAGCCAGTTGGCCTAGAGGTCAATTCCCTGTAGACTTAACTACAACAAGGCTGTACACACAGTCCACAAAGGGGGTGCATTAAGAGAGTCCACAAGGAGTGGGATATTCAAAAATGAATTTGAGATTGCCCTACCCTACCTACCCCAGAGGCTCCCAGTTTAGCTCAAGATTTAATAGACAATATTATCTGATAACTAGAGGCCCAGTGCATGAAATTTATGCACAGGGGAGAGGGGGCATATTCCTCAGTCCAGCCTGCACCCTCTCCAATTTGGGACCCCTCAAGGGAGTCCAACTGCCTGTTAGACAGTTGGACATTCCTCCCACAATCCAGGACTATTGTCTTCTAACCATGGCTTGCCTGATTACCCCTAACTGCTCCTGCCTGACAGCCTGATCACTCCCTAATCACTCCCCTGGAAGCCTGGTTGCTCCCAACTGTTATCCCCTGCAGGCTTGGTCCCTTCCCCGCAACTGCCATCCCCTGCAGGCCTGGTTCCCCCCACCCAATTGCCCTCCCCTGCAGGCCTGGATCCCCTGCAGCTTCCCTCCTTGTAGGGCTGGTTGTCCCCAACTGCCATCCCCCGCCAACCCAGTCACTCTTAATTCCCCTCCCCTGCCGGCCATCTTTTGGTGGCCATCTTGTGTCCACATGGGGCAGTCATCTTTGACTACATGGGGGCAGCCATCTTGTGTTTTGGAGAGATAGCCAATTAGCATATTACGTCTTTATTAGATAGGATGGGGCTTTCACTGCATTTGTTAAGCTGCAGCTCAGAGTAGATTGGGGGAAAGGATATGGCAAAAGCAAGAGAAAGCACATGCCAAAACAATGAATTTAGGATGAGTAGTAGTAGTACAAGAAGCTTTAAGGCTCTCTTGAGCAGATAACATACAAAAAAATTCCATAACTTTTATTTTTAAATTTTAATGAATCTTTTAATATATGTCATAATTTCCCTTTCTAGAAAGTCTTTCTTGCATGGATTATTCTTTTCATAATCATATAGCAAAAAATATTTAAACAATTAGTAGCAATATTGAAAACCCAAAAACTATAATAAATTGTCCCTTTTTGGATACATTAATACTGATTGTAAAAATTTTAAAATTATTTTGAAGCCTTTCAAGAAACATTGATCAGCTGAAACCGGCTTAGCTCAGTGGATAGAGCATCGGCCTGCAGACTGAAAGGTCCCAGGTTCGATTCCGGTCAAGGGCATGTACATTGGTTGTGGGTGCATCCCCAATGGGGGGTGTGCAGGAGGTGGCTGATCTATGTCTCTCTCTCTTTTCGATGTTTCTGACTTTCTATCCCTCTCCCTTCCTCTCTGTGAAAAATCAATAAAATATATTTTAAAAAAAGAAAGAAAAAGAAACATTGATCAGCAGCTGAGGTACATGCCCTTGACTGGAATCAAACCTGGAACCTTTCAGTCCGCAGGCATCAGCTCTATCCATTGAACCAAACCAGTTAGGGCTGTATGAGGATTTTTTAATGTATGGGGATGACTGGTGTGACAATTGTTAATTCATCTTTTTTTATCATCTAATCTCAGTTTGATGTTTCATATAACAGTGACAATGATGTCAAAGTTGTTCTATTTTCCCCAAGCTTTCTTTCCTCATTTACTTTTGCTGGAAACCATTACTTTTTGTCTTGAAAAATATCTTCTGGTTTATATTATTTTTAAAATATGCCCTTTAACTACAGTCATTTTATCACTCTGATTATAAAATTATCAATAATTTGTGAAATTGACATATGTAGGGTGTCCCCCAAATATGTATACACAACTTTAAATAATTACAAAGGCAGTGCTTATTGAAATACATATTGTTTTCAAAATTGAGCTATAAGCTGTTATAGTGTATATACATTTTTTGACATCCTGTACTTTAAATCAATTTTCTTAATATTTAAAATAGAAAATTAACTGTACCTTCAATACTATCTTTATAGGCATGCTTTAAATTATATACATATATTGATTATGCAAGTTAAGGCATGAGTTAACTATGATAAAAATGTAACTACAATTCAAATATGCTAGATTAATGATTATTTAAAACACATTCCCAAAGTGGGCAGGTAAGAAATGGGCATATAATGTCTTGTCTGCCACTGAAATTAAATTTTTGAAAAGAAATTTAACCCAAAGTATGTTATTTTTTTCATAGTATGTTGATGAGAGCCTGATAAAGAAATGCAAACTGGCAATATGTCATCAATATATAAACTGAAGGCTCAGCTCATAAAATCTGAAAGAAAGGAGTAGAAATTTGAAAATGCAATTAGTCAATGTGACAGCATGCAGAACAGACATTTTCCAGGCAGATGAAACGTGGAACTATATTGAACTGGAGTACTATCTACATGCTATTTTAGAGATTATAATCCAATATCCCATACTGTGAGGTCATTATTACTTTACAATAATAAAGTCTTCTTCATCAGACTGAATAACATTTTCACATAGCACACAGATGTCATTTCTATTAACATAAGTTTTGTTACTTTGTTTTAATCATGTGATGGGGAGTATGGAACTTTCTCCAAATCATATAAAAATGACAGTATTTTATATTTAATATTTAGATTATATTTTTAGAACCTCACTGAAAATGTCATTTTAGAATGGCTAGTGAATGAGCCTATGTGATATGAATGGTGGCATTTTATAACAGTTAGTAACCTTGTCTATTTGACAGAACACCTCCACCTGCCTACCAGGGCCCAGACAGGACACATGATGGCTCTCTATTGATTACCATTGAGTCACATGTACTTGCAAGCTGATTAAATGAATGATTTGTCTGAGAATATGGTGGGGTGTTTAGTAAAGTTAATACATGAAAACAAGCATAAATATTTTATTTTGTTTTATAAATCTCATTGCTAAGAGGAATTTTATATCAGGCAATGCAAAATACGTGAATGTCATGTTGAACTTGAGTGAGTGTGATTAGTGACTTTGCCTTATAGTATTGCTGAAAACCAAATCAAATAATTACATCAGAATATAAATTCAATGTTCACTTTAATAATATATGATTATTTTTTGCTATTGAACATCTGCTTCTGAAAAACACAATTTCTTTTCCAGATTTTGCTGTACATTTGGATGGTTTTGTCTGCTGTTCATGCTGAAAATGACACTTTATGCAAATATTTTATGCAAATTTGAAACTGAAGCCAAATATCAGAGGGGGAGTAAGAAATGAATGGGTTAATAAAGGGTAAACTCTCTTAGCTAGAAGCCTTGTGTAGCTCAACAACTTTTGCAGTTCACTATGTATATACTGTTTCCCCACCAGTGTCAAGTTCACTATTCATTATGAATTGCATTATAACCAACATTTTAAATAAAATCTTTATAGAGAAGGTGATTCAATACAAAAGAAGAAGTAGAAGGTGATTCAATACA
>JAAGEH010000286.1:44505667-44522846 GCA_011751065.1 Lasiurus cinereus | reverse complement strand
AGAAGGTGATTCAATACAAAAGAAGAAGTAGAAGGTGATTCAATACAAAAGTAGAAGGAGTACAAGTCAACTTTGGTTATGATTTCTGAAAATTCCAGTTGATCTTGTGGGAAGTTGATGGTAAATGTTTTTTATAACATCTAAAAATATTACTCAATAAATTGTGGAGAATTTGGGTATTTTAATATGTAAATTTAAATAAGAAAATTGTTTTATGCAAGGCTATACTAAACCTAATGCTAATGCACAGAAAAGTTTGTAATGGATTAAGCAATATTCTTTGGGAGTGTTTAAAAATGGAAATAGTGCTAACTGGGAGCAAGCTTTGATTTACTTGAGAAGGCAATACAACATATTCTTTTAATTCATTATCAAACTTCTAAGAGGAAAGCTATAATGTGATTAGATTTCTGCTAAACACTTGAAACTTTCTGCTTTGCTGAAAACTATAGTCAAATTGATTCATATATAATGTATCTGTTTTGATGTAAAATATTTCTCAGTAATGAAGAACTAGGATCAAATTTAGCACACGTGTAACAATAGTAACTTGTAAAGATAGGACAATACTCTGTAATTTTCACATAATAATAATAAAGCTACATCAAAGAATAAATATATAGGCAATAATGAACGTGTTTAACATAAATCAGTCTACATTTACAAATTTTCCTAATAGATTCTTTGATGATATTCTAAATATATGAATTGTTGTGCACCCATTCAGAACTCTCATTCCAAACCTCAGCATTATTCCATTTAATTATGAACTATGTATGGCCCAGAAACCATTCTTGGTGTTATCCATGGTTATTTTAAAAATATATATATATTATTGATTTTTTTACAGAGAGGAAGAGAAAAGGATGGAGAGGTAGAAGCATCGACGAGAGAGAGACATCGATCAGCTGCCTCCTGCATGCCCCACACTGGAGATGTGCCTGCAACCAAGGTACATGCCCTTGACCAGAATCAAACCTGAGACCTTTCAGTCCACAGGCCGTCGCTCTATCCACTGAGCCAAACCAGTTTCAGCATACCTATGGCTATTTGTTAAACTTTGTTAAAAAATAAATGACTCTCTGCCGAAACCAGTTTGGCCCAGTGGATAGAGCTTCAGCCTGCAGACTGAAAGGTCTCAGGTTCGATTCTGGCCAAGGGCATGTATCTTGGTTGTGGGCACATCCCCAGTGGGGGGCGTGCAGGAGGCACCTGATTGATGTTTCTCTCTCATGGATGTTTCTAACTTTCAATCTCTCTCCCTTCCTCTCTGTAAAAAAATCAATAAAAAATAAACTTAAAAAATAAATAAATTACTTTAGCAAAGTAATTGAAAATCCTAACCTAAATAAAACAGGTAATCTAGCTCAAGATAGTGAGAATACATACATGTTTAAGACTCTGATCAGGTATTCATTTTACATTATAAGCCCATTTTTGTTGAGTAATCCATAACTGCAATGTATGAAAGATTACTTTATGCACCAGTCTTATGGTCAGTATCAGAATAAAAATACAGTGGTACCTCGAGATACGAGTGCCCTAACATACGAGATTTTTGAGATACAAGCCATCGAACGAGCAATTTTTGCTTTGAAATAGGAGCAACATTTGAGATAGGACCAATCGTGCGGATCGGCCGGCTGCGCAAGACCCACCAGTTTACCGCAACTCAAGCGTCTCATAGTTTCCCATGCCTCAAGGTTACGTACTCATTTATGCAATACAGAGCACCCTTTTCTATAAATTCCTGTCAAGATACATATTGCCATCTTTTGTTGTTGTTGTTTTAAAGAAAGAATATCAAAAGTTCTCTTAATAACTTGAGATCTATAGGAGTGTATTTGAATATCTTTCAATAATGAATAAATGCTCTGAAATCTTATAAATTGCCCAATTTAGTTCTCTGTTGCCAGGTGGAAACTGTACTGCTCACAAAATAAAAATGAATAACCCAAGAAATTAATACTTCTTGGACTTAAATGAAAGAGAGGATATTTTCAAGATCCTTTAAAAAATGAGTTGTTTATGCCTCAAAAAATAAAATAAAATAAAATAGATAACCAGAAGCTTGACCAGTTTTGAGAAGAGAAGTTGCTGTCATATAATTAACAGTGGGATTAAAGTATGTTATCACCCTATTGAGATTCCACACACAAACATATCAAATGTGCACTCCTGATTTTTAAAGGAAATTGTTCAAGCAAAGACTTGGAAGGGTATTTCAGAGTTCTGAGGGCTCTGTTTACTTTCTGCTTTGTTTTCATGTTATCAGTATACTGGAAAAGGGAACAACTTCCTCCAATTGCTTTTCTTACAGATGCAAACACACACACATTTTAAAATCTTCATTTCCCCATGTATTTTGTATTATCTTCCTAGTGTTCTCTTTTATTCAGTGAAAGCTCACTGCATGACAATTAGAGGAGTTGTAAACAAGGCTTTTCATAAGGTCAAGGACTAAACAAGAATCAATTATAGTCATGGACAAATGAAGAATTCTCTGCTCTGAATGCTGACCGAGAGACCCAGTGGAAATTTTTTTGCTGCTGAATTCTTCCCTAAGGTCATAAAGGAAGTAAGTTTTGCAATATGTAGGGATGATGCCAGGACACACATCTGGTCTCATACTCCAAGAAATAACTTACTTTGATTCATGAAAAGGTGGTGAAATTTAAGAAAAATGGTACATAAAACTCAGCAAGAGTTGTTTTCCAATGTTAGCACAAGGCTACCTTTTGGCTTTCAAAGTTGTTGTTTATGAAGTATATATACCTTGCTCTCAAGGGCTATCCTTGAACATCGGTGGCTAAATCACATTGTGCCTACATAGGTATAAATAGCACTGCCTCTCTCCTTAGCCTACTGAAGCCATGCTGACTTTCTAAATTTATCAAAACAGTCTAAATGTTGTCACTTAGAAAGCATCAGCTACTGTGTAACATTAAGGGTATACTAGAAACAAGGTAGCTGGAAGATGAACTTTCATTCCTCTGCTTTTATGCTGCAAGATTCTAAGTAGAATAGCAAAGATCATGTTAATGTGATAACATAAATAGCAACAACAAAAACAATGTTTCTTATGGATGGAAAATAAAATGCCTGTCTACCAAGATTTCAAGCAGTTTCAACTAGCCATTTTTGGAAGAAGATTGAACATTGTCATTAAAGTGTTTTTTATTTGGCACAACTTGGAGATATAATTTACATTCCACAAAATTCTCCCATTTGTTTGTGTGTTTGTTTTTAGTATATCCACAGAGTTGTGAAAAAAATCACCCCAATCAATTTTAGACCATTTTCAACACACTCAAAAGAAATCACCTCCAATCCCCATTCACAATCCACTCTTCCTTCCCCAGGCTTAGGCAACCTTTAATGTACTTTCTAAATATATAGAGAATTGCCTACTCTCAAGCATTTTCTATAAAAGGATTTTTTCCTTTGTACTTTATTATCTCACTTAGCTTAATTTTTCCAGAGTCATCCAGACTGTAGTACATATTAGTGTTTCATTCCTTGTTACTAATTAGTAATAACCTATTGCATATAGAATTTGTCTACTTGCCAATTGGTGAACATTTGGTTTGTTTCCACATTTTTTTTTCTATTATAAATAATTAGAGGCCTGGTACATGAAATTCATGCACAGGGATGTGTGTCCCTCAGCCCAGCCTGCAGCCTTTCTAACCTGGGACCCATCAATGGATATCTGACTGCTCCTTGAGGCCCGATTCTGATAAGATCAGGTCTAAACAGGCAGTTGGACATCCCTCTCACATTTCAGGACTGCTGGCTCCCAACTGCTTGCCAGCCTGCCTTCCTGATTGCCCCTAACCACTCCCCTGCCGGCCTGATTGATGCCTAAGTGCTCCCCTACCAACCTGTTTACCCCTAACTGCCCTCCTCTACAGGCCTGGTCACCTCTAACTGCCCTTCCCTGCAGGCCTGGTCACCCCTAACTGCTCTCCCCTTCTCGCTTGATCATCCCCAACAGCCCTCCCCTGCAGGTCTGATCCCTCCCAACTGCTCTCCCTTGCTGGCCATCTTGTGGTGGCCATCTTGTGTCCACATGGGGGCAGTGCCCATTGACCACATGGGCGCAGCCATCTTGTATGTTGAAGTGATGGTCAATTTGCATATTATTCTTTTATTAGATAGGATTAGATAGGATAGACGCCTAGTGTATGGTGGGGGCAGGCTGATTTTCCCTGAAGGGTGTCACAGATCAGGGTGGGGGTTCCCTTGGGGCATGAGGTGGCCTGGACAAGGGGTCTATAGTGGTTGCAGTCCAGCCATGCCTCCCAAGTGGAGGCCCTGGTATTTGGGATTTATTTTTCTTCTATAATTGAATCTTTATAGCTTTGAGCCAAGCCAAGCCTCCTGCTCGCTCTGTGGCCACAGTCTTTTTTTTTGGGATTTATTTATCTTCCATAATTGAAATTTTGTAGCCTTGAGTGGAGGCCTGGGCTGCTCAGGGCAGGTAGAAAGCTTGGTTTCCTCCGTCGCTGGGAAACCCAAGCATCCTGCTCTCTCCATGGCCTCAGACATCTTGGTTGGGTTAATTTGCATGCTCATTGTTTGTTTTTTTTAACTTCCCATTTTCACTTTATTATATCACAGAAAATTTTCCATTTCAAATCAAGACATTTCTACATGATCAATTTTTTTTAAAGAATAAAAAGGGTGACAAATAGATACAGTGGTACCTCGAGATACGAGTTTAATTCGTTCCGTAACCTTGAGGCGTGGTAAACTATGAGACACTCGAGTCACAGTAAACTGGTGGGCCATGTGCAGACAGCCAATCCATGCGATTACTCGTATCTCAACTGTAGCTCGTATTTCAAGAAAAATTGCTCACTCGACAGCTCATTTCTCAAAAATCTCTATGTTAGGGCACTCGTATGTCAAGGTACCACTGTACCTATCAATAATAACTTCATTTATTTATTTATTTATTTATTTATTTATTTATTTATTTATTTTCAATCTTTTTTTAATTAATTTTTTATACATATCTCCCCATTGCTCCCCCTCCATCCCCGGCATACCTCAACCCTCCAGTGTCAATGTTAATTGGTTATGCTTATATGCATGCATACAAGTCCTTTGATTGATCTCTTATCTACCTCACCTAACTTTAATCTTCCTGCTGTAATTTCACAGTATGATGCTATACTACCTCTGTATCTATCCTTTTGTTCATCAGTTTATAATGTTCTTTATTACCCACAAATGAGTGAGATCATGTGATGCTTCTCCTTTATTGACTGGCTTATTTCACTAAGCATAAGGTTCTCCAGTTCCCACCAGGTTGCTGCAAATGGTAAGAATTCCTTCTTTTTAATAGCAGCATAGAATTCCATTGTGTAGATGTACCACAGTTTTCTGATCCATTCATCTGCTGACGGGCACCTAGGCTGTTTCTAAATAGTGACTATTATAAATTGTGCTGCTATGAACATAGGGGTACATAAATCCTTTCTGATTGGTTTTTGTGATTTCTTGGGATAAATTCCTAAGAGTGGGATTACAGGGTCAAATGGGAGATCCATTTTTAGTTTTTAAGAAAACTCCATACTGTTCTCCACAGTGGCTGCACCAGTCTGCATTCCCACCAACAGTGCACAAGGGTTCCTTTTTCTCCGCATCCTCACCAACACTTGTCATTTGTTGATTTGTTGATGATTGCCATTCTGACCTGTATAAGATGGTATCGCATCATCGTTTTGATTTGCATCTCTCCGATGATTAGTGACTTTGAACATGTTTCATGTGTCTCTTGGCCTTCCTTCTGTCGTCTTTGGAAAAGGTTCTATTTAGGTCCACTGCCCATTTTTTTATTGGATCCTTCATCTTCCTTTTATTAAGTTGTATAAGTTGGCTGTAGATTTAGGAGATTAAACCTTTATCAGTGATATCATTTGCAAATATGTTCTCCCATACAGGGATCTTTCCTGTTGTTTTGTTGATGGTTTCTTTTGCTGTGCAAAAGCTTTTTATTTTGATGTAGTCCCATTTGTTTATTTTTTCTTTAGCTTCAATCGCCATTGGAGCAGTATCAGTGAAGAAGTTCTTTCGGAATATATCTGAGATTGTGCTGCCTGTGGACTCCTCTAGTATTTTTATGGTTTCCCTTCTAATGTTTAAGTCCTGTATCTATTTTGAGTTTATTTTTGTATTTGATGTAAGTTGGTAGTCCAGTTTCATTTCTTTTGCATGTATCTGTCCAATTTTCCCAACACCATTTATTGAAAAGGCTATCTTGGCTCCATTGACTGTTCATGCCTCCTTTGTCAAATATTAGTTGAGCATAGTGGTTTGGGTGGATATCTGGGTCCTCTATTCTATTCCATTGGTCTATATGTCTGTTCTTGTGCCAGTACCAGGCTGTGTTGAGAACAGTTGCTTTGTAGTATAGCTTGAAATCTGGTATTTAGATCCCACCTACTTTATTCTTCTTTCTCAGAATTGCTGTAGCTATTTGTGGTCTTTTTTTGTTCCAGATGAATCTATGAAGAATTATTTCTAGGTCTGTGAAATATGTCATTGGTATTTTAATGGGTAGTGCATTGAATCTATAGATTGCTTTGGGTAGTATGGACATTTTAATGATGTTGATTCTCCCAAACCATGAGCATGGTATGCTCTTCCATCTGTTAACATCTTCCTCTATCTCTTTTTTCAGTGTCTGTGTAGTTTTCTACATATAGGTCTTTTACCTCTTTAGTTAGGTTTACTCCTAGGTATCTTAATTTTTTTGGTGCGATGGTAAATGGGATTGCTTTTTGAGTCTCTCTTTCTATAATTTCACTATTAGTGTATAAAATGCCACAGACTTCTTAGCATTAATTTTGTATCCTGCTACATTGCCAAATTCATTAATTAAGTCAATTAGTTTTGGAATGCAGTCTTTTGGGTTTTTTTATGTACAATATCATGTCATCTGCAAATAAGGACAGCTTTACTTCTTCTTTTCCAATTTGGATGCCTTTTATTTCTTCTTCTTGTCTAAATGCAATGGCTAATAATTCCAGTACTATGTCAAACAGGAGAGGTGAGAGTGGGCATCCCTTTCTTGTTCCTGTTCTTAGGGGAAATGGTTTTAGTTTTTGTCCATTGAGTATGATGTTAGCTGTGGGTTTATCATATATGGCTTTTATGATGTTGAGGTATGCTCCTTCTATTCCCACTTTGCTGAGAGTTTTTATCAAGAAAGGGTGTTGGATTTTGTCAAGTGCTTTTTCTGCATCAATTGATATGACTATGTGATTTTTATCTCTCAAATTGTTTATGTGATGTATCCCGTTTATTGATTTGCGGATATTGTACCATCCCTGCATTCCTGGGATAAATCCTACTTGGTCATGGTGTATGATCTTTCTGATGTACTGCTGGATCCGATTTGCTAGAATTTTGTTGAAGATTTTGGCATCTATGTTCATGAGAGACATTGGCCTATAATTATCTTTCATGTGTTGTCTTTATCTGGTTTTGGTATTAGGGTGATGCTGGCTTCATAGAAGGTGTTTGGAAATGTTCCTTCTTCTTGAATGTTTTTGAATAATCTGAGGAGGATAGTTTTTAATTCTTCCTTAAATGTTTGGTAAAACTCTCCTGTGTAGCTATCTGGACCCGGGCTTTTATTTGCTGGAAGCTTGTTGATGACTGCTTCAATTGCTTCCATAGTTATTGGACTATTGAGATGTCTGGATTCCTCCTCATTGAGTTTTGGAAGGTTATATTTTTCTAGGAAAATGTCCATTTCTTGCAGGTTGTCCAGTTTGTTGGAATAGAGTTTTCATAGTATTTTTTTTCAATCCTTTGTATTTCCACAGGGTCAGTTGTTATTTCTCCTTTTTCATTTCTGATTTTGCTTATTTGGGTCATCTCTCTTTGCTTCTTGGTGAGCCTGGCTAGAGGTCCATCAATCTTGTTTATCCTTTCAAAGAACCAGTTCTTGGTTTTGTTGATCTTTTGAATTGTTTCTTTGGTCTCCAAGTTGGCTATCTCCGCTCTGATCTTCACTATTTCCTTCCTTCTGAGTACACTGGGCTTTACTTGTTGCTCTTGTTCAAGCTCTTTGAGTTGTACGGTTAGGTAATTTATTACCATTGTTTCCTGTTTTTTTGCAGTAGGCCTGTAGGGCTATGAACTTCCCTCTCAAGACTGCTTTTACTGTGTCCCATAAATTTTGTATTGTTGTTTTGTCATTGTCATTTATTGCCATGATGTTTTTTATTTCTTCCTGGATCTCTCTGGTTACCCAGTCGTTGTTTAATAGCATGCTGTTTAGCCTCCAAGTGTTTGATTTATTTCTATTGTTTTTATTATAGTTGATTTTCTGTTTTATGCCACTGTGGTCTGAGAAAATGCTTGATATGACTTCTATCTTCTTGAATTTGAAGAGACTTTTCTTATGACCCAATATATGATCTATCTTTGAAAATGACCCATGTGCACTGGAAAAGAATGTATATTCTGTGGCTTTGGGGTGAAATGTTCTGAAGATGTCAATTAATTCCATCTGGTCTAGTGTATCATTTAGGATTGATGTTTCTTTGCTGATTTTTTGTTTAGAGGATTTGTCTAATGGTGACAGTGGGGTATTAAAGTCTCCTACTATGATTGTATTGCTGTCAATCTCTCCCTTAATATTCTCCAAGAGATTTTATGTATTTAGGTGCTCCTATATTGGGTGCATATATGTTTACCAGAGTTATTTCTTCTTGTTGGATTGTTCCCTTTAGTATTATGAAGTGGCCTTCATTATCTCTTTTTATGTCCTTTACTTTGAGATCTAATTTGTCAGATATAAGTATTGCAACCCCAGATTTTTTTTCATTTCCATTTTCCTGAAATACCATCTTCCATCCTTTCACTCTCAATCTGTGTGCATCTCTTTTCCTGATGTGGGTTTCTTGCAGACAGCAGATATATGGATTATATTTTCTTATCCAATCGGTTACCCTATGTCTTTTGATTGGAGCATTTAATTTGTTTACATTTCAAGTTGATAAGTACTTATCTATTGCCATTTTTAGTCCTTACCCCCGAGGTCCTTCTTTGCTTCCTCTTTCTTTTTATTACTGCAGACCCTTTAACATTTCTTGCATTACTGGTTTGGTGGAAATATATTCCTTTAGTCCTTTTTTGTCTGTGAAGCTTCTGATTTCACCTTCAATTTTGATTGGAAGCCTTGCAGGGTACAGTATTGTTGGATTCAGACCCTTCCTTTGCATGACTTGGTATACTTCATTCCATTCTCTTCTGGCCTGATGAGTTTCTGTTGAAAAATCAGTAGCTAGTCTTATGGGGTTTCCTTTGTAGGTAACTTTCTGTTTCTCTCTGGCCGCATTTAAGATTCTTGCTTTGTCGTTGCTCTTTGCCAATTTAATTATACTGTGCCTTGGTGTTGGTTTTGTGGGGTTCATTTTGCTTGGGACTCTGTGAGTTTCTTGGATTTGTGTGGGTTTTTCCTTTCCTCTATTGGGGAAATTTTCTGTCATTATTTCTTCAAACAGGTTCTCTAATCCTTGTTCATTTTCCACACTTTCTGGAACCCCAATTATGCGGATGTTTTTTTTGTTTGTTTGTTTTTTTTGTTATCCCAAAGTTCCCTTAGTCTCTCCTCTTGCTTTTTAATTTTTTTTTCTAGAAGCTGCTGTACTTGGGTATTTTTTCCTACCATGTCTTCTAGCTCACTGATGCGTTCCTCTGCTTCTTCTAGTCTGCTTTTGATGCTTTCTATTGAGTTTTTTAAAGCAGCGATGTCATTTTTTATTTCTTTGTGCATTTCTTCATGCTTCTTCTTCATTTCCTCTTGGCTCTTACTCAGATTGTCGATTTTGTCTTCCATTCTTTTCATCCACCTTATGATCATTTCTCTGAACTCTTTCTCTGGCAGGCTTATTTCTGCTTCTATTTCGTTTACTTCCTTTTCTAGTGATACCTGCCTATCTGTTGTATGTGGGCTGTTTCTTCTTCTGCCCATGGTTTTTCTTCTCCGGGTGTTTGGTTATGTGGTTCTCTCTCCTACGTTGATTCAAAGGCACAAACTACAACACGACTCAGTACAGCACACAAGGCACTAAACAGAAATGTATTCACGATGTTAATAATCACCAATAAGGTGACCACCAATGAAAGACAAATTAGGGGTAAGTACAGAAAGAAGAAGAGGAAAATGAGGGAAAAAGAAAGGAAAGAACTGCCCAAATGAGATTGGTAGAGGGAGAAAAAAAAAAACAAAACTAAATGAACAAAAAAAAAATAGAATAAAATAAAATAAAGGAGAAGAAGAAAAAGAAAAGAGAAAGAGCAACAAAGTCAGAGAGAAAAGAAAGTGGATAAGAGAGAAAAGGGGAACAAAATATAGATGTCAGGAGAAAACCCCAATAGAACTGTCACTAATCCCAATAAAGGCCAGCAACTAGTTCCTAGAGATTAATACAAACTGCAAATAACAACTGGTATCGAGCGAGGTGAGGAAAAGAGAGGTAGAATATAAAGCAAGCAAAAAGCAAAATAAAACAAGTAGAATAAGCTAAAACAATCTCACAAAAAAGTTTTAAAAAATCGATATAATCACTGTTCAGGCAAATAGGAAAAAAAGGATATAGAGAAAAAACAACTTTTTGGCTAGTAAAGACAAGAAGGGAGAGGTTTGTATGGACTTGTTGTAGGGGATTTGAAATTAGATATCTAGGTGGGGTGAAATTTTAACCAGGTAAAGAGAAAGAATAGGGAGAATCTAAAGTTGGAAAAGGGAAAGAGAAACAAGACAACAAAATGGGGAAAGTTAGGTGGAAAGTGTTGGCATAAAGGTAGAGTTGAGTTGGAGTAAAATTATGCTAAAGGAAAGATGAAAATAGAATATAAAACTCTAATCCTGAAGTAAAACAAAGACAAAACAAAATGACACTTGTTTTTTTCCAAAAAGGTAAAAAACTTCTAGTAATAATACTAGTTGAAAACAAAAATGTAATAATTAAAAATGTAAAATCAATTGAGGTGGAAAGAAAAAACTATAGTCTTTTAATTAAAATATGTAAAAAAATTAAATTAAAAAAATTAAAATAAATTAAAATAAATAAATAAAAAATAGAATGGTCCTTCACTTCCACTATTTTTCTGCTTGGCACTCCTGTTTCCCAGTAGGGAAGTTATTGCAATTCCCTGGGTTGCACTCTTTATTCTTTTGTGGTTATGCGAGAGTCAATTTGTGCATCATCCACTGGGTGGCAGTGTTTTGGAATTGATATCTGAGGCAAAGAACAGGACCTCTCTAGGCTGTGCTCAGATCCTGCTACTTTGTGGTTCTCAAAGCTGGTTTGTGGGGATTTTGCAGCCGGGACACTGTAATAACTCCTAGGCTGTCCCTCTGCCTCAGATAAAAACGAGTCGTTTTCAGAGCTCCCCTCTGTCAACAGCTCGGAGAGTTTGCCTCCACATTTAGGGATCACACCCTGCCCACCTCCGCAGACCTCTCCTGAGGCAGCTTTCCCACAGCCAGGTTCCCACAGTGTGCGCGTCTCTGTTCTGAGGGGCAGGAGACCTCACCTTATTTCAGGCGAAATCTGACCTTTCTGTGTGCCGTGTGGATCTCTGAATCCGCCGCCCGCGTGTCTGCGCCTATTGGAGAGTGGTGTTCTGGGTCCCCCACTGTTCGGTGAGTAATTCAGCCCCAGTGTTTAGACCGCCGCAGACATCCACCTCCCTCGGCAAGATGGCATGGTCTCCGTGTTCGCGCTGGTGGCTCAGGCAGACAAAAACCCCAAGGCAGTGGGGCTGCCTGGCCAGGAGAGCCCCTTCCAGCAATTCTCTGCCTTCTCCTGGAGGATAACTGACTCTTAACTTGCCAACAAACACTCCCCACTCCACCTGCGACTCTCAGCTGCTCTCTCTCTGCCCAGCGACAAAGCTCCAGATGCGTCCGTCTATTCCACCGCCATTTTTTTCTCTGTTTTTTTTTTTAATTAAAAGTATGGAACGACTTCACGAATTTGCATGTCATCCTTGAGCAAGGGCCATACTAATCTTCTTTGTATAGTTCCAATGTTAGGATATGTGCTGCCAAAGCAAGCACTACATGAGCCTTTTTAATGTTACCTAGTATCTTAGCTCAGGCTGCTCTATCAGAACACTATAGACTGGTGGCTTATAAACAACAGAAATTTATTTTCACAGTTCTGGAGGCTGGGAAACCTAAGACCAAGCAGTCAGCAGATTTACGGTAGTGTCTGCTAAGAGCCTGCTTCCTGGTTCACAGATAGCATCTCTCTGTGTCTTCAGAGGTAGAAAGGGCTGCATGCTCATTCTTGATTAGCTGATGTGCATGGCTTGTGTATGTAGCAGAAGTATGATCAATTTGCATATTACTCTTTTATTAGGTAGGATTATGTTATGAACATTTATGCATAAAGTGTAAATGTTATTGGTGAGGAGTTCACCTCATCCTCACCACTTGCCAGGGGATGTGGGCTTCCTACAATGTCACAAGAAAAATAATTTTCTGAGGTTTTCATGGGAGAAAGAGGTATTGCAGAAAGCTTTATTTCTGTGAAATCAAACACCTGAGTTTCCAAGCTTCTATTTCCCTTTATTCAACCAAGGAGAAAGTCCAGCTATTCCTAGGATTAAAGTTATTGCGCAGAGTTCCCACTCCACATCTGCACACTCCAATCAAGCATCAGGCTAGGTTAGTTTGTGGTCCCAGCTTTATTCCATCAGTTCATTGTGTGTGGGGTCCACATGTCTATGGAGGATACACGGGAGAATGTAAGAAGGCCACAACAGCCAAGAGAACCAGGAGCACCAAGAAAGTGACTCTTTTTTGGTGGGAATTATGTATTCCCACAGTTTTGTGGGCTTTCATCAATGCCACTTCCTCTAATCAATTATCTCGGTTCCCAGGTTTGACTGGCAGCAAGTGCCCTACATCATCCTGACTCACTGCACATGCTCCCATCTTCCCCTTTGTCCAGGAAATGGATAGGTGGTTTCCTTGGGAATTTTTGACATTTTGAAGCCACCTAGATGGCCGTGCTATAATGTCTGGCCTCCCATTCATTTCTTTTCCTCTAATTAATAGCTAGCTAATTACAAAGGGAAAGAATTGCTGGGTAAAATGGTAACTCTGTGTTTAATCTTTTGTCTAAGACCCAATATAATAGGATATCAAATCATTTAAACACAGAATTTAGGAGAGATTAGAAAAAATACCAAAGAAGCAAAGTGAGGTCTGTGACCCATGGTAAACCTACAATCTTCCAAGGACTGAACCACAGACTCAAGGGCTGTTGGACTCCAGGGAAGATAGAATCCTTTACCATAATCCAAAGAGGGTTTGGACCCTTTTACTTGAAGTTAATCATTCTGCTAAAATAAGTTTAAAAAAATGCATGGAAATGTGGGGAATGCAGTACCTAAAAACAACAATGATATTCATAAAATATAAAAAGGAAGATAAATTGACTTTCACAGAATAGATTATATTTGGTGCTGGATAATACTGGAAGGAAACAAAAAGAAAATTGAGGTAGTGAAACAATAGAATAGTAGAATTAAGGGGCAAAAATAATAATAATTAGGAAACCTATTTTACAATACTATAATTTAATACAACATTTATTTAACAAAATTACATATATGCCCTAGTTGCTTTGGCTCCATGGATAGAGCATCAGCCTGTAGACTGAAGAGTCCCGGGTTCAATTCATTCAGGTCAAGGACACATGCCTGGGTTTCAGGCTCTATCCCCAGTAGGGGATGTGCAAGAGGTAGCTGATCAATGATTCTCTCTCATCATTGATCTTTCTAGCTCTCTCTCTCTCTTTCCCTTCCTCTGTGAAATCAATAAAAATATATTTTTGTAAAATTACATATATTCTCTCATTTTTAATTTTTCAATTTCACACACAAAAAATGTTATGTTGAAAAGAGTTTATTACAATAAAAACTAATTTTAATAATTTGTAATTTATTTTCAAACTAAAATAATGCATTAAGAATTATTAATGGAGAATTGATACAAGTTTAATAATACTATAATTATTAATCAATATAGACTTATGTGAGTAGTCTTAGTTTATGTTGAAACATACCTTTTTCCTGCCCTAATTTTATTTATCTCTTGTTCAAGTTCAAACTCTAAATAGGAGGTAGGCTCAGCATTTTCAATGTTAAACTTTTAACTAATATTTGTAATTCATCTGAATGTCATTAAACATTGGAAATAATCTTAAACTGATATATATTATACTGAACGACTTTCAAATATCTATTTTAAGAAAAACTTGGCTAGGAAAAATTGTAAAAAGAAGATAATCTATATTTGCTTAGAAAGTAGAGCAGTTCATTTCTCTCTAAGGAGACATAATCAACTTGATAATTATTGCTAATAATAGTTAATATCCTTCAGAAATTTTTCCACTCACCTCTAACTCAACAGGTGGAATATAACTCAAGTGACAGTAAAGAAACAGAATGAAACTTTTGGCTATATATAGTTTTAACAATAATATACAATGCCAGTATTTCCTGAGGACTAATGATCAACTGGAAGGGCATGTGGTCCTAGGGCCATTAACTCCATGTGGCCATTAATTCTGTTGAAATATCTTATAATAAGGACATTTGTAACAATTACTTCCATTCTTGTAATATAATTTTTGGGCAGAGCATTTTAATCTTTTCAATTTTTGAAGATGCTCTTTTATTACCACTGGAAAAAATAACAGTGACTTTGTGATCGGCATTTAAACAGATTCAAATTGTGCTATTTTATGTGTTGTGAATATATTGGCATTGTTTTCTTTCTTATAATACTACAAAGGCAAAGCTGTATTGTATCTTCATTAATCTAATGATTCCCTGCAATTTAAAGCCAATGCACCTATTTAAAAAGTTTGCTGTATAGTGCTCATTGGCTAATGATGAAATTTATAAAAATCCAAGTTGCAAGATGTAGAGTATCTTCAGGGTTATTTCCTACAGATTAAACTTCTGAGGATTTGCCACTGCTTTAAAAATTGTTTACTACTTTCAAGATGCAGGTCAAATTCAAGGTGAAGTTCTTGTACCTAGCTTTATTTGGGTTCTATAAACCATGATTTCTACCAAAAAAACAATTTTAGTTTTTTTAATAGCAGAAAACAGTGTGTTAATCTTCTATAACTCATTGCCCTAATGCCCATGAAAATACTAATGTTCTATAAATTAAATGTCTTAATTCTCAGAGATATAGAATAAATAATTTTATTATTACTAAAAATGAAAATATCAGAAAAAATTTAAAGGGAGATTCTATCTAAATAACACTGTAAATGACATGGATATGTATGAAAATATTAACCAATACCACAAGAAAATATAATATTAAAGATTATGTACTTGTAGTTGGTTATGCTATTTGTATAATAGTATGTAATTCAATATGTTATTAGCAATTTTTATATTATACATATGTAGAGAAGTAACCTACATTTTCAACTGATATATATTATTGAAACCAAGAGATAAAATAGTAAATAAACCCCTATCTGATACAAGATGAAACAAGCAATTTTAAAAGACCATGTTAAATTAAGGCAAATTAAATCTTACACTACTTAAAATGAACATTATGTTATAAAAAACTGATGTCACACCTATTGACAATACAAGTGCCAAAAGCATGCATATTATTTTAAAGCTAACCTAATTGGGGGATGTGTTTGAAGTACAGTAATAGAAGCAGGCAATAATCTCTGTCATTATACACTAGGTCACCATTACTTAAAATTCCATTGGGTAATATTAATTGATGCAGAAATCTGAGTTACTAATAAATGAGGCAAATTTAGTCAATTACTAATTTCATGCTTTTATGATTAGGGATTTAGCTAGATAATATCTGAAATTTAATACACTGACCTCAAGGGATTTTGACCATTTACAAAGAGTATGTTTTCACAGACTTATTTGCACTCTTCAATTGAAGTTCCATATTTCCATGAAGGGGCAGGGAGAGTCTAGGCCACAATGTTATTTTCTTTCTCAATACTATAGTCTATGTGTGACCTCTCTTTGATGGAAAGCTTCATCAGAGTTTAGAGCTGAATTCCTGCTTTCTAGTAGTATTTACTTGGCTCTATTTCTCTTTTGGGAAAAGTCATAAAAGACAAAACAAAATCTATGTATTAATAAATTTTACGGTAATGCAGAAAGGGCTTTCTGCCATCAATAATCCATGCACTTTTAGAAAATTAGTTTGATCTTTCACATTCTTATAAAGCCAGTTATATTTTAAGTTCAAATCAGTAATTCTAAATTCCTTCCTTCTACTTCTCACTCTAAAAAGGTATACTAATTCTCATATATTTTTGTATCACTGCTGATAATTTGTGTATAAATAGGTATTCCCTTGGGAATAGTTTAAAATTCCCCCAAATATGCATCCCATTTAGATTTTTTTTTTTGCATGGTAAACATACAATGAATTAAAAGTGTACTTATTAATATTTAAAAGCTTTAACCCTGCCACCTATAGATGATACAGAAAAAAGACAATATATAATATCTATGAAAAATCATTTGTCATCATATATGCTTTTATTTTTCAAAAGTATACATTACTTACTTTAAGAATGCATGTATATAGGTTATGCTTTATTCGTTCAATGACAATTATAAGACAAACTAAAATTCATGCAACTTATTTACTGATATGATCATTTACAGATGCTCATTTCATTTCTTATTAGAAAAGCAGAGTTTTTAATTCATCATATGAAGCATTCATTTGTACCAAATATGAAGGTTGGGCTGTAAGCCTGTTTTTCCCATTTGTACCAAGGACCAAATAAAAATATAGTTTAAATCAAGTCTCTCCATCTGTGGTTACCCTGATTAGAAAGAGGTCAGTAGCAGAATGGATGGTTGCCAAAAATCCTCTTTGCCCAAGTCCTCACCCCCAAAGTGAAGTAGTAAATTGAGAATTGAGTCAATTGTGTGAATAATTGTGCTAAAAAGCATTTCTACAGAACTCTATCAATAATTTACCTCAGTTGTGATGTGAAGGTTTGGTCCATGATCAAGGTCAGAAACCTAGAAGAGGAGAGACTATTTTTATTTTCCATTTCCTTCCTTCCTTCCTTCCTTCCTTCCTTCCTTCCTTCCTTCCTTCCTTCCTTCC
>JAAGEH010000286.1:44368952-44496272 GCA_011751065.1 Lasiurus cinereus | reverse complement strand
GATAGATAGATAGATAGATAGATAGATAGATAGATAGATAGATAGATAGAAAAGGGACAGAAGGTGTCCCGACCCGCGGGTTAAGTCAACGAGGACCCTAGAGGGGGGGTGGGGATGAAAAGGACAAGAGACATAAGGAATGGAGACAAGACAAAGTTATGATCAAGTCTCGTTTATTCAACAGGAGTTCGGGGTATTTATAGGGAGAAGGAGGAATGAGGCCTACCCCTTAAGGTGAAATACCTGGCCTAGCCCTTAAGGCGAAACACCTGACTTACAGGAAAGAGATAGGGTTTGGGATAATAGAAACCTAGCCCGAGGTTAGTGTTAACGTGGCTGGAGCTTACTACAAAATGGCTGTCAAGCACAAGTTTCCCACAAAAGGGAAGGCCAGACATAATAGACAAGTCCTTTGGGCAGCCTCACCAGTATAATTTCATACTTCTTAGTACCCTACAGATTATTGGGAGAAGGAACTAGACAAAATGGAGTTGAGTACATGAGCAGTGAAACTGGAGTGGCATAGGGGAAATGCCTGTTAGTCAAAGCCAGGAACAGAGATCATTGGTCAGAGTAGGCAGGGTCAAAGCAAGCCTGCAAAAATTTGGGAATAGATAGTCTCTCAATTCAAGAAGCTAGTTCTCTGGGTGCTCTTGGTTCTTATGCTCACCCATGTTCTCTCCATAGCCATGTGACTTTGCAAACCCTACATGTAATAGACTGATGGGTTATAGCTGGGAACATAAATTTAGCTAGCCTGATACCGTATTAAACTGTGCACTCATGGAATGGAAGGTCTGGACACTGGCTTTGATTCTAGTCCTACTGAAGCCACAGCTACATGTCTTAGTGGAACAAAAGGAAATGAGACTTTGGAAGCTTGGGGATTTAATTCCATGCAAATATACATCACTTGTTCTTCCATGTGCATCTCAGAAAATTATTTTTCTTGTGATATCTCAAGAAGCCCACATCTAAGAGCAACAAGTGGTCCTGATAACACTTTCAATTAAAAAAATAGTGCTTGCAGAGACTGGTTTGGCTCAGTGGATAGAGCGTCGGCTTGCGGACTGAAAGGTCCCAGGTTCGATTCCGGTTGGGGGCATGTACCTTGCTTGCGGGCACATCTCCACTGTGGGGCATACAGGAGGCAGCTGATCGATGTCTCTCTCTCATCGATGTTTCTGACTTTCTATCTCTCTCCCTTCCTCTCTGTAAAAAATCAACAAAATATAAAAAAATAGTGCTTATTGAATAATGCAATATATGAATTCAGTTGGGGGAAAGACTTGTGCTCTTTAATATTTTTATCAATGACTTGTCCTTTAATTAAGAGCATGTTCACTCCAGATAGCATCAAATTAAAAGGATTTCCTGGAGAATTCAAACTGCTCTTCAAAGATCAGAGAACTGTTTCATGAAAACAATGCAATTATAATGGGACAAGTGAAAGGTATTCTAATAGTGTTAATTAAAAACAGAATCAAGAATGACAAGAGCCTGGCTGGAGTGTCTCAATGGTTGAGCATCAGCCTTTAAACCAGGTAATGATTCTATTCCCCTTCAGGGCACATGCCCAGATTGTGGGCTTGATCTCCGGTAGCGGGAGTATAGGAGACAGCGATTAATGACTTTTTCTCATCATTGATGTTTTTATCTCTCTCTCTCTCCCTTTCTCTTGAAATAAATAAAAATATATTTTTAAAAAAGAAAAACAACTGACATGAAAGAGATTTTATGACTTGAGCCTTTGATGCATTACTTCTGTATTACTACCATTGGTAGTTGTATCAATTAGGCTTTACCTCATAACTATTTTCGTTGATTTTTTTATTTGTCTATAGTTTATTGATAATATTACAGCACAACAAAATATTCAAATGACTCCACGAGGTGTTTTGAAATTCATCACAATGTAGGCTGAGTGACATGCAGATTGGATAGACTGCTGAAGTTCAAGAGCTTCAGCATTTCCTTAGTGTGAGGATCAACTTTAATGACCTCTGGATCCAGGGCTGAGACCTCAGGAACATAGTTATCTCTCCTCTTCCTCCCCTCTTCCTGAACTTTATGGAGTTGCCTCTCACGGGGCCTCTCTGAATCTGCTTCATCAGATGTGTGACATAGCCCATGGTCTTGTTTCCAAGCTTCTTGCTGGGGATAATGGCAATTTCCTCGCACACATGCTTGTTGGTATGGAATTTGTTGCCCAGGTGCTTGTAGTACTTCTTGATGATGACCCAGGACTCCTTCTTTGTGGTCTTAATGTACATGCAGACTATGTCATAACTACTAAAAATAAAACTTAGTGGCTCAAAACAATAGCCATTTTATTTTGTATATAGCAATTTAGAGTTTTCTCAATTGGGTGTTTTTTCTGAACAAGGTAGGGCTTTCTCATCCACTGTAGGCAGCTGCATTGCCAACTGGGAAACTGCTTAAAATGAGCTCCAGCTGGAGAGCTTATGTCTACCCCAACATGAATAATCCCTATCCAGGGTGTTAGACTGGGATTATTCATATTTTGGTTCAGGGTTCCAAAAGGAAGCACAAGAATCTGAGCCTTCTTGAGTCCAGGGTTCAGAATGGCTTCAATATTACTTCCATTGCATTTTATTGGCCAAAGCAAGTCACACAAGACCAGCTCAAACTCAAGGCCAGAGCACCTCCATCTCTTTATAGGAGATTCCACAAAATAAATGTGGTCAGTTTTATAATCTGGCAGAGAAAATGTAATCTGTACTAGCCTAGATATCAGGAAGTGTTGAGAGCTGCTTATTTTAAATAGAGAACAAAAAAGAAATTGAGGGTACTCAAGAAATCTGTACTGCAAATATAAAGACAAATTTTCTATTCTTAAATACTATTAACAATGCTTAGCATACACAAAATATTGTTTAAAGTCTGGATAGAAACGTTCACATATATGTTATGTGCACCTGAGCAATATAATGTAAATGTGATCCCCACAATAATCAGTAAGACAAATATTATCTCTCAAAATTTATAGAATGGAAATTGAAGCTCATAATAGCGATTATTTTAAATGTATTTTAGGGGAAAAAGTTATACAGTTAATTTAATACAATTGAATACAAAAACCTTTCACATCTTGTTATTCTCAAGTGAGTGTATAACCAGTGTACATTAGTTTTCATTCATAGGTGAATTGGTGTTAAATGAAGCCAAACTGCTGGCAGTTCTCTGGGAGGGTTGAATTGAGTTCCCTACTCATACACACTATAAGATTTGCCAAGTATATTGAGTGTGTAAACCTCATCGTAGGAAGCATTTTTATTTGCCCAAGAAAACAGGTTTTAAAATAGCTTCATAAACTTATCTATTTATTGAAGCAGTTGCAGCAAGTTTTCAACTTATAAATATTTAATTAGCTCTAATTAATGTTTACATTAAAGATCAATGAAACAATATTAAAATTCAGACTGACCTTTCTCCAAATTAGCCCAAATCCACCAAGTTTTCTGAATTTCATAGTTAAGCTTACTGCTCAGTGATGATTTTGCTTCTTTAGTAAATTTTCAATCGCCTATTGATGAAAAGAAGAAAAGTTTTTAATGCAAAATGGCCAGCAATCTCAAATACCTGTTCTATATTATGATATGTACTGTTTCTTCACTCATATTCAGGATTAACACTGTTGCCTACAGCCTAGGTGGTTCTCAATATGACCATGTATGAGTATCAGAGTACACTCAGGGTTCTCCAAAGAAAGGTAATTACCCTCTTTGGATAATTAGAAGTACCTAGAAGACCCTTTCACCGGATAACAGTGTCTTTGACTACACACAAAAAATGTCCACTGTGTCCACTGTTATTTACATATATTTTGTAACCTATGTCCTTACAATTCAACAGAGCCAAGTGCTTTTGTTGAGTAACTTCTTGTTAAAATAACATTACATAATCTAAAACTGTCATTGTTGTTTTATCCCCTGAAGACATCGTCTTCTAGTTATGGTTTTCCTTCAAGTAATTATAAGAATTCTAAACAGAAAAGACCCGCACTTACCAAGAAATGTGTACAAAGACTGATAACATATATGAGAGGTTCCTAGGATTTGTGTAAAAGATGTCTTTTAAGAGCTGTGTGCTTTCTGCCAGTGTTAAGGCTCCTAATGCAGGATTTAATTCACAGCCATGACCTTCAGTATTTAAGTATGTGCTTTCCCAATTCAGAATCAAACCATATGTCTTCCTGTTCTCTGTTTCATATTTTGTGTTCTTTATGAATCAATAAATTTGATAAATTTCAGTGATTTTTGTATTTTTCATTGTAGTAAAAACAATGCAACTAATACACAATAGGTGTTCAACATATACTTCCTGGTAATTTCTGACTATCTATTCCCTGTAACTCCCAACATTTCCAAACTTATCTCATTACTCCTTTATTTTATACTTCTACCTGGGACAAGATGGCCTAATTAATATTCACTGAGAGAGGAAAAAAGAATTCAATATTTGATTTTGGCTAACAATACTGCCCCAGACCTTTAAAAAAATTCCCATTAGAAATAGACCAAGGAGGAAGAATTACAGAAACTATAGTCAGATGTTAATGAAATCTCTAAACATCAGTGACTCACTTAATCTATACTACCTGATGTGATGCAAACATGTTCCCAAAGGTCTTCAGGTCTTATAAGAATTATTAAAACAACACATACTAAATACTAAAAACCGGGAGGAGAAAATGGCGGCGGAGTAGACGGATGCGTCTGGATCTTTGTCTCTGGGCAGAGGGAGAGAGAGCCGCTGAGAGTTGCATTGGGAGTGTTTGTTGGCAAGCTAGGAGTCAGTTGTCCTCCAGGGGAAGGCGGGGAACTGCTGGAAGGGGCTCTCCCGGCCAGGCAGCCCCACTGCCACGGGGTTTTTGTCGGCCAGAGCCACCAGCGCGAACGCGGAGCCCCAGCCATCTTGCAGTGGGAGGTGGATGTCTGCGGCTGTCTGAAGGTCTGAAGCCTTCGGCTGGGCACCCATCGAGCAGCCAGGGACCCGGGGACCCAGAACTCCACTCTCCAATCGGCACAGATACGCGGCAGAACCAGAGATCCACAGAGCACACGGAAAGGTCAGATTGCGCCTGACTTAAGGGGGAGGTGGATGTCTGCCGAGTTCTGAAGCTGCGGCTGAAGGAGGCACCCACAGAGCAGCCAGGACCCAGAGCGCGGCTTCCCAGGCGGCGCAGATGCGCAGGCAGAGGATTCAGAGATCCACAGGGTGCGCGAAAGGGTCAGATTTTGCCTGGGCCAGGGTGCGGTCTCCTACCCCCACAGGGCAGAGATGCGCACTGTGGGAGCCGGGCTGCGGGAAAGCTGCCTCTGGAGAGGTACGCAGAGGTGGTCAGGGCGTGATCCCTGAGTGTGAAGGCAAACCCTCTGAGCTGTTGACAGAGGAGAGCTCCGGAAAACGACTCTTTTTTTTTTCTTTTTTTTTTTTCTGGGGTAGAGGGACAGCCTGGGAGTTATTACAGTGTCCCGGCTACAAAACCACCACAAACTGGTTTTGAGAACCACAGAGTAGCAGGATCTGAGCACAGCCTAGAGAGGTCCTGTGCTTTGTCTCAGAGATCAATTCCAAAACACTGCCACCCAATGGATGACACACAAATTGACTCTCGCATAACCACAAAAGAATAAAGAGATTAAAACACCAAGAGGGGAACACAGGGAACTGCAACACCTCCCCTACTGGGAAACAGGAGTGCCAAGCAGAATAATAGTGGAAGTGAAGGACCATTCTATTTTTCTTCTTTTTTTTTTTTAATTTTTCCTTTTTTCTTTTTTCTTTTTTTAAATTTTTAATTCTTTATTTTTCACATTTTCATATTTTAAGAATATTTTTTTCTTTCTGCCTCAATTGATTTTACCTTTATAATTATTACATTTTTGTTTTAAACTAGTATTATTAATTACTACTAGTACTTTACCGTTTTTGGAAAAAAAAAGTGTCATTTTGTTTTCTCTTTATTTTATTTCGGGATTAGAGTTCTACATTCTATTTTCATCTTTCCTTTAGCATAATTTTACTCCAACTCAACTCTACCTTTATACCAACACTTTCCTCCTAACTTTCCCCATTTTGTTGTCTTGTTTCTCTTTCCCTTTTCCAACTTTAGATTCTCCCTATTTTTCTCTTTACCTGGTTAAAATTTCACCCCATTTATATATCTAATTTCAAATCCCCTACTACAAGTCCATACAAACATCTCTCCTCTTGTCTTCACTAGCCAAAAAGTTGTTTTTTCTCTATGTCCTTTTGTTGCTATTTGCCTGAAAAGTGATTATATCGATTTTTGAAAATTTTTTGTGAGATTGTTTTAGTTTATTCTACTTGTTTTATTTTGCTTTTTGCTTGCTTTGTTTTCTACCTCAATTTTTCCTTACCTGCCTCAATACCAGTTGCTATTTGCAATTTGCCTTAATCTCTAGGTACTGGTTGCTGGCCTTTATTGGGATTAGTGACTGTTCTATTGGAGGTGTCTCCTGACATCTATATTTTGTTCCTGTTTTCTCTCTTATACGCTTTCTTTTCTCTCTGACTTTTCTCTTCCTCTTTCCCTCTCCTTTTTCTCCTTTTTACTTTCTTATTTTATTTTATTTTATTGTTTATTTATTTATCTTTTTTTTTCTTTTTCTCACTCTCCCAATTTGATTTTGGCACTTCTTTCTTTTCATTTTTCCTCATTTTCCGCTTCTTCTTTCTCTATTTACCCCTAATTTGTCCTTCATTGGTGGTCACCTTATTTGTGATTATTAACATCTTGAATACATTTCTACTCAGTGCCTTGTGTGCTGTACCTGGTCGTGTTGTAGTTTGTGCCTTTCAATCAACATAGGAGAGAGAACTACATAACCAGACACCCAGAGAAGAAAGACCATGGGCAGCAAAAGAAACAGCCCACATAAGACAGAAAGGCAGGTTTTACCAGAAAAGGAAGTAGACAAAATAGAACCACAAATAAGCCTACCAGAGAAGGAGTTCAGAGAAATTATCATAATGTGGTTGAAAAGAATGGAAGACAAATTTGACAATATGAGTAAGAGCCAAGAGGAAATAAAGAAGACGCAAGAGGAGATGAAGAAGCAGCAAGAAGAAATGCAGAAGAACCTAGAGGAGGTACAGAATAAACAAGAAGAAATGCAAAATGACATCACTGCTATAAAGAACTCAATAGAAAGCATCAAAAGTAGACTAGAAGAAGCAGAGGACCGCATCAGTGAGCTAGAAGACACGGTAGGAAAAAATACCCAAGTACAGCAGCTTCTAGAAAAGAAAGTTAAAAAGTAAGAGGAGAGTCTAAGGGAACTTTGGGATAACGTGAAACAAAATAACATCCGAATAATTGGGGTTCCACAAAGAGTAGAAACTGAACAAGGATTAGAGATCGTGTTTGAAGGAATAATGACAGAAAATTTCCCCAATATGGAAAAGAAAAAACCCACACAAATCCAAGAAACTCACAGAGTCCCAAGTTAAATGAACCCCAACAAACCGACACTGAGGCACATTATAATTAAATTGGCAAACACCGATGACAAAGTAAGAATCTTAAAGCAGCCAGAGAGAAATAGAAAGTTACCTACAAAGGAACCCCCATAAGACTAGCTACTGACTTCGCAACAGAAACTCGTCAGGCCAGAAGGTAATGGAATGAAATATACAAAGTCATGCAAAGGAAGGGTCTGAATCCAAGAATACTGTACCCTGCAAGATTCTCAATCAAAATTGAAGGTGAAATCAAAAGCTTCACAGACAAAAAAGGACTAAGGGAAGATATTACCACCAAACCAACAATGCAAGAAATGTTAAAAGGTCTGCTGTAAAAAAAAGAAAGAGGAAGTGAAGAAGGAACTCGGGGGTAAGGACTAAAAATGGCAAAAGATAAGTACTTATCAATAATAACTTTAAATGTAAACGGATTAAATGCTCCAATCAAAAGACATAGGGTAACCGATTGGACAAGAAAACATGATCCATATATCTGCTCTCTGCAAGAAACCCACCTTAGGAAAAGAGATGCACACAGATTGAGGGTGAAGAGATGGAACATGGTATTTCAGGCAAATGGAAATGAAAAAAAAAGCTGGGGTTGCAATACTTATATCTGACAAATTAGATGTCAAAGTGAAGGACATAACAAGAGATAAAGAAGGCCACTTCATAATACTAAAGGGAACAATCCAACAAGAAGAAATAACCCTAGTAAACATATAGGCACCCAATATAGTAGCATCTAAATACATAAAAATACTCTTGGAGGATATTAAGGGAGAGATTGACAGCAATACATTTTCAAAGATAGATCATATGTTGGGTCATAAGAAAACTCTCTTCAAATTCAAGAAGATAGAAATCATATCAAGCATTTTCTCAGACCACAGTGGCATAAAACTGCAAATCAACTATAATAAAAACAATAGAAAGAAATCAAGCACATGGAGACTAAACAGCATGATATTAAACAACAACTGGGGAACCAGAGAGATCAAGGAAGAAATAAAAAACATCATGGCAACAAATGACAATGACATCACAACAATACAAAATTTATGGGACACAGTGAAAGCAGTCTTGAGAGGGAAGTTCATAGCCCTACAAGCCTACTGCAAAAAACAGGAAACAATGGTAATAAATTACCTAAACCTACAACTCAAAGACCTAGAACAAGAGCAACAAGAAAAGCCCAGTGTACTCAGAAGGAAGGAAATAGCCAAGATCAGAGCGGAGATAAACAACCTGGAGACCAAAGAAACAATTCAAAAAATCAACAAAACAAAGAGCTGGTTCTTTGAAAGGATAAACAAGATTGATGGACCCCTATCCAGGCTCACCAAGAAGCAAAGAGAGAAGACCCAAATAAACAAAACCAGAAATGAAAGAGGAAAAATATCAACAGACCCTGTGGAAATACAAAGGATTGTTTAAAAATACTATGAACAACTCTATTCCAACAAATTGGACAACCTGCAAGAAATGGACATTTTCCTAGAAAAATATAACCTCCCAAAACTCAATGAGGAGGAAGCCAAACATCTCAATAGTCCAATAACTATGGAAGAAATTGAAGCAGTCATCAAAAAGCTTCCAGCAAATAAAAGCCCGGGTCCAGATAGCTACACAGGAGAGTTTTAGCAAACATTCAAGGAAGAATTAAAACCTATCCTCCTCAGACTATTCAAAAACATTCAAGAAGAAGGAATACTACCAAACACCTTCTATGAAGCCAGCATTACCCTAATACCAAAACCAGATAAAGACAACACAATGAAAGAGAATTATAGGCCAATATCTCTCATGAACATAGATACCAAAATCCTCAACAAAATTCTAGCAAACCAGATCCAGCAGTACATCAGAAAGATCATACACCATGAACAAGCAGGATTCATCCCAGGAATGCAGGGATGGTTCAATATCCACAAATCAATAAATGTGACACATCACATAAACAAATTGAGAGATAAAAATCACATAGTCAATATCAATTGATGCAGAAAAAGCATTTGACAAAATCCAACATCCTTTCTTGATAAAAACTCTCAGCAAAGTGGGAATAGAAGGAGCATACCTCAACATCATAAAAGCCATATATGATAAACCCACAGCTAACATCATACTCAATGGGCAAAAACTAAAACCATTTCCCCTAAGAACAGGAATAAGACCGGGATGCCCACTCTCACCTCTCCTGTTCATCATAGTACTGGAAGTATTAGCCATTGCATTTAGACAAGAAGAAGAAATAAAAGGCATCCAAATTGGAAAAGAAGAAGTAAAGCTGTCCTTATTTGCAGATAACATGATTTTGTACATAAAAAACCCAAAGGACTCCATTCCAAAACTAATTGACTTAATTAATGAATTCGGCAATGTAGCAGGATACAAAATTAATGCTAAGAAGTCTGTGGTATTTCCATACACTAACAGGGAAATTATAGAAAGAGAAACTAAAAAAGCAATCCCATTTACCATCGCACCAAAAAAATTAAGATACCTAGGAATAAACCTAACTAAAGAGGTAAAAGACCTTTATGCAGAAAACTACAGGACACTGAAAAAAGAGATAGAGGAAGATGTTAACAGATGGAAGAGAATACCATGCTCATGGATTGGGAGAATCAACATCATTAAAATGTCCATACTACCAAAGCAATCTACAGATTCAACGCACTACCCATTAAAATACCAATGACATATTTCACAAACCTACAAAGAATTCTTCATAGATTCATCTGGAAAAAAAAAGACCACAGATAGCTACAGCAATTCTGAGAAAAAAGAATAAAGTAGGTGGGATCTCAATATCAGACTTCAAGCTATACTACAAAGCAACTGTTCTCAAAACAGCCAGGTACTGGCACAAGAACAGACATATAGATCAATGGAATAGAATAGAGAACCCAGATATCCACCCAAACCACTATGCTCAATTAAGATTTGACAAAGGAGGCATGAACATTCAATGGAGCCAAGATAGCCTCTTCAATAAATGGTGTTGGGAAAATTGGACAGATACATGCAAAAAATTGAAACTGGACCACCAACTTACACCAAATACAAAAATAAACTCAAAATGGATACAGGACTTAAACATTAGAAGAAAAACCATAAAAATACTAGAGCAATCCACAGGCAGCACAATCTCAGACCTATGCCGAAAGAACTTCAATGATACTGCTCCAAAGGCAATGGAAACTAAAGAAAAAATAAACAAATGGGACTGCATCAAAATAAAAAGCTTTTGCACAGCAAAAGAAACCATCAACAAAACAACAAGAAAGATCAATGCATGGGATAACATATTTGCAAATGCTATCACTGATAAAGGTTTAATCTCCAAAATCTACAGCCAACTTATACAACTTAATAAAAGGAAGATCAAGGATCCAATAAAAAATGGGCAACGGACCTAAATAGAACCTTTTCAAAAGATGACAGAAGGAAGACCAAGAGACACATGAAAACATGTTCAAAGTCATTAATCATCCGAGAGATGCAAATCAAAACGACAATGCGATACCATCTTACACCTGTCAGAATGGCAATCATCAACAAATCAACAAAGGACAAGTGTTGGCGAGGATGCGGAGAAAAAGGAACCCTTGTGCACTGTTGGTGGGAATGCAGACTGATGCAGCCACTGTGGAGAACAGTATGGAGTTTCCTCAAAAAACTAAAAATGGATCTCCCATTTGACCCTGTAATCCCACTCTTAGGAATTTATCCTAAGAAATTACAAACACCAATCAGAAAGGATTTATGCACCCCTATGTTCATAGCAGCACAATTTACAATAGCCACAATTTGGAAACAGCCTAGGTGCCCTTCAGCAGATGAGTAGATGAGAAAACTGTGGTACATCTACACAATGGAATTCTATGCTGCCATTAAAAAGAAGGAATTCTTACCATTTGCAGCAACCTGGTTGGAACTGGAGAGCCTTATGCTTAGTGAAATAAGCCAGTCAATGAAGGAGAAGCATCACATGATCGCACTCATTGGTGGATAATAAAGAACATTATAAACTAATGAACAAAAGGATAGATACAGAGACAGTAAAGCTTCAAACAGACTGTGAAATTACAGCAGGAAGATTAAAGTTAGGTGAGGTAGATAAGAGATCAATCAAGGGACTTGTATGCATGCATATAAGCATAACCAGTGAACATAGACACTGGGGGGTTGGGGTATGCCTGGGAGGGAGGGGTGGCAATGGAGAAATATGTATAAAAAATTAATAAAAATTAAAAAAAATACTAAAAACCTATCATATACACGTCCTACCTCTAGAGTTCACTGAAGGTCTCAATCTGAGCACCTATTTCTCTACTTATTCAAGATTCTGATTCTCCTGTTAAGTTTCATTTAAGTTGAGCCTTTGCTACTCATTTCAGGCCAGACTCATCATTTCCTATCTTGAACCCTTTCTATATTTATTTTTGCAAACACTCTTTAGGAATATATTTATGGATGGCTGCTATTTTTCCCTCTGACTATATCTTCAAATATCTCAAAACTTCCTGAGGTGTTTGGGAAGTGAGAAGAGGAATGGGATGAACTCAAATGGATTTTAAGTGCAGTTAAAATAGTCAATATAATACTATTGTGGAGAATTTGTGTTATTACAGAGAACCAAAATAATCAAACAGTGTTCAGACTAATTTGAAATCACACTTTATTCACTGGTGGGCTTAGAGAAAATGGATTCAAATTCTAAGCAAGGCTACAAGCAGAACTTTTCTTTTTAATAAAGAGCCAGCCCTATGTGCCTCCCTGCTGGCCTTGAAAACAACACAGTTCTATCCAATTAAAAAATGCACCTGGCATGACATTGAGAGTATGGGCCTATCTAGTCTCAGGCCTATAAGGTCAGACAGCTAAGTTTATATTCCTCATTACTCAAGCAGGCTAAAGCAGGCTAGAAACAAGTTATTTTTTTTAGAATAAGAGTGTGTCTAAAAAACAGCAGCGAGGAGAATCCAAGATGGCAGCATAGGTAAACACCTACACCGCTGCCTCACACAACAATTTCAAAACTACAACTAAAAGACAGAACGGACATCATCGAGAACCACAGAAAAGCTGGCTGAGTGGAAGTTCTACAGCTAGAGGGAAGGAGAGGGGCTCATGGAGACCCAGAGGAGCTGCAAAAAGATGAGGTACGGAGACGCGTGCTTGGAGAGAACGGGTGCCTGAATACCTGGCTGGTTTTCTCTGGCAGAAGGGAAATGGAGAATCTCAAAGGCATTGAACCCCTTATCTTACAACACTAAACCCCAGATCCAGCCGAAACTCATACGGGGGGGAGGGGGAGTTTGGACTGTGAAAAGGCAGAGGCGCATGGAAATTTAGGGGAGTCGCAAAGATCAGAGGCCTGGTGGCACTCACGGCACTGCGCAGAGGACAGACTGCTGATTGTGCCGCTGGCTTTCACGAGTGGGTGGAAGACAAACCCTCCCAACTGTTCCACTGCTGACTACACTAAGCCCCTGTTTCGGGTGAAACCCTGGGGACCTAGACTCATGTGGTCCTGAAGCACAGGGGAGCCGGAAAGGCAGCAGTCTAGAGGCACTGCGGGCGCGCACACAAGGACTGCTCCAGTGATTACCCAGTCACTTGAGACTCAGGGGCCGAGGAGGGTGGGGCCGACTGGAAGGCAAGGCGGTCCCTTAAGCCCTGAGACTCCACCCATCCCAAGCTCAACAAAGGCTTCTTCGGTTTTGCAAGTCTGGTATCATAAGGCTGAATCCAACACAGAAGTTCTCCCAGCATAGTGAAAATGCTGAGACAAGGGAAGGGATCACAAACAAAAGAAATGGAGGGAAAAAAACGACTGGATGGATATAGAGTTCAAAACCACACTTATAAGGTTTTTCAAGAATATGCTAGAAAAGTTGGATAAAATTAGCAAGAGCCTAGAGGAGATGAAAAAGGACCAACGAGAGACACTGACTGAAATAAAACAATATATATTATACAGAGTCCTAACAGCAGACTAGAGAAAGGCAAGAATCAAGTCAAAAATTTGAAATATAAAGAAGCAGAAAACATTCAACTGGAAAAGCAAGAAGAGAAAAGAATCCAAAAATGTGAAGATAATGTAAGGAGCCTCTGGGACAGCTTCAAGCATACCAACAGCAAAATTGTGGGGGTGCCAGAAGAGAGAGAGCAAGATACTGAAAACCTATTTAAAGAAATAATGACTGAAAACTTCCCACATCTGGTAAAAGAGATAGACTTACAAGTCCAGGAAGCACACAGAACCCCATATAAAAAGAATCCAAAGAGGACCACACTGAGACACATCATAATTAAAATACCAAGAGCAAAAGACAAAGAGAGAATATTAAAAGCAGCAAAAGAAAAACAGTTCATTACCTACAAGGGAGCACCCATACGACTGTCAGCTGATTTCTCAACAGAAATGATGCAGGCCAGATGGGAGTGGCAAGAAATATTCAACGTGATGAATAGCAAGAACCTACAACCAAGAATAATCTATCCAGCAAAGCTATCATTCAGAATTGAAGGGCAGATACAGAGCTTCACAGATAAGAAAAAGCTAAAGGAGTTCATCAACTCCAAACCAGTATTATATGAAATGCTGAAAGGTACTCTTTTAGAAGAGGAAGAAGAAAAAGGTAAAAGCCAAAAAAATTATGAACAACAAATACATATCTATCAACAAGTGAATCTAAAAATTAAGTGAATTAAAATAGATCAACAGAATAAACTGGTGAATATAATAGAATCAGGAACACAGAAAGGGAGTGGACTGATAATTCTCAGGGGAAAAGGGGTGAGGGGTGTACAGGGAGAGACTGGACAAAAATCATACACCTATGGATTAGGTCAATGGGAGAGAGGGAAGGGTGGGAGCTGGGTGGAGGGATGCTATGGAGGGGAAAAAGAGAAACAAATGTATTAATCTGAATAATAAAGATTTAATTAAAAAAATAAAATAAAAGTAAAAAACAGCAGAGAATTCCAAACAGTAGTTTTACAAAATAGGGATTAGCTTTCTCATTCCCCTGCCTTGTTCCACAAGCTTTTCAGCCTTGTGGTACAATAACCATGTAATTTTTAGGTGAAAAGGGGTTTTGATCAATCTTTTACTACTTCCTGCTGAAAAGGGGCGATGTCCAAGGGGTTATCATTGCATTTCTTCCTCTTAAAGAAGTTTGTAGGGAATTCTTCTGGCTTGTAGAACCATTTGAAGTTTAAAGGAATCTAGATCGGATGAGATAAAGCAAGTTAACAGATTTAGAAAATATAGTTCTAGGGTTATGGCTATGAGTAGCATTAACAGTGGTCCTGTCAATGGAAGGAGCCATTTTCAAACTCTGCACCACCCCCCTCCACCACCACCACAATGCAGCCCAGATCTCAGATAACTCCTGTCTTATTTTTGAAGCTCAATCAGCTAGTTTCTTGGCCCTATCCCTTACAATACCAAACTGGTTAGCATAAAAACAGCATTCTTCCTCAAGGAACAAGCAAAGCCCCCCTTTCTTCGCTGTAAGAAGGTCTAGTCCTCTTCAATTCTGGAGGGTAATGGCTGCCAGTGAGTCAATCTGATCCTGTACTGCAACAATATTTTGAGCTATTTCTTCTAAACTGTCAGCAAGGTCTTTGGATAGACTCTGATAGTAGGATAGGGAAGTTGCCAGTCCCCCTATTCCAGTGTTAACCCCTGTTGTAATGCTGACTGTTATAAGGAGAGGGATTGGCTGGACTGCTCTTTTAAGAGGGAGAGGGTGAGATTAAGCATTCAGTAGAGATAGTGAGGACTCAGGAGGCTCTCAAGAGGCAGTGTGTAGACAAGAGAGTGGTCCAGATTAAGAGAGTTCAGTAACAGTAAGAGAATTAGCCTTATCTTCACCTTGTTCCTTTGCTCTGTAGGAAGCAGTAACTTTATGGTGCTTCTGTGTGCCAGTAAGAGCAGAAGAGTTCTCCTCTGGGGACTAGCCTTGGGTTCTGGTAGCACTCATAAAAAGACAAAATGAGAATTATTAAAAAGATAAAAACAATGGTTATCCAGAAATACCAGAGCATTTTGCCTTTAAGAGAAGATAAGAAAGAAAGATTACTGTAAGGAAGAATTCAGCAGGGCATTTCTGAATTCCTTTTACCAGGTTGATCAGCCAGGTCCTTTATATTCTTGAGGGTGATTCGCAGGGGGTGTTTCTGGTCAAAGGTCACTTTCCATTCAGGCTGGGCATTGCTCAACTGGTGGGCTGCTTTCATGAAAGAGTGGTGAATCCAGTTGTTCATTCCTGCAACCTTGAGAGCTGTGAGAATAGTTAGAATGACTGGACAGGGTCCCTTCAAAATTGGCTTAAGGGGCTCTTTTTTCCAGTCTTTTACCCAAAGCTGGTCTCCATGTTTATAAGGATGTACAGCTCTTCCTAGAGAGATGGGTAGTTGGTCAGTAACCCATCTGTGGACCTCAAAGATAGTTTTTCCAAGACCTTGTAGTTGCTTCTGGATTTCTAAGTTTCCTATTTCCCCCAAATCTCCCTTTGGCTGAATTAAGGGAGGGGGTCTACCATATAGAATTTGAAAGGGAGAGAAACTTACCCTGGCCCTTGGGGCACAGCTTACCCGCAGGAGTACAAGAGGCAAGATATCTTTCCAGGGTAAGGTTGTCTCTTGGCATAGCTTAGCCATAACCTGCTTTAGAATCCAATTCATGCGCTCCACTTTCCCTGAACTCTGAGGCCTGTAAGCTGTATGTAGATTCCATTTAATTCCTAAAGCCTTGGCTATCTATTGTACTATTTCTGCTACAAAGGCTGGGCCATTATTAGACCCTATGATCAGAGGCATACCATACCGTGGAATTATATCCTTCAGCAATGCCTTAGTGACTTCTCTCATCTTTCCTGTGAGGATGGGATATGCCTCAACTCAGCCTGAAAAAGATAAACAAAGACTAGCAGGTATTTATTTCCTCTGCTAGGCCCTATTTCTGTAAAGTTTACTTCTAAGTCCTCAAAGGGAATTTGCCCGCAGCTCTGAACTCCTATGAGTCCCACAGGGCCCTGTTTGGCATTCTTCTGTGCACAGAGGGGGCAATGCTGAGAAACTGAAGCACACAAGGAGGGAAGATGGGGAATTAGATAATATATGCCTAACAAAGCTTCTAGAGCAGTCTTTCCAAAATGAGTAAGTTCATGCTGCTGGAGGACTACCTTATGGGTTAACTGTTCTGAGACATAGACCCTAGGATCTGGCAGTATCCACCAGCCTTCTTTTGTTTTTGTTTTTTTGTCCCCTTCTTGCTGGGCCCATTCATCCTCCTGTGGAGTGTACTTTGGAGGTTCAGGTAAATTGGGGGCCAACATGATCCCTGCCGGTGCTGCTTGTCCTTTGGCAGCCTGCTTTGCTGCAGCATCAGCACACTGGTTTCCTTCTGACACCGAGTCTTTCCCTTTCTGGTGACCTTTGCTATTTCTTTAGGCTCCGAAACTGCTTCTAGTAACTTTAAAATCTCATTCTGATTTTTGATTCCTCTTCCTCCCATGGTCAGAAGTCCCCTTTCCTTGTAATATAGCCCCATGGATATCCAGGGTAGGGAAGGCATAGCATGAATCAGTGTAGATTTGGCACGCTTATCCTTACTCAATTCTAAGGCTCTGTCGAGGGCCTCAAGTTCTGCCCTCTGTGCTGACCATCCTTCAGGCAGGGCCTGTGCTTCAGTTGTCTCAAAGTCTGATACCAGTGCATATCCGGCTTCTCTTTTTCCTTTATCTAAGAAGCTGCTGCCATCTGTGAACAATACGAAGTCTGGATTCTTTAGGGGCTTATCTGCTTCTTTGAACAGCCTCATTAACAGTCCATTTATCCTGGGGGGAGGAGTAGTCATTAGTCCCAGACTTTTTGACAGGCAAGAGGGGAGTATTATTCCATGGTGACTGCCATCTTTAAGGAGTCCCCACTGAAATAGCCGATCTAAGTGGATCTGAATTCCTAGGCATGCCTCCCGTGGAATTGGATATTGGCGGATTTTGACAGGCTGTGCCTCTGGCTTTAAGTCAGTTAGTATCAGGGTATGGTCTTAAGCCAGGCCAGGGGATTTCTGTGGGAACCTCTTTCCACGTCCTGCGTGGTTCAGGGTTCCCGGGTCAAGGTTCGGGTTCTGAAGGAGGCCGCACGCAAACAAAATGAGAGACTAGAAAGCATTAATTTGGCGATATTGGGGGGCCAGGTGGGAGCCTTCCTCTAGTGGAAAGGACTGCCACTTGCTCTGGCCTTTTTCTCCCTTTTATTAAGGCTTTGGGACACACCCCCAGCCTTTAGGCAGGAAATAGCAAAACAGAAATTAACATGAAACAAACAGATAGAGGTTGCTTCAACCAACAAATGTTTCAACTAAACAGTGAGTAATTAGCTCTGACCTTTCAGAACAGTTAAGGTTGACCAGCCTTCTGGCTTCCTGTTTACATCCATTTAGTGAGAACAATATTTGTTTTCGAACAATTTCCTTCTGCCCGGACCAGTGGGAATTCTTCCTCTAATTCAGGCTCTAAAGGTGAGTCCTTTGACTGAGATGCTTAAAGTCTCCTTTTTTCTTCCGGGGTACTGTAAAGGACAGGATTATTGGAGAAGTCTCCTCACCTAGGTGAAGCTGTGCTGAGCCATTTGGAGCAATCGTGATTTCTGCCTCCATTTTGGCTAAAAGGTCTTTACCCATCAGAGGTACTGGACATTCTGGCAAGTACAGGAATTCATGAATTACTTGGTGGCCACCAAGTTGGCATCCGCGAGGGTGGCAAAATGGTATATGGGTCTGGTCCCCAGGAGCTCCAATAATGATTACTTCCTTTACTGAGAGAGGCACTACTTTCTGTGTGATTACTGAGTCTCAGCTCTCATATCAACCATAAAGTCCACAGTCTGGCCCCCAATTTTCATTCTGACCATGGGCTCATGGGGGCCCAGCTGAAAAGAGCCCAGACTGTCCTGGTCAGAGTCAGCTGCTGCCAGCCCAATAAGGTCTGCTTCAGGTGGTTCTGATTGATAGCGACTGAGTGGAAAAAGGGGGCCTGTTTTCTTGCTTTGCTGTTTGGGACATTCATTTTTCCAGTGCCCTGTCTCCTTACAATAGGCACACTGGCCCATCTCAGGCTTGTTTTCCTTTCCCTCCTGATCTGTCTTCTTCCTTCCCTTTTCGGGCTGTCTGGGGGCCCAAACCTCTGAAAGCTACTGGTATGACATTGGCTCTTCTTTGTATTCTCTTTTCTTCCTCCTTTCTTGCCGCCCTCTCTCAGTTGATGAAAACCTTGTTGGCTATCTCTGGCAGTTCACTAGCATTTTTTCCTGCAAACCCTTCCAGCTTCTGTAATTTTCTTCTGATATCAGCTGGGCTTGGCCTACAAAATCAGCATTTACCATGGTTTGATGTCCGGGGCCTCAGGGAATGTAGATCCAGTATGCCTCACATAGTCTCTCATAGAAAGCTGCTGAACTTTTGTCAGGCTTCTGGAAAACTTCAGAGATTTTAGCCATATGGGTGAGCTTCTTGACTCTGGCCCTGACCCCCTGGAGGAAAGCCAGCCGATATCTTTCTAGCCTGGCTCTTCCATCTTCTGAGTTTGGGGACCAATTAGGTTCCTCAACGGAAAGGGCCTCCCTTGACCATCTGTCTGTAGCTAATGTCCCTGCCAGGGCTTAGATCTGGAGCTACTTCTGAGCCTCTCTTGCCTACTTTTCCTTAGCATATTCCTACTAAAACTTTACTCTGTCCCTTCTTACACATGCAGAATCAGACCAAAGGGGGCAAGGTTTGAACAATTTCTAACCAGTTGTCTATGTAGGGAAGCTGACCTGGGTGTCCAGGGTCTCCTGTGACTACATTCCATACCACCCTGATCAATCCTTCATCTAAAGAGCCTTCAGAGGGCCAGTCAGCCCCAAGGGCTGGCCATTTCACTTCACAGAATTTCCTCAGTGTTTCAGAATTCATTTTAATTCCATAATCCCTATCAAATCCCTTTTTAAAAATTTTCAACATGCAATTGAGAACAATGAGTTTACTCTATCCTGATCCCAGAATAATCGGTGGCACGAGACAGACAAGGGAGGGGTGACCTGTTTTCACAGATCCTCACTCAGATGCTTCCTGGCCACATCCCTTGGAAGTTTAGATTAGCTAAGGTGCAACTGTATAAACCTCAGGCCTGGTCACCTTCACATGGGGGTGAGTCACCATTATGCCATATGACGAATTGCAGAACCGCAGGTTGGGGCCCACTCGGACTCTGTAACCGAAGTCATGGAGCCACACAAAGGAGAAGAGAGGGCAGGCCCTCTCTCTCCACACTCACACACTTTCACCAGACATTCACTCAGAGTTTCAACAATAATCCACCCAATTCCTGATTCCTGATTAATTTACCTGAAGAAGCTATGGCTTCTGGGGAGGTGATCAAGTGCACCCTTCCACTCACTTAGAGTGGGCTGAACTGATGGGGTCACTACCTTACCGATTCTTTTGAAAGGTCCAGAAGTGTCCTTCTGCTCTCTCCAGATGATGGCCGGGTCCTAGGCTGAGGTCCGGGAATGCCCAGAGTCCCCCAGTTTAATTCTGCTAATTCAGCAGAGTGATGCCACCCTGAGGCTTGTTTAATTCCCCCAGGTCCCAAACCCAATCCACACTCATCAGAGGCTAAAAAGCCAAGCATGGGTTAGTTTTCTCTGTTAGGGAACCAATAATGTTACAGAAACCCAGAATAATCAAACAATGCTCAGAGAGTTTGGAGTCACACTTTATTCACCATTGGACTTAGAGAAAATGGATTTAAATTCTAAGCAAGGCTACAAGCAGAACTTCCTTTTTTATTAAAGACCCAGCCCTATGTACCTCGCTGCTGGCCTTGAAAACAACGCAGTCTATCCAATTAAAAAATGCGCCTGGCATTGAGAGTATGGGCATACAGTGGTATCTCGAGATACGAGTGCCCTAACATAGGAGATTTTTTAGATACGAGCCCTTGAGCGAGCGATTTTTGCTTTGAAATACGAGCAACACTTGAGATAGGAGTAATGTCGCGGATCGGCTGGCTGCACACGGCCCACCAGTTTACCTCGACTGGAGGGTCTCATAGTTTCCCACGCCTCAAGGTTACGGAACGAATTAAACTCGTATCTCAAGGTACCACTGTATTTAGTCTCTGGCCTACAAGGTCAGACAGCTAAGTTTATCTTCTTCATTATTCAAGCAGGCTAAAGCAGGCTAGAAAGCAGTTATTTTTTTAAATAAGAGTCTGTCTTAAAAACCAGCAGAAGATTCCAAACAGTAGTTTTACAAAAGAGGGATTAGTCTTCTCAGTGTCATTATACATTTGTCAAACCCATGGAATGTACAACACTAAAAGAAAACCCAAATATAAACAATGAACTTTGAGTGACTGGGATAGGAATCATGTCTTCTATCTTTGAAGTACACAATTCCTGAAACAATTTTTTTTTAAGTTGCAGATAACTGATAAACATTTTTTATGATAATATTAATCTATTGGAGGAGGTATCTTGAATGAGAGGAAGTAAAATGGGGGGAGGGAACTGCATATACAAAGTGATGTTAAAATAAAGTAATAAAATATCATCATTTACATCTAAAATGCTTTTTAGTTTAAAAGTATATTTGAAGATACTATCTGATGTGTTATATACATTTATAAAATATGAATAATGAATTGTTTTTCATACAGAGGCACTCTCCAAAACCTGACATGCCATGCTAAGGATGTTAATCTATACAATTTGAAACCATATATTGAAAAGAAAAGACAAGGTTTGACAAGTGTACCCAACAGACATGTTTTGGTACCTGCTAAATTTTTGTAAATGAGCACATTCTCTGTTTTAAACAGAGAATGCTGGCTTCACCTAAGAACAAAGAGGCAACAGTGCAGCCCCATTTCTTTTCCTCCTAAAATTATGTTCCATAAATGAAATCTGATCCTACTTTGAGTAAAATTAGGGCAAAAAGAGAGCTATAACTTTAGAACAGACTCATTTTCAAGCAGAAATCCAAATTGGAAAGTCAACTAATGCCAGTAGTAACAGAGTTTTGGCTACAAAACAACCAGTTTACATACTTATTAACAGTTCATAAAATGTATGGTATTGTTCTGGTTCTTGTCACAGTGAACATATGCTCTCAATTTGCAACAGACTGAAGCACAATTCCATAAATTGTGAAATAGTTGTGAGCATGACAATAGAAATATCTCAAACATTAGAAATATAATTCTTATTCTAAGAGCAGTAGATCCTTTCAGACATGATCAGTGATTGATAACACTGCAGGTACATGCAAAGGGAGTTTTCAAAGGGGTATCTGAGGTCTTCTAAATGATGAAAATTGTAACTTCTCAATTTCATAAGTACATCATAAACCCTTCTGCTAGACCAGAGTTCTGAATGGCTACTGGTGCCAAGATTCTTTATGCATGGGCAAAGTTGTCCTCAGAATGTCAAGCAATTATATCACTTATGAACATCTTTCTAATCCTGAATGAGCTAACAGATTTATTACTATGAAGTTACTCCTGTTTTTTTTTTTTTCGGTAGAAACACTTGTAGTTAATACACGTGTGTGACTATTATCCTATTTGTAACATGAGCTACTGAATTCTAGAAATCCTGTCTTTTTTGTGTGCTCTCTCTCCACCTGCTTCTCCACAATACACCAAAATTAATCAGTATTTGTAAATGATCAAAAGCATATCAAATCTATTATATCATTGGAGAGACTATTGGAAATAAATTTGTGGATATGTATATATGAATTTTCTATTACTAATTATAATGCATGAATTTATCTTTTAAAATGAGCTTCACCTTTTATCCACACTAACATTATGATTCTGTATTTCTTAATATTCAAAGTAATGCTTTATTTTATTTATCCTTAGATTATCACTTTCAATCTCTTGAAATGACTTTATATCCTTTCCCCCTCTCTAGCCTTCCCGCTGTAATTTGACAGTCTGTTCAATGCTTCTCTGCCTCTGTATCTAGCATTTTGTTCATAAGGTTATAATGTTCTTTATTTTCCATAAATGAGTGAGATCAGTGATATTTCTCTTTCACTGACTGGCTTATTTCACTTAGCATAATGTTCCCAAACTAGATAGCATTATGGATAATTATTTAGATTCTAAAATTGATGCTTTATTAAGGTAGCTCAAAAATTTTCAAATGCCTAAATAATACTAAAATAATAATACTCATGATTTTATTTATAACATAGTGTTAAAAGGGGGCATCTTTAATTACTAATAACACCTAACACACAAATATAAGAATGCTTTCAGCTTTGAAGTTTCTAGTCTTATTAAAATACTAACAAAGGATTCCAATTTGGATTTCAGCTCTTAATGTTATTTTTTGTCTTAGTCTCTGAATCTAATCTATAGATAATTATTAATTTAGTTGTGTTTATGTTACCTTTTAATGTTTTTCTTTTTGATCTGGCACACCCATGAAAGCCAGAAAAATATCACAATAATGTTTACTTAGTAGATGTCCAGAATACATATTCAGTAAGGATGGAACTAGCTCCTCAAACATTCATGTATAATGACAAGATCAAAGCGCTTTGTAGGTTGACCATACATTCCAGAAATATATTACAATTAAGTGGAGGAACAGAAACATTCCCTAAGAATCTTTATTGTAAAACCACAAGGGAAAATAAAAGAAAGAAGTAAGCTCTCTTTTGAGTATATTGGCTGTATCATTCTCTATTTTTCATAGAGTTTGTCTAATGTTTTTCTCTACAGATCGAAGAATATGATAGATGCTTAATAAGTGTTCTTTGCTGTGCAGCACTTGCATAATCTCTTAACAAGCAATAACCTCTATGACATAATAATCATCACATCACTTCTATAGATTCAGAAGAACATGAATTCCATGATAACTATTTTTTTCTGGATAAATGTGGGGAGCAAGAGACATCCACATATAGGAGTAACCCAGGGGGACAATGTAATAATACATTTCTTTTAGGGAAACACTTTAATGATGTTATCAACTCATAGTGCTGAGAGGATAAGTGCAACAGTACTGGCTAATTATTAAAGTACATTGTACATAATAAATGCTCACAAAAAGAAAATTATTATCACCATCAGTTTTTGTTCCTTTTCAAACCACTTCTTTACCCAGCTTGACTAATTGCAAAACAGTCTTCCTAGAGATGGATATCCTTTCTTCAGAATATGTGTCTTCTTCCTGAGAAAGCTTTAAAATGCATCTTTTCTCTCTCAGCATGGAATTGATCTAGCTGGCTGGTTCAGTAGCTTCTTTATAAGAACTTGGCAGCCTCAGACTATACTTAAAAATGTGTTTTTACATAGAAATTCATGTTTACTTATTTAATTTAGTGGATAAAACAGTTTCTTTAAAAAAAAAAGGTTTGAAAATTGCAATTTAAATTCTTTTTTTAAAATAATTTTTTATTGATTTCAGAGAAGAAGGGAGAGGGAGAGAGAGAGACAGAAACATCAGTGATGAGAGGATAATTGGTTGGCTGCCTCCTTCATGCTCCCTACTGTGGATGGAGCCCACAACGCAGTCATGCCCTTGACCAGAATTGAATCTGGGACCATTTAGTCTGCAGGCCAATGCTCTACCCACTGAGCCAAACTAGTCAGGGAGCAATTTAAATTCTTACCTGAGTCAAAGATAATTTTTATTCTGTTTATAATAAACTCCTATATAATTAACTCTGAGCAATTTTTAAAATGTTCATGAAAAACATAATTATTGTTTTCATATTAAACTTTTTAGAAACTTCAGGATTTAATGGCTATTGACATTAATATGATTTTCATAGTTTTTTATTTTACTTTTTTTTTAATATATTTTATTGATTTTTTTACAGAGAGGAAGGGAGAGGGATAGAGAGTTAGAAACATCGATGAGAGAGAGACATCGATCAGCTGCCTCTTGCACACCCCTTATTGGGGTTGTGCCCGCAACCAAGTTACATGCCCTTGATCGGAATCGAACCTGGGACCTTTCAGTCCGCAGACCGATGCTCTATCCACTGAGCCAAACCGGTTCCGGCTATTTTACTTTTTAAAATATATTTTTATTTGTTTCATAGAGGGAGAGAGAGAGAGAGAACATCAATGAGAGAGAATCATCGATTGGCTGCCTCTGTGCACCCCTAATGGAGACCAGATCCCACTACCTAGGCATGTGCCCTAACTGGAATTGAATCGTGACCTCCTGGTTCATGGGAGCCACTGAGCACACTGGCCAGAACAATCTCCATAGCTTTTTAGATTGGCTTCATAAATACAAAAACAAAGCTCTGCAAATTATGTGAATAAAGATACAGAGGAAATCTATAGGCAATGATGGTTTCAGCAACTAGGTCTTTGTTTCTGCTGGCAACTGGGTGAGTACTAGTTCAGGATTGAAAGCAGAGAAGAGACTGTAATTGAGCTACACCTACTCCCACATTTTATTCCCTCTGAAAATAAGAACCATGTTAAGTCAATCACTTGCTTGAAGCTATACAATACCCGTGGTATTTCTAATTTATCCAGGGAAGCAATCTAATCCAAAGGTCTACAATCACTTGAAAGCTGCTAATCATCAAAGTTGTCATTAATGCTTTGGAGACGGGATTAATTATTGAGAGAACAGTGTCAAAAAAAGAGCCCCATTTAGACTTTGCCTTCAGTAAAATGTTTTGACACTGATACTTGTTTCTTCAGATATTTTGCAGATGATTATCTATAGTAATATCATGGTGATGATATAACCTTTTATTTTTAGGAAGTTAGACCCTATATACCTTAACAGCTTTACCAGTATTCTCCCCATGCAAACCAAATCTTGTACATTTCAGAGTCAACAATCCCCTAAAACAACATGCATTTTGCATAGGCTTTTCACATTGTTGACTGCAACTTCCTTCTCACTGCTCAGATCTTGCAAACCTCTCTCCATTAAACACCACAAACACTAGAAAATGTTTCCTAACTCCCATGGCTAGTTATTCTTCTTTGCTGCCTTGGCACTGCCTTTTAAATATCTGATAACATAGTTTACTTCTAATTTCTCTGGGAGCTTTTATATATATATATATATATTGCTATTCCTCCAAACATACTTCTCTGGGAGCTTCTTAAGACCAGAGCTCACATCTCCTTTACATTTTTAGTGACAGCAGGAAGCATAGTTTCTGGATCAGACTTAATGCACCCCACTATCCTGTTAACTGACAGGAGTTTATTATTTATTTGTCATATAATTGCTCATATTTGTTTTTCAACATATTTTATAAGTAAAATTGACTTATGCTATAAAGGCAGGTATGACTCAGCACTGATGAACTAATTTCATTTGTGGCTCAAGTGGACTTAATATTTAATAATGTTGATGAGCTAGGTGGAAAAGAAAGTTGCTTTGTGAAGGAATTAGTGCACATATATATCCACTGTGAGGATTAATAAAAATGTATTTAATAGAGTAAAGGAAACAAGCATGATATAAATAAGAGCAGAAGGCTTAAAGGAGACTAGACTAGCAACTAATGAATTGGAAGACGGATGATGATTCTGTCATAATAATGGTTTATTTATGGTTTTTGTACGTGACTCAGAGGAAAATTGACCAAGCATGTGAATTGGTTGTTTGTAACTGTCCTACTCTAATTCTAAAAAAGATTATTCCATAAAAAATGATGGACTCATTTCTCTTCTATGTGGATCCTTGTTTACAGCAGAACTTGAATACTGCAAATACATTGTTTCTTTGTCTTTCAAAAAATTGATTGTTTTTCTGAATTTTTATTTTTAATGAGTTGTTTATTAGACTACATGCTTTAATGGAGAACTAATTTAGTGATAATCTACTATATATTATGTAAGAAAATCTGGATAGTTTTACTTGGGCTATAAATATAGTTGCTTGCAAATTTTCTCAGATTTCTTTGACTGTCAGTTAATCCTTACCTAATAAAGAGTGAGGATAGTCACTTCTGTAGTAAGCCAGATATGGACAGGTGGTGAATGGTTATTACCAAAGATCAACCAAGAATATTTCTAGGCAAGAATTTATAATAATTATTAAAAAAGAAAAAAAATATCTGCTCACGATCTTTAAGGCTATAAACCATAAGAATGCCTATTCTGGAAAGTAAAGACAACAGAAGAGTTAAATAACACAAAGTGAAAAAAGTTGCACATGTATTCAGAAAAGCAATAGCTGCAGCTCAGACACCATATCCTGTCATGATTTCATTTGTCAGTATAGACAGTTAGGTCTACATTAGCCTACTAGTATAAACATCATCAAAACTCCCAGATACCTACCCCCTGAAAATAAAGGTGAGCTAGGAAGACTACATAATCAGTCACAATGGGCCTCTCCCTAAAATACAGGAGGCAGCTTCTTTTAGATGAAAAGGAGGAGTGAGTTTAAGGGGAGACTGTTTGAAGAAATAAGATATGAATATAAATGAGTTTGTCCAGATATTTTCTATTTTTGGTGAAAACCATTTGCCATGAGGTGATGTATGGTTCATAGGAAAACACACTTATGAAGAGTCCAGACACCCAAGGCTAGAACATGGTGAGTGGTGATCAGCATCTGTCTTGACTATTAGGTTGGTTAAGAATCCGTGATACTTTTAGGTTTCAAACATTATCCAACCAGGACTCTGTGTAAAATTAATACAGATATAGAAATAAAAGATAAATACATGTGATGTATATTTATTGGAAAATGTTGGTGATGGAAATTTAATAATAGAATGTGTGAATTGGTGGTGGGAGTGGTCCAGAAAGCTGTATAGTTTAAAAATTTCCCTGAAAAGATCTGATATGCATTCAAATTTGAGGAAAATTAAAAGAAAGATAAAAGAAGTAGGAAGAATGCTATGGAAAAGTAAGACTTTCAAAGTTATTTTAGAAAAATACTTGTGAAAGTGAAAAAGGAAATCAGGAAGTAGCCATGCAGTGTGATGAGGGGAACAAAAGAATAAATGATTTAGGTTCAAATAATCTGAGATTTACATTGACTGAGAGTAATTAAATACAAGATTCTTGATTTCTGTTAGTTTATTTTTTGTAAAATGTATGTAACAAGAGCTATTTGATAAAATTCATAAAAGTGTTCCAAGTAAGAATGTCTAAGATTGTACCTTATAAATGACATAGCACTCTTAAAATATTTATAATCATTGCTTTATAGTGAGGGGAAAAAATAAAATTTAGACAAATGATTTTGGAGATCTAAATCCTGGGCATAAGATAATAAAATCTGTAAAGGAAAAATAAAGAAGTTTCAACTAAGATCATAAAACTGAAAGAAGATGGCAGTTGGCAGTACTGAGGCTAGGGAGAGGATGTGAGTGAGGGGGATGAAAGGAGAGTGTATGGATGTATGTGGTGCGTGTGTAAGTGAGTGAGCAACAGTTAAATCCTGCAGGAGCAGCAGGGGCTGGCAGACTAGGCTATCTTGGACAGGGAGAGACTACTACTGCTACAGGCACTCCCTGAACTGCAAGACTCGGCATGGAGCCCATGGCATCTTGAAGGGGAAAGTGGCCTCTTCTAAGAATTCATTAGCACTACCACCCAGACAGATCTTGGACACTGCCTGTGACCCTGCAGCCACTCCAACCAAAATCCTGCTGCCCTACCTGCAGACCCATGGATCCTGGAACCTCCACCTCCAAAGGTACACACTCAGGCAGCAGTAAGTGTGACATGCCCTCCCCAGCAGCAGACCTCCAGACACCACATTAGCATGTTTCTAGTGCACACAGTTCCAGGGCACACCACTCTATAGGCAGCCTTTGGGAGTTGCTGTGAGTTGCTGCTGGGAATGACTCTGTCCTGCATTAAAATTTCTGAATACTCTCTTCCTGAATAACTGCCCACTGACAACCCAGCTGTGCAACTTCAGTGCCAGGGCCCCTCAGAGTGCTTCAGAGCTCTGCACCAGCAAAGGCTCTGTCACAGTTGCGCATTTCTAAGGAGCAGGCCACATGATCCCATCTACTCTCAGGACACTTTGAGGAGCTGATGTGAACCCAAGCTGGGTGTGATCTTGAACAAATAAGGACACACTGCCCTGGTAGTAGAAATTCTGAATTCACTCATCCTGGACACTTTCCCACATATGCCTCAATTATGTGGCTTCAGTACCAGGACCCTTTAGAGTGCTTCAGTGTGCCTCCCCATTGGCAAACGCAACTTGGGTGCCCCTGTGAGCTGCCACTGGGAACATGCATCTATCCAACCACAGGTATAGCAGCAAAAACAAACAAACAAACAAACAACAACAACAACAACAACAACAACAACAAAAACGGAGTCTTCCCACCCTACTGCTGCAGAACTCTGGACACTATAATCACATACTTTTCCAGTGTGAGGCTGCCCAAGCCCACCCCTCCTGAGGCAACACTTGGGCACTGATGTGAGCCCCTGCTGGGCACACACTTACACAAACAGGAGCACACTGCTAGGCAGTAGAAATGCTGAATTCCTTCTTCTGGGACACCTGCCCACAGGCACCACAATCCCATGACTTAAGCAACAGGGCCCTTCAGAGTCTGTCAATGTACTGACATACTCTACACCCTGTAAGAACACACTCTGTACACCCTGCTGGAAAATGCAATATGGGTGCCCCTGTGAACCGTCACAGAGGGTGCATGTATCCAACTATGGAGGCAGCAGCAAAAGCTGAGTCTGCCCACCCCACAACTACATAACTCTGGATACCACAGTCATGCCTTTCCAGAACGCAGGCCCCCTGAGCTCCACCACCCCAACAGATGGTTCCTGGGTGACACTGAATCCCCACCGGGCATGTGTGATTTCAACCAAGGGTGCAAGACAGCAAAAATTGGGACCACCATCCCCCCATGGTTACTGATTTCTAGACACCACAGTTGCACCTTTCCAACTCACAGGCCTACATCAAGAGAACCCAAAAGTTCAAGTAGGGAGCTATGCTAGATTACCACCAAGAACAGGATATCTGAGAGATCATAACAGTACCACTATTCCCCAAAGAACCTGGGTAGCAAAGCTAATGGATCTACAATTAAAACATTACTGCAAAACATGGGAAAACAAAAAAGCAATCCCCAAAGGACAGAAAAAGAGGAATCACCAGAAAGAAGTTAAATGAAATTAAGGCTAGTAACATATCAGAAAAAAAATCAGATTAATGGCTATAAGGATGCTCAAATGGCTGAATAACAAATACAACTCAATGAGAACTATAAGGAGCGGAATGAGAATATCACCAACATAAAAAGGAACCAAGAGGAGAAGAAAAATGACATAACTGCAATACAAAACACAATGGAAGGCTTAAACAGTAGACTAGAAGAGGCTAAGGACCACATCGGCAAATTAGAAGAGAAGGTAGGAAAAACACACAAGCACAGCAACAACTGAAAAGAAAATTTAAAAAACAAGAGGAGAGCCTAAGGAAGCTTTGGGACAACACTAAATGAAAGAACATTCACATAATAGGGAGACCAGAAGGAGAGGAAGAGAAACAAGAAATAGAAAATCTGTTTGAAGAAATAATGACAGAAAACTTCCCTGATATTGGCAATAAAAAACTAAGCAAGTCCAAGAAACCCATAGAGTTCCAAACAAGATGAACCCCAAAAGACCAATACCAAGACACATCATAATTAAATTGGTAAACATCAACAATGAAGTAAAAATCTTAAGGGCTGCCAGAGAGAGACAGAAAGTTATCTACAAGGCATTTGCTATTAAAATATCAATTGATTTTTCAACAGAAACACATCAGGCCAGAAGGGAATGGAATGAAACATACAAAGTGATACAAAGCAAAGGACTTAATCCAAGAATACTATACCCAGCAATGCTATCATTCAAAATTAAAGGTGGATTCAGGAGCTTCACAGACAAAAAAGGGCTAAGTGAGTTTATTATTACCAAGCCAGCAATTCAAGAAATGCTAAAGAGACTGCTATAAAAAGAAGAAACAGAAATGCAAGAAGAAACACAAACAGTAAGAACAAAAATAACAGCAAATAAGTACTTATCAATAATAACATTAAATGTAAACGAATTAAATGCTCCAATCAAAACACATACAGTAGCTGAAAGGTTAAGAAAACATAAACCATATATTTGCTGATTGCAAAAGACCCACCTCAGAACAAAAGATTCACACAGACTGATAGTGAAGGGATGGAAAAATATTTTTCAGGCAAATGAAAATGAGAAAAATCTGTGGCTGCAATACTTATATCTGAAAAAATAGACATCAAAGTAAAGGCCATAATAAGAGATAATGAAGGCTGCTACATAATACTAAAGGAAGCATTCCAACAAGAAGATATAACTTAAGTAAACATATATGCACCCAATACAGAAGCACTGAAAAACATAAAACAACTTCTGGAAAATATCAAGGGAGAGATCAATAACAAAACAATCATAATAGGGGCCTTTAATACTCCATTGACACCACTGGATAAATCCTCTAAAAAAATCAGCAAAGAAACAGCAATCCTAAATTACTTACTAGATCAGATGGACTTAATTGACATCATCAAAATATTTTATCCCAAAACTACAGAATATACATTTTTTGCCAGTTCACATGGGACATTTTAAAAGATAGACCATATATTAGGACACAGGCAAAGTCTCTTCAAATTCATGAGGATAAAATTCATAAGCATCTTCTCAGACCATAATATCATAAAACTAGAAATCAACTACAATAAAAACAATGAGAAAAACCAGACACTTGGAGGCTAAATAGCATGCTATTAAACAATGAAGAAATAAAAAGCATCCTGGAAACAAATGACAATGAAGACACAACAATCCAAAATCTATAGGACACAATGAAAGCAGTCTTGAGAAGGAAGGTCATAGCTCTACAGGCCTACCTCAAAAAACAAGATAAACTGGTAATAAATTATCCAAAGTTGAAACTTAAATAATCAGGAAGACAACAACAAGAAAAGTCCAAAGTATCCAGAAGGAAGGAAATAAGATAAGAACAGACATAAATGACATGAGAACAAAAAAAAAAGATATCAAAAACCAATGAAACCAAGAGCTGGTTTTTTGAAAGGATAAACTAGACTGATGAACCTCTAGCCAGGTTCACCAAGAAGCAAAGAGAGAGGATCCACATAAACAAAATCAGAAATGAAAGAGGCAAAATATCAATAGACCCCACAGAAATAGAAAGGTTGTTAAAAAATATTATGAATAACTCTATTCCAACAAACTAGACAACCTAGAGGAAATGGACATATTCCTACAAACATATAATCTTCCAAAACTCAATCAGAAAGAATCTAAAAAACTGAACAGGCTAATAACTATGGAAGTAATTGAAGCAGTCCAGGTCCAGATGGCTACACAAGAGAATTTTACCAAGCACTCAATGATGAACTAAAACCTATCCTCCTCAGACAATTCCAAATTTTTAGTGGAAGGAAAACTTCCAGGCTCATTCTATGAAGCCAGGATCACCCTATTACCAAAACCAGATAAAGGCAACACAATGAAAGAGAATTATAAGCCAATATCCCTCATGAACATAGATGCAAAAATCCTCAACAAAATTCTAGCAAATTGGATCCACTAGTACATCATAAAGATCATACATCATGACCAAGTAAGTTTTATCCCAGGGATGCAAGGATGGTACAATATCTGCAAATCAATAAATGTGATGCATCATATAAACAAATTGAGAGATAAAAATCACATAGTCATATCAAAAAAGCATTTGACAAAATCCAGCATTCTTTCTTGATAAAAATTCTCAGCAAGGTGGGAATAGAATAATCATACCTCAACATAAAAAAGCCATATATGATAAACCCACAGCCAACATCATACTTAATGGGCAAAAAATAAAACTATTTCCCCTAAAAACAGGAACAAGACAGAGATACCCACTCTCCCCACTCCTGTTCAATATAGTACTGGAGTTACTAACCATTGTAATCAGACAAGAAGAAATAAAAGACATCCAAATTGGAAAAGAAGAAGTAAAACTGTCCATATTTGCAGACAACATGATACTGTACATAGAAAACCCTAAAGACTACATCAAAAAAATTAATGGACTTGCTGAAACTGGTTTGGCTCAATGGAAAGAGCATCAGCCTGAAGACTGAAAGGTCCTGGGTTCGATTTCGGTCAAGGGCATCTACCTTGGTTGTGGGCACATCCCCAGTAGGGGGCATGCAGGAGGCAATTGATCGATGTCTCTCTCTCATCAATGTTTCTAACTCTCTATCCCTCTCCCTTTCTCTGTAAAAAAATCAATAAAATATATTAAAAAAACTACTAATGAACTTAATAAATGAGTTCAGCAATGTAGCAGGATATAAAATTAATGCCAAAAAATCTATGACATTTCTATACACCAATAGTGAACTCACAGAAAGAGAGACTAAAAAAAGGAATCCCATTTACCATTGCAACAAATAAAATGAGATACCTAGGTATAAAAGTAACTAAGGAGGTAAAAAATCTGTAAGTGGAAAACTACAGGACATTGAAAAAAGATGGAAGAACATACCATGTTCATGGATTGGCAGAACTGACATCATTAAAATGTCCATACTACCCAAAGCAATCTATACATTCAATGCAATCCCCATTAAAATACCAACAGCATATTTCACAGATACAGTAACATATCAGAAAAAAACTCTCCAAAAATTCATCTGAAATAACAATAATAATAATAATAATAATAAACCAGATAGCTGCAGTGATCATGAGAAAGAAGAACAAAGTAGGAGGAATCTCAATAGCAGATAAGAAGATGTATTACAAAGCCACTATTCTAAAAACTGCCTAGTACTGGCATAAGAACAGACATGTAGACCAATGGAATAGAATAGAGAACCTAGATATCAACCTAAACCACTATGCTCAATTAATATTTGACAAAGGAGGCAAGAACATACAATGGAGTCAAGACAGTGTCTTCAATAAATGCTGCTGGGAAATTTGGTCAGATAGATGTAAAAAAAAATGATGCTGGACCAACATCTTACACCATACACAAAAATAAACTCAAAATGGATAAATGACTTAAACGTAAATCGGGAAACCATAAAAATATTAGAGGAATCCAAAGGCAACAAAATCTCAGACATATGCCAAAGCAATTTCTTCACTGATACCACTCTTTAGGCAATAGAAACTAAATAAAAAATAAAAAAAGGGACTACATCAAAATAAAGAAGCTTCTGCACAGAAAAAAATCAACAAAACAATAAGAAAACCCGCTGCATGGGAGAACATATTTGCCTACGATATCTCTGATAAGTTTTTAATCTCCAGCATTTACAGGGAACTCATACAACTTAATAAAAGGAAGACAAACAACACAATAAAAAAAAATGGGCAAAGGACCTTAATAGATACTTTTTGAAAGAAGACATAAGGAAGGCCAAGAGACATATAAAACATGCTCAAAGTCAATAATCATTTGAGAGATGCAAATCAAAATGACAATAAGGTACCATTTCACACCTGTCAGAATGGCTATCATCAACAAATCAACAAATGACAAGTGTTGGCGAAGATGAAGAAAAAAAGGAACCCTTGTGCACTACTGATGGGAATGCAGACTGGTGCAGCCAACTGTGGACAACAGTATGGAATTTCCTAAAAAAACAACAACAACAACTAATAATGGAACTCCTATTTGACATAGTAATTCCACTTCTAGGAATATATCCAAAGAAACTAGAAACACGAAGCAGAAAGGATATATGCACCCCTATGTTCATAGCAGCACAATTTACAATAGCTAAGATTTAGATGCAGTCCAAGTGCCCATCAGCAGATGAGTAGATTAAAAACTTTGGCACATCTACACAATAGAATACTATGCTGCTGCAAAAAAGAAGGAACTCCCACCATTTGAAACAGCATGGATGGAACTGGAGAGCATTATGCTAATTGAAATAAGTCAGTATGAGAAAGATAAATATCACATGATCTCACTCATTTGTGGAATATGATGAACAAAAATAGATCTAGAGACAGAGAAGCATCGATCAGATGCCCAAACCTCAGAGGAAAGGCAGGGGAGGGCAGGACTAAGAGGGAGAGATCAACCAAAGAACTTGTATGCATGCATATAAGCATAACCAATGGACACAGACACTGGGGGGTAAGAGCATGAGTGGGGAGGTGGGGGAATCAAGGGCAGTTAAGAACACATTTGTAATACCTTAATCAATAAAGAAATAAAAAGATCATAAAACTGATATAATGGCAAAAGCATAACTGACAAAAATATGGAAATAAAATTATAAAAATAAGTTAAGTATTAATAAATATATTATTAAGTACAGTTAGTAATTGCTTTATGATATTTGATATTTTAAAAAACTTCCAAAAACAGTATAACTTACTTAGGAGCAATGAGGACAATATATGAAAGTTAAATATAAGGTCAAAGAGAATCTGTACTTTAATCTGTTAAAACTTTAAAATAGCCCTAGCCAGTTTTATGCTTAGTGGATAGAGTGTTGGCCTCTGAAGGGTACTGGGTTTAATCCAGTCTAGGGCATGTACCTCGGTTGCAGGCTCAATTCCCAGCCCTGGTTGGTCTCAGGTAGGAAGCAACCAATCTATGTGTCTCTCTCACCTCTATGATACTCTCTTTGTCTCTCTCTCTCTGTCTTTCCACTCCACTCTCTCTTCCAAAAACACATAAAAACAAATAAACAAACAAACAAAACACACACACACACAAAAATCTTTAAAGCAATAGTCATAAGTAAAGGAGATACGAATTAATTTAAGATACCAATACTTTCTTAATCAACTTGGAAGGCTTGCATGAGGGAATAGAATATATAGCCAATGGCTAGAAGAGTCATATTGATGAAAGTGGGTATTGCTTCCTTTCAACTAAGACCTGAAAAGCTGGGGTGAGGAAAAGTGCTCCAAATTAAATCTACTCTTAAAGATGTGGTCTTATAACTGTTAATATTTTGTATAATCATGTAATCACACATGGAAGTTGTTCAATTTAGATGATAGTACTTATGAGTTCATAAAAAATTCAATATATATTTCTGCATTATTATATACATTTCTTCTATCTTTTCTACCAGTTCTTCATTGTATAAAATATCAAAATTGTGAACATCCATCTTCATACCATCCACCATTCCAATCATATTTCTCAGAGATGAAGCCTCTGTCTCTATCATGTTCTCTACATTTAGTTAACACACACATATTTGTATGATTTATTTTATTAAAAAATTAAGTTTACTAAAGATATCCTATAACTTGCTTTGAAAAAGTTTTTGAAATGTTTTCATGCCATTCTATATAAATCTACTACGTTTTTAAGTAGTTGCATAGTATTCCATATCATGGATATATCTTAAGTTACCCATTTCTGTAACTCTGGATTATTAAATTTAATCCAATTTTCTATATTGGAACAAATCCTGTAGCACATTTACACACATCTGTGGGAAACATTTTTGTAGCATATATTACTAGAGAGAAATCATTGAGTCTAAGTACATAAACAATTTTTACAATGTTAGTCAGTACTAAAACTACTCTCCAAAGGACTTTACTAGTTTACATTAGAATGTTAGTGTTTACTAGCTATGAATTATGTAAAACATCATTATTTTTTTATTTTTTTATTTTTTTATATGTATACATATCTTCACAATGCCCCCCCATCATTATTTTTAATAGATATTTATTAACTTCAGAGAGAAAGGGAGAGAAAAAGAGAGATAGAAACATCAATGGTTAGAGAGAATCATGATCAGACACCTCCTGCACACCCACTATTGGGGATCTAGTCTGCAACCTGGGCATGTGCCCTAACTGGGAATCGAATCATGACCTTCTGTTTCATAAGTCAATGCTCAACCACTGAGCCATGACATTATTGCAAATGGAGTTTAATATTGACTGATTTATTCAATCTGATATATATTATTATCATAATACATGGTTTATGCTAACATTATCTATTTTTACATTTTTTGTATATCACACAAAATTTATTTCCCTTCAAAAAATTTCAGAAGCTATTGGAAAGCTTAAGACCAAGTTTTTGTTACTTCAACATACTATTAAAATTATAGCATAATTTTGTTTTAAGGGCTCCCACAAAAAATAATAGTAGGAAAGCTTAGTTTTTTGAATTTATAATCTAAAACAAACCCAATCCAAATTCGATTAAATATATTCTTTTTACAATCATTGTTACAAAAAATTCAACTGATACTGGCTATTGTAAATAACACTGTAATAGTTTCAACAATGAAATTAAGAAAAAATTACCTATGGACACAGACATCAGAGTGGTGAAGGGCTGGGATGGGATGGGAACTGGGTTGAGAGGATCAATGGGAGGAAAAGGAGGACATCTAACATATATTTATGTTAAATAAATATTTTAAAATAAATAAATAAAAAGAAAAATTTAATGAGACTGTAGTATAAAGAGAGTGTAGTATATTTAATGAGACTGTAGTATAAAGAGAGTGTAGTATATTTTTATTTGAGAATAAGTATTTGTTTATAGGAAGTGATTCTCTACATGAAGTAAATCATCTGTGTATGATTATTCTCATTATTGTATGTATGTGTGTGTATGTCCAATGTATATTACTAAGGTATTATAGATAAAGATTGTAAAATCTACAGTTTGTGACCAATTAGATAGGTTAGGTGAGGGAAAATATATATTAGTGCTAACTTCAATTTTTTTACTTTGTGATTGAAAGAACAGTGATACTATTGGTTGAGGCACATTTTATAAAAGAGAAATAATATATTTTGTTGAGACTTTAGACACTTTGTATCTGAGAAAACAATGCATCATATATGTAGATAACACAGAGGGTGTATACAAACAGTCGTAGCAATTATTACCAAATATCAGTCAAGACCATTTCTAGAAACTGAAGCTATAGTAATTAATAAAACAAGAAATCTCTTTCCATGATCTCTAGGCATATAATCCACTGGAAAGCCAATTCTGAAAAGTAATCGCATCAAAACAGCCTACAAAACATAAACCATAGGAAGTTACTCGTGGTTTCAAAAAAAACACTTGTTACTTTTAATCTGTCACATTAGGCTCTAGATACAGAACTGAAAACATCAATCCAGATATGAATATTAGGGACTTATTTCAGACTTGCAATGAAACCAACTGAAGGAAAATAGAGTAGAAACTAAGCAGACAATTTAAAGAAACTGATTGGGGAGGCTCCACAAGGATTGAGGGTTTGGGTGGTGCTTTGTTTTGAGTTTTTTTGTTTTTTTTGGGGGGGAGGGAGGATTTTGTTTTCTTCATTACTTTTTCCCTGACATCAGAAAATATGTATGACATAAGACAGAATTGCAATAAAGATCTGCTGATTTGATGTATAAATTACTCTTAAGCCTTTGAAAAGTAATGATAAATGCATTATAACAAAATCAGCAATAGAGACACTTAAGTATACTGCTTATGCGATCAATTTCTTCATCTGTCCAATGAAGATAAATTGACACATTTCAAAAAAAAGGAAGATTAAACAAGATAATCTATTTAAAAGACTTAGTCCAATAATGTTATATAATAAGCACAATAATGGTAGCTTTTTATAGTGTCATTAATGTTAAACCGTGGACGAAGAATTCAGAGGTTGTGAATACTTGTCCTCCCTCTACAATAATTTACTCAACCAGTAAGAAAATTCATTGAGGGTTTCAATTGCTTTACTCTTTCAGTAAATCACATTAATCAGATTAACTTAATTAAAAGTTAGGATAAAATTTTAACAATAAATCAAACCAAATTTTCAAACAATTTAGAAAAAGAAAAAACTCTCAGTTAATGTTGTTTATATTCTTCATAATTGAATAAGCCAAAGGAACCTAGGAGAGTAAAGGACCATTTTTGCCCTTTACTCTCTCTGTAACTTGATCCTTAAACAGCATGGGGATTAGGGCCCTGACACTACCCACCCAGTCAAAAATTCATATATAACTTTGACTCCCTCAAAACTTGACTATTAATAGCCTACTGTTGACTGGAAGCCTTACAAGTAACATAAGTGGTCAATCAACACATTAGTATACTATATAGACTATATCCTGTATTCTTACAATAACGTCAGCCACAGAAAATATATTTTCAAAATTTATTTTTAAAAATCAATGCATAACTGGACCTGTGTAACTCAAACCCCTCTTATTCAAGAAACAACTGTGTGACTGTGTCTGTAGGTGTGTGTTTATGAATGACCATGTGAAAAATATGAATACATGAATACATAAAATGTTTATTACATTATATATATATATATATATATTTGTGTTAATTAAAATAGAAATAAATTTGTGTTAAAATATAAATAAATTAAATAAATTTGATACTTCAGGGACATGCATAGTTTTGTAAACCCCTGGACTACTACTACTTCATATCTTAAAATTACTCATGTTCCATTTTGAGATTTATGACTTCAAAGTAAAGAGATACCAAATAATGGAAATTTGTAAGTTTGTGTTTTGAGATCTTACCTCTTTTATTGGCTTTCTGTTTCATAATTACAAAAGTTGATTGACTATCAGAATTACCTAATTGATTTTAAATTACAGGTTTTCAGGCCATGGTCCAGAATTACCACATTCAAATTGATTCTAGAGAAATGGATTTCTCCATTACTAGTGTGAGAGGGGTTCTTATGATAGGATATGAATTTTCTAAGAATTGTATGGAAGAGTGAATGGTTTTTATTGGTGTGGAATTATATCTCTCAGGTTTCAAAGTCCCATTGTCCTTAAACTAGTCCTGGAAAGTCTGTAGCTGGGGCTCCAGTAGAGCCAAAGTAGGGCCAGTGTCCAGAGCTTCCTTTCCATGATGGAGCTCAATCCAATGCACCATAATTAAAGCCCACTCATTCACTGTGTGTGCTCCACATGACCATGGAACACATGGGTAAATGCAGGGGAGCATGCCCCTGCAATAGGGGTTCCAAGAGTGGAGGCAAGCGGAGAGGAAAAAGAGAGAACTCCTTTTTTCCAGGAATTTAATATTCAATCTTCCCAAGTTTGCAATGGCCATGCCTATTCTGGCCACTGACTTGTTCCTAGGTATGCCTAGCAGATAAGCAGCTTCTCATATCACCCAACCTTAGTAGGCATGCATCTATATTTATTCCTTTCCAGTTAAATAATAACCAGTTTTATTATAATGGTATCAAAATGTCTAGGAGTTGGCCTAGTAATCTTTATTGCAATTAACTTGGGTTCTCCTGATAATCACCTATTCAGAATCACTTCCTGAGGAGTCTTCCTAAATTCACTTCAGTTCTAAATTCCTTTGCATGAGCAGCTTTCTATTAATTCCACTTTTGCATTTGCAGATTTCAGTTACTAATTCCATTTTACTGCTTGATTTCAGATTCTTTACTAGAACCACTTTTTTTTAGAAAGTTTTTCTATTTTGATCTCAGATGTTAAATTAAGAATTAAAACATATCCTTGAATGAAGATATATTCATTTAAGAAACAAGTTTATAGAAAAATCCTTTTAATTTTAAGCATTAGCCCATATTAGTGTTTTAATACAATCTGTGATCACTAAACGTCATATCACTAATCTAATAAAGGTTAATATATTTTAAAGAAAAATAGAAAAATAATGATAAAATAAATTCAATTATAGCTGAGCCTTAATTTATAAGATAAATGTGTTTCTGAAAGATTATCTGTTGAGATAATTTCTATTAATCAATTATATTTTCTCATTGACATGGGCTGATCATTGCAAAAGCGTGATTCTCTCTGGTGTCAAGAAAAATGTAGTCTTGATGCTAAAAAAAAGAAAACAAGCATAACTTGGATATAAAGTTATTTTTAAAATCATATATTTAAAGTATCTTACAAATGTTGGTACAATAATAATACTTAAGCATATCAAGAAATAGTGTACCTCTATCCCCATGTTGTTTCTTTCCTGTTGGGTTAATGTAGTATTTCTGTATCTCTAGAAATTATGGCCTTCTTAAATGCTCTAAACTTAAATTTTAATTAGCACTGATGTCTCAATTATTTTCTTGTAATAAGAAATGAAAAACTATGAAGATTAAGGATATATAATAGGAAAAGTGTTTCTAAAAACTGATTTTTATTGGTGTATAGAAATGCCATAGATTTCTTGGCATTAATTTTGTATCCTGCTACCTTGCCAAATTCATTTATTAAGTCTAATAATTTTTTGATGGAGTCTTTAGGGTTTTCTATGTACAGTATCATGTCATCTTCAAATAAGGACAGCTTTACTTCTTCTTTTCCAATTTGGATGCCTTTTATTTCTTCTTGCTGTCTGATTGCAATGGCTAGTACTTCCAGCACTATGTTGAATAGGAGTGGTGAGAGTGGGCATCCCTGTCTTGTTCCTATTCTTAGGGGAAATGGTTTTAGTTTTTTCCCCTTGAGTATGATGTTAGTTGTGGGTTTGTCATATATGGTTTTTATGATGTTGCGGTATGATCCTTCTATTTCCACGTTGCTGAGAGTTTTTGTCAAGAAAGGGTGTTGGATTTTGTCAAATGCTTTTTCTGCATCAATTGATATGACTATGTCATTTTTATCTCTCAGTTTGTTTATGTGATGTATCACATTTATTGATTTGTAAATATTGTACCATCCTTGCATCCCCAGGATAAATCCTACTTGGTCATAATGTATGATCTTTCTGATGTACTGCTGGATCCAGTTTGCTGGAATTTTATTAAGAATTTTCTTAAATATATTTTTATTGAATTTTTACAGAGAGGAAAGGAGAGGGATAGAGAGTTAGAAACATCCATGAGAGAGAGACATCGATCAGCCACCTTCTGCACGTCCCCTACTGGGGATGTGCTCGCAACCAAGGTACATGCCCTTGACCAGAATCGAACCTGGGGACCCTTCAGTCCGAAGGCCAATGCTCTATCCACTGAGCCAAATTGGTCTTGGCTTTATTGAGGATTTTGGTATCTATGTTTATGCGGGATATTGGTCTGTAATTATCTTTCATTAAAGAAAGAGAGAATATAAAACCAATACCATTTACCAACACACCAAAAAACATTAAGATATTTGGAATAAACTTAACTAAGGAGGTAAAAGACCTATACGTGGAAAACTACATAACATTGAAAAAAGAGATAGAGGAAGACATAAACAGATGGAAGAACATACCATGTTCATGGATTGGTTGAATCAACATTATCACAATGTCCATACTACCCAAAGCAATCTATAAATTCAATGTATTCCCCATTAAAATACCAACGGCATATTTCACTGACCTAGAAATAACTTTCCAAAAATTTACCTGGAATTAAAAAAAAAGACCCCGAATAGCTACAGCAATCTGGAGAAAGAAGAATAGGAGGGATCTCAATACCAGATATCAAGCTATATTACAAAGCTACTATTCTCCAAACTGCCTGGTACTGGCACAAGAACAGACATCTAGATCAATGGAATAGAATAGAGAACCCAGAAATCGACCCAAATCACTATGCTCAACTAATATTTGACAAAGGAGACATGAACATACAATGGAGTCAAGACAGTCTCTTCAATAAATGGTGTTGGGAAAATTGAACAGCTACATGCAAAAAAATGAAACTAGACTACCAACATACAGCATGAACAAAAATAAACTCAAAATGGATGAAGGACTTAAACATACAATGGGAAACCACAAAAATTCTAGAGGAATCCACAGGCAGAAAAATCTCTGACATATGCCGAAGCAATTTCTTCACTGATACTGCTCCTAGGCAATGGAAACTAAAGATAAAATAAACAAATGGGACTACATCAAAATTAAAAGCTTTGTACAGCATAGGAGACCATCAATAAAACAACAAGAAAGCCCATTTCCTGGGAGAACATATTTGCCAATGATATCAATGATAAGGGTTTAATATCCAACATTTACAGGGAACTCATGTAACTTAACAAAAGGAAGATAAACAACCCAATACAAATATGAGCACCTGATCTAAATAGACACTTTTCAAAAAAAGACAGAAGGAAGGCTAAGATACATATGAAAATCTGCTCAAAGTCACTAATTATCAGAGAGATGCAAATAAAAAAACAATGCGGTACCATTTCACACCTGTCAGAATGGCTATTATCAATAAATCAACAAACAACAAGTGCTGGTGAGGATGGGGGAGAAAAAGGGACCCTCTTGCACTGCTGGTGGGAATGCAGACTGGTGCAGCCACTGTGGAGAACAGTGTGGAGTTTTCCCAAAAATAAAAATTGAACTCCCATTTGATTCAGTGATCCCACTTAACCCAGTGATCCCACTTCTAGAAATATATCCCAAGAAACTAGAAACACAAATCAAAAAGGATATATGCACCCCTATGTTCAAAGCAGCACAATTCACCGTAGCTAAGATTTGGAAACAGCCTAAGTGGCCATCAGCAGATGAGTGGATTAAAAAACTGTGGTACATCTACACAATGGAATATTATATTGTAATAAATAGGAGTTCTTACCATTTGCAACAACATGGATGGGGATGGAGACCATTATGTTACGTGAAATAAGTCAGTAACAAGAAGATAAATATCACATGATCTCACTCATTTGTGGAATATAATGAACAACATAAACTGATGAAAAAAATAGATGGAGAGATAGAGAAACATCAATCAGAACGTCAAACCTCAGGGAAGGTAGAGGATGGTGGGGGTAAAGGGAAGAGATCAACCAAAGGACTTATATGAATGCATATAAGCCTAATCAATGGACACAGACAACAAAGGTGTGTGTGGGGGGCATGAATGGAAGTAGGGAGGTAATGGGGAAATAAGGATACATATGTAATACCTTAATCAATAAAGAAATTTAAAAAATAAAATAAAAGCTAATGTTTAAAAATTCATTTCCATTAACCTTGAACATGTAATATTAGTTACCCAGATTTAGTATTTTGGTAAGTATTAGTTTCTCAATGGTTACTTTCTTTTCAGTGAAGTCTGCCCAAATAATTCAAGATTTGAGTTGTGGAAATTTCATTTTCTTTAGTTTTGAGCCTGAATTTTACAGTGCATAAACATTTGGTCTCACAGACTCTAAACTTTTAATGGCTTCAAGTTATTTAATGGCTGCAAAAATCACATTGTATGTTTCAACATTCTTCACACAAACACTTAATGGATTGTTTTTTCATTTGACATTCCTCTCTCCCAAGAAATTTAGGTAATTTGTTCACTGAAAGAGTTTGTAAAACTGTTTAAGAATAGCAAACAGTGGAATCCAGCTTTCCCCAGCTAGAGCTTTGCATGAACAGGGAGCTGAGGAGACACAAGGTGAACTGCATTAAGTGTGTAACTCCAATGGGGCTGCAACCCTGTGATACAGATCACAGCAGTTTTCACACTTCCTACAGGGTGAAATCCATGAGAACCGTAAAGTTGGGTTAAAATTCCTCATCATCAGTCTCCTCCATCTCTAGTTAATTGAAGTTGCCTCTTCAATTAAAATGTGAAATGCTGTATCAGAAAAAAACACACAACTGATTTTATTAAAGGAGTGAACAATCAGGGATAGCTGGAGACTGAGGGTGGTTAAAAACCACCTAAGTTTACCCTATTGTCACAGAGAAGCACAGAAGTTGTGGGCCGATGGGCCATTGGCTAGGGAGAGAGAGAGAGAGAGAGAGAGAGAGAGAGAGAGAGAGAGAGAGAGGAGCCTAAATGAATGAGCACAGCCTGATTCAATATATTTATTCCTGCTTTTTTAGATATTGGCTGAATAATGAATCTTTTACTTTATTTTCTTTTGTATATTAAATTTGTCATGTTTATATTATCAAAATTATAGTTTATAGTCATAGATATATAATGATTCTAATGAACTTATTGTTAAAGATAGATACTTTACTTTCTGAATTGTATCCTTTCTACATATTAAGTTCAGACTTTAAAAAGTACCAAAAAATAAAGTATTCATTTAAGAAAAGAAGGAAACATGTTTCTAGCCAGTATATCAGAAGAAATTTTGTCATTTCTCTCTCTTGTAACTCATCATAAAAGCTCTAAAAAAATAGTGTTTAAAATCACTTAACCAAAAAGGCCAAAATCAATTTAACAAGAGTTAGCTAATGTTTTACTAAAGTGAAATTTATTTTCTTTAAACATGGTTAATATCACTTAGGATTTGTTATTAGTGGTGTCATTTCTAAAAAGTGTGACCGATTTGTGTACATCTATGGGATTTATGGGCATCACAGAAATTTAACATGATATTATTGATTACATCTTTTCCTTGCCTTTTATATTTTAAGAGAACACTCCATTTTTACTCTGTCCCCTTGGAATGTCTCCTGAAAGGTCACTGAAGGATAAAAAATACTTAACTTATAAGCAGCCATGATTAAAAAAAAAAACAACCCAAAAATGCTATGCAAATTATATTCTAGTATGACATTTAAGAATGTTAATAGTAGATAAAATCATAAAAATCAATGAATTTTAGAGTTAGAAAGGGATGAACAATATAGACCAGTAATTTTCAAACCACTTTTTAAAATTTTTTATTAATGTATTACATGTATACATATCTTTCTATTGTCCCCCCCTCCCAGGCATACCCTAACCCTCCAGTGTCTTGTGTTCATTGATTATGCTTATATGCATGCATACAAGTCCTTTGGTGGACTTGTCTACCCCACCTCTCCCTAATCTTCCTGCTGTAATTTGACAGTCTGTTTGATGCTTTACTGACTCTATATCTTTCTTTTTGTTTGTTTCTGATTAGAACCTCAATATACACAAATGTTTAACATGTACTTTCTATGACTGAAGAGACCTGGTATATAAGCTGGTTTTCTCCAGCATCACAGTCCCCACCGTCAGCCCAAACACACAATTGAAAACCAGATGTGTTAACTTATATGGTCTCTTACTTTAGCAAAGAAACATATTCATACATTTGATATGTAACTTCATCCAATCTGGTGTTAATACTATTATCTATCTATCTATCTATCTATCTATCTATCCACATGCTAATATGTTCTTTCCACCTACAGAGTTGCACTTTATATCAGTTTGCTTTGCCAAATCATGGTGCTACTGTGAATAAGATCCACACATACATCTACGTCTTTTATTTTAAAAAAAACACAAAAAATATTTTATTGTTGGTAGTGGCTAAAACACTTTCTTTTAAAAACATTTTTTTAATTGATTTCAGAAAGGAAGGGAGAGGGAGAGAGAGATAGAAACATCAATGATGAGAGAGAATCATTGATGGGCTACTTCCTGCTCACTACCCACTGGGGACTAAGCCCACAACCTGGACATGTGCCCTGGACCGGAATCAAACTTGGGATGCTTTAGTCTGCAGACCAACACTTTATCCACTGAGGGCACACTTGATTTTTATATGCACAGAAGATTCCCAGCTATTAAAAACTGTATCATGTTTATCTTTTTAAGTCCAATTCCTGTGAATAGTAATGTTAATACCAATAGTGATGGAACTGAGATAATACCTTCAGATACATTAGATTGAATCATTTGAAATAGGCAGTAAAGTTTTTAATCTGCAGAAACATGTTCCTGTGACTTAACCTAATACCGCTTAATAGCTTTGTAATGCAATCATTATCTCCTTTATCTCCAGGTATGGGAAATGTGTTTATAGAGAAGAGTTTGCCCAAGGCCACACTGCTAGGATTATTAAAGTGGGAATTTGGCTAAACACATCTGTCTAAGTCTCATGAGTTTCTCGTGTACCAAGCTGTTCTATATGTTCAGATCATTTGATTGTGTAGGAAACATTAATCTCAGAATATATTTGTGTATGAACTAAGCTAATCTTGATATATTAAAAATAAATTACTAAAATTGTGATCAGATATCAGTGGTATAAATTATCTGAGACTTTTAGGCTACTTCTTAAGCCATTATCAGCTGAGAATCTTGCTTATATGTATAATGATTTTACCCCATGTTATCAAATCAAAAGATCTTTTACTTTATCTAGAATTTTGAACTAAAATAAAAACATATTAGACTAAACACAATGAAAGAGGACAATTAAAATGTGAGAATGTTCCCTTGGAAATTGTATCTAATTTTGGAAACTGTTAGTTGGAAAAATATCAGACTTTATATCAATGTCTTTTCAATTAAAAGAAAGAGTTTAAAGCAAAACAAACACATATAAAAGAAAGATTAAATTAATATATGGAGACATAATACTGATTTATGAAGAGATTATTTGACCTCACCAGCAATAACATCAAATAGCTCTCAGGACCCAAGAAATTTTTAAATAATCATTCCATAGTATTAGATCAGTAAAAGTATACAATAGCTGTTTAAGCTGAAACAAAATGAGAAAATTTTGACATTTTATTACACTTGATTCTATCCTTTAAAAAAATACTTTTAGGCATCATATGTAAATCATTTTTACATTTTTCAAAAAAAGGCAAAATAAAAAACAAGATATAAAAAACATAAATCCATGATTATTCTCATAGCACTTTTATTATATAATTTGCATGCTTTTATTTATTAAATTAATTTTGTGCAGATATGTATCTGAGATGCAGATAGATTTGGATTTAAACCTCAACTCTATCACTTTTAACTGGTAGATTTAGTGATAGAGATTGATGTTAATGGGGACATGGTATAGAGAATGTAAAGGACCTTTATCAAATTTACGTATATAAAATGTTTATCACAGCAAATGTAAAGCACAATCATTAATTCTGTTCATGATTTTCAATATATTGCTAGAATTATTAAAAAGAAGCTTGCTGTTTTCAAACAGTAAAAATAGGAATAATTATAAACAAATAAAAATTAAATAGGTTTTCAAAAATAAAATTTAAAAATTTACCTCACTCTATATTAAAATAGAAAACACATTTTGATTTTTCTAGCTAAATGTAAAAAAAAAAAATCAGAAAAAAATGCAGTACACCTGAGAACTGAATAATGTAACCAATATCTGGATGGGGCAAGTTTTCTATATTTAAAAGCAGTTAATACACAGTCCGATTCATGGTTTGTGACAGTGTAAATATTTTCTGTTTTCTCAGAAATATGTCCATGCCCTTTGAGTCAGTAAGTCAGTCCATTTAAGCAAATACTTAAATTCTAATGAAAAAATAATAAATGTGGACAAGGTTTATAGAAAAATGTGATCAAGTTAGTGTTGTTCCTAAAAGTAGACAAAGAATAATCTTGAAAAGAGCCTAAATAGCCTAACTGTCCAATAATAAAGTAATATTAAGTAAATGTAGTATTCCATACTATATAATATCACAAGTAATAGAAAATAGTGTTGATAAGTTTTATGACATAGGAAAGTTTTATTTTTCAACATTAAATGGAAGAAAAGCAGCTTATAGAATCATAAATATTAAGCTTTCAACTATAAAGAATATGTAGAGAACAATGAAAATATTAAATGTTTTTGTTACTTGAATGATGAGATTATGAATTGTATAAGTGTTTTTCTTTATACTTCTCAGTATTTAAATGTTTTCTATAATTAACAGTAAGGAAAGCCACTTACCAAACATAACTTCTAAATTAATATTTTTAATTGTGGTAAAGTATACCATAAAACAAAATTAAATAATTGTAACATAACATAAAATTTACCATTTTAAACATTTAAAAAGATATAGCCCAGTGTCTTTAGTACATTCACATTGTTGTGCAACCATCATCATCATTCATCTCCAGAACTTTTTCCTATCCAAACACAAGCTCTGCACCCATTCTCTCCTCCCTTCTGTATCTGGCAATCACCATCCTACTTATTGTCTTTTTGAATTTGCTACTGTAGGAACCTGATAGAGTGGAATTATGCCACGTTTGTCCTTTTATAACTATCTGGAGAATTAATATTTTTGTAAATCTTTTTTTATTTTGTTTTGATTTCCTCTTCAGGAATGTCATAGAAGTAAATCAAATAGTGGCGGATAAGGGTATAATATCATAAAAGGTCAAATCTCTAAAATATTTAAAAATGTAGTAATATACAATAATTTTAATAACCATTTGTATGTCAAAGGTTTTAATATTTTTAGAGTTCAAAGAATTCAGACACTGTTGAAAAGATACAGCCTCTTATAGTGACAAGCATGAAAAGGAACCTAATTACCCTCTTATCAACAAAGAATGATTTTAAAACACTTCTTTAAAACATAAAACTAGGCAGAAACAATAAAAATCTGCCTATACTAGTGAAGCTCTCATGACAAAAATTGCCTTCTCATTTCAATGAATCTCTTTGTCTAAGATATCTACAGCCAAAACCATTTTTAGAAATATTCTGTTTGTACTTAAATTGCAAAACATATATAAAATGATTCAATACAAGAATCATATCTATGTTTGAAAATTGAGTGTCTATAGTATGTTTGATAGTTACAGTTAGCCACTTATTCTGCTGCTTGAAATACAAAAATGTGATATTTAACATGACATTCTCTTCAACTCTAATAATTCAAATTATATGTTATATACACTTACTACAAATGCTAAAAGTCCAATGCATGAAATTCATGCAAGAGTAGGCCTTCCTTCCCCCAGCTGCCAGCACCAGCTTCCCTCTGGCACCTGGGACTCCGGCTTCCCTCTGGCCATCCTCAGGCATGCTGGATCTGGGCTGGCTTCCCTCCAGCCTCGGGTTCATCAGAAAGGATGCCTAGGATGATATCCAGAAGGACATCCGGTCTAATTGGCATATTACCCTTTTATTATTATAGATAACAAATAGAAGGTCAATTCTACATAGAGGGAACATGAAGCTGACATGGATTCATGTGGTTGTCATTAAGTTCTCAACATTGACCCAAAGTTTGGCTTAGTGTGTCCCCTACCCAGTTAAACTTTTGACTTTGAGCAAGGCAGAAAATTGTGTCAACTCTTCAGCATAGATTGAATTCTTATCTCAGAAATCCTTAAGAGGGGATCAGATGAAAAAGACAGAGGGTAAGTTTGAGTCTCGGGGACATCAGCTGGAAAAATCTTAAGCCCTCTATGTTTATTGTTTTGTTTTTTAATAAATCTTTATTGTTCAGATTACTAGAGTTGTTCCTCTTTTATTCCCCCATAACTCCCCTCCACCCAGTTCCCATACCACCCCATGCTCTTACCCCCCCACTGTCCTCTATAGTTATATGATTTTTGTCCAGTCTCTCTCCAAACCCCGCCCAAAACCTTTTCCCCCTGAGGATTGTCAGTCCACTCCCTTTCTATGCCCCTGATTCTATTATATTCACCAGTTTATTCTGTTCATCAGATTTTTTAATTCACTTGTTTTTCAGATTCACTTGTTGATAGATATGTATTTGTTGTTCATAATTTTTATTTTTATCTTTTTCTTTTTCTTCCTCTACTTAAAGACCTTTCAGCATTTCATATAATACTGGTTCACTGGTGGTAAACTCCTTTAGCTTTCTCTTATCTGTGAAGCTCTTTATTTGACCTTCAATTCTGACTGATAGCTTTGCTGGCTAGAGTAATCTTGGGTATAGGTTCTTGCTATTCATCACTTTGAATATTTATTGCCACTCCTGTCTTGTCTGCATAGTTTCTGTTGAGAAATCAGCTAACAATCGTATGGGTACTCCCTTTTAGGTAACTAACTGTTTTTCTCTTGCTGCTTTTAATATTTTCACCTTGCCTTTTGCTCTTAATATTTTAATTATGATTTGTCTTGATGTGGTCCTCTTTGGATTCCTTTTGTTTGGGGTTATGTGCACTTCCTGCACTTATAAGTCTATTTCTTTCACCATGTGGGGGAGTTTTCTGTCATTATTTTTTTAAATAGGTTTTCAATATCTTTCTCTCTCTCTTCTCTTGGCACCCCCATAATTCAGATGTTAGTACACTTAAAGTTGTCCTAGAGACTCCTTACACTATCTTCATATTTTTGGATTCTTTTTTCTTTTCCAGTTGGGTGTTTTTTGATTCTTTGTATGTCAAATCTTTGACTTGATTCTTAGAATCCTCTAGTCTGCTGTTGGATCTCTGTATATTATTTTTTATTTCATTCAGTGTATGCTTAATTTCTAGTTGGTCCTTTTTCATAACGTCAAACATCTTACTAAATTTATTGGCAGTTTCTAGAAAATTCTTGAAAAACTTTATAACCGTGGTTTTGAACTCTGTATCCTCCATTTCTTTCATTTGTGAACTCTTTCTTTGTCACATTTTGACTGCTTCCCTGTGTTGATAGAGTGGCTTTGTGGCCTAGGGCCCAGGGGCTCAGCCTCTCCAGTTACCTGAGGTGGACACTCTTGGTGCACCCCTTTGTGAGCTGTGTGCATAGTCTTGTTATAGTTAAGCCTTGATTATTGCTGGTATCACTGGGAGGAATTGACCTCCAGGCCAATTGGCTGTGAGGATCAGCTGTGTCTACAATGGGAGAACTTCTGTGCTGGAGACACCCTTATGAGGCAAAACTTGCTTCAGTGGAGCTTTGGTGCTCAATTAGTCTGCCCCCTGAGTGTGTCCCTTATAGATCTGGGAGTTGTAATTTGGATGGTTCCACTCTGACCACTGGGTACACTGGCTCTTGGTTCTTCAAGGAGGTGCTAATTTAGCCTCTGCCTGAGCCACCAGAGCTACACAGAGATCTACAAATTCCTCTTCTTTGTTTGGGTTTTGGAGGTGCCCAGTTGAGGCCCAGCTGTGAAGTAATGTAAGCTGCTATGGGGCCTTGGGGCTTCTTTTGGATGTTCTGGGTCTCTCTGACTCAACTGCAGTTTGTTAGGTAATTTTAAATTTCAAAGGACCAGGGCATTCATATGCAAAATCCACTGCCTGATTTTCAGCTTGGGTAGAGTGGGGTCTCAGGGTGGAGCAAACAGCAATGGCTTCCTGTCAGCCCTGCCCTAAGAGGCCCTTGGGCCTCAATGTCCCACAGTAATTGCTGCAAGCACCTCTAAGAGAAAGCCACCCTCGAGTTCTTCCCAATGCCAGACAGTCCAGTTTCTCCCGCTATGAGTCTAGGTCCCCAGAGTCTCACCTGGAACCGGATTTCAGAGCATTCAGGAGATTGTGAGTCCCTCACAATTGAGGAAGACAATTGCTTCCTCAGTTGCCAGCCCTTTCCACGTGCCTCCGTACCTCTGCACTTTACTTCTGCGGCTCCTCTGAGTCTCAGTGTGCTTTTCTCTTTCCTTCTAGTTGTAGAATTTCCACTCAGCCAGTCTTCCTGTGGTTCTGGATGATGTCTATTTTGTCTTTTAGTTTGAAGTGGTTGTGCAAGGCAGCAAGTTCAGGTTTGTACCTATGCCGCCATCTTGGTTTCTCCTGTTTATTGTTTTGAATATTAGTTTCAATGTGGAAACTGGTCTAGCATTGAGTGAAACAATGCAGTGACACAATGAAATAGGTACATTCATGGAGTGGGATAACCACCAGTCAAAATATGACTCACTGTATAGGTAAACTGATATACTTAGAATAAAAGCTCAAGTTGGATTTGTAGACTCTTAACTATACTAAGGGATGGAAATGAAACTGAACTATGGGTGTTTGAGTGCAAGTTTGTTGTCTTGCAAAATTGAAGAATGTCTTGCAGACAAAAATAGTGGAACCAAAGTTTATTGAGAGCATCCATGTGAATTAAGTCGAGTCCCACATGGCCATAATCTATGTGAGCCCAGGGATGTGCTCCCCTACCACGGGGCAGGAACCTTGCATGCCAGGAAGAAGGGGGAGTGAGAGGAAGTATGTACTTTTTAACTTAGGGAGTGGAGAGACCCTTGCTAGCTCCTAATTAGTCTTTTCAAAGAATTCTGCCTTAATAACATCTTGGGATTGGTTATATACACCTCACTGCCTTGTGATTGGTTATCTGCAAGCTGCCTGTCTTAGCAACATTCATACATTTTATCTTTATTTTTTATATGTTTTTTTTATTGATTTCAGAGAGGAAAGGAGAAGGAGAAATGAAAACATCAATGATGAGAGAGAATCATTGATGGGCTCCTCCTGAATGCCTCCTACTGGGGACTGAGCCCACAATCCTGGCATTTGCCCTGACTGGAATCAAACTTGGGACCCTTTAGTCTGTAGGCTGATGCTCTGTCTCCTGAGCCAAATGAGCTAGGGCAACATTCATACATTCTAAAGCTCATGCCTCTCAGGTGTGCCCTTGCTTCCCCACCCAGTTGTGGTGTCTTAGTAACTTGTCCTAGTTGGGTTCCTGGTTTTACTTTCTCTTTCCCACCCCACATCCTGCTTTCCCCTCCCCATCTTGGTCCTAGTCCCTGTCTACCTAACTCCATTCTGTCTCTTTTAACTCTGAACTCCTTACTTGGAAAAATAACCAACAGTTGTGGAGACAGTTTCTACTAGTTGTTATGAATTGCATTTTAAATAAGAATGGAGCAAAAAAAGAAAAATAAACAAAATTAAATTTACTTTTATAACATGAATCTTAGTGCCACCATTTTCATATAACTATTGCTCAAAATATTAATCATGCTGGGAGAAGGGAAGACATAATTTGGAATCAAATACCTTAAAGTGAAGACATTGAAACATTAGTGAAGTGACAACTGGTTTGACCTTTTCTTGTTTTGATTTTTTTCCTCTTGGACTTTTTTGAGAAGATAGGTCTATCCTCCGGTAATATATTAATTTAGTGTGCTTTCTTTAAAAGGAAGGAGACAGACAGGGTGGCTAGATTGTCTTTTGAGAATGTTTGACTGTCATGTTGAAAAGAAGTGGCCATACACTTCTATCACAAAACAATTCACTCTAATGAAAAAAAATCAATTTTTGTTATTAGATGTATTAGGTTAATTAATGTCATTTTTATTCCAACTCTTAGTTATTATTTTAGACTTATCTTATTAATGACTGCTTAAGTCTTCCATCAGCTCATAAGACTGCTCCAAAATTGTGCTTTTTTTAAATTTAAAGTTCTGTTATGATGTTGCACCTTAAAAACAAAATATAATCAAATGTGTCCTAAATAACATCAATAATTAAATTTGTAAAAGTTTTCCAGTTTGCTTGGAATAACAAATTCAAATATAGATTTATTTCTAAGGTCAAAACCAAATTAATGTCCTGCAGGGACTTGGAAATTTAGTTAACATGATAACTAACGAAAGTTTTTGAGAGAATAGACAAATTGCTCCCAACTGAACATAAAAGGGAATGACATAAGGTTAGACAAAAGATTCATCATTTAAGTGAATTTCTTTTGAAATGCAAACAACCTCAAGAATCTTTACAGCTGTCTTAGAGGAAATCTCCTGGGTGGTATCATTTGTACTAAGGGGTCTTAGAATGGGCTAGTGGTGTGCTAATGGCAAGCACTGTGCTCTAAGCATTTAGGGATAGGTACCTAGGTACCCCAGAGCATTTACTGAAGATGCCCTCATACATGTCTGCATCCCTGCTTGAGAAGCATTTTCTTTGTTGTTGCTTTTGATGTCTCACGAAGTTTTATTTTTTTAAGAGGCATCTAGTAAGTAAATAGCCTCAACAGTATCTACATGCAGACACAACCCTGCTATTAGCACCTCCGTGTTTCAATTAATTTATTTAAAACATTGGCATCATCATGATTGCCACAACCACCATCAACTCAACAGTGAAAATAAATGTTCATCATAAAGAGATAGCTCTAGCAACAGAAGTATATATACTTATTCTTGGATTTAAGTCTCTGTTCCTTGTTTTATTCATGAGATTCTAATGTAGTTTTCTTCAGTCATATTAACATATAATACAACTCTGGAATCCCTTAATATCCAGGGATATATTCCAATCTTTATGATATTCAAATCTGTGTCATTATAAGCGTTGTTATATCAGAAATGTTAGAAAACTATTTTATTTTAATAGAATGTTGTGATATTAGAAGAAGGCAGGTACATTATTCACTTGTAATGGAACAGATTAACCAGCTACTAGGAATGGCCAGAACTTTTCAGTCTACACTTGGCCCTGAATAAAATTGGTAAGACATGCCAGTGAATGACCAGCAAAATAAACACCACATCATATCACATCTTTCAAAGGAACTTTATTTCACAGAATCTCAAATGTAAAGTAATGATTCTTTATCTGCAAAGGGCTCAGGCCTGATTATTAATGCAAGAGCTAAAGTTCTAGAGCATGACTTGGACATTAGAGAAGTGCATAATAGAATGTCTGTTCTTAGAGGGACTAGTCCTTAGAAGTCACTCAGGTCTTTCATTTTACCGATGAAGGAACTAAAATCCAGAGAGGCAATGTGTATTTAGGAGGCAGATATTATTCCTGGGGTAGCCGGGCATGTAACAGCACTCAATAAAAGGTTGTTGAGTGAATTGCACAAATGAATCACAGTGCTTGCCATATGCACATCCCCAATCTTTATTCCAACCACTGAAGTTTTTTATGCCTAAGAGACCTTTCCGAAAATAAGTGCAAGTGTTTTGACAGACAATATATTCCAGTGTTTGTCTGGCACAAAAGTTACTGTTATAAAGCATCGTTTTTAGGGAGGAGGTTAATGGACTTGTAACTAAAAGAATACAGTCCTACTGCTACTTATCAAACATTAAGATACAAAACTAAATCACATCAGCAGTGAAAAGTCATGGAGCTCAAACATCAATCTTAATTTACAAGCATTTCTGGAGACAAGGCAAAATAGAATTCCTTTCTCCAGTTTAGACAATAACATTTCAAGGAAAATTAATATAGAAATCTGACAAACAATGATGTTAACAATCCCCTTATATGTCTTTCTGATGACAATAATGATGACAGCATCTCATTACAAAAGGAAATTTCAGTCTGAGGGAACAGGTCAGAAGAATCTCCCTGAACCCCCAGTACAGTTAGGCCAGTTGTCAGGCTGATGGTCTGAACACTTAGAAAGTGACATCTCCAGTGGGATTGACACTGTGTATGTGAGAGAGGCCAATACTGAATTGCTGAATGAACTATTGCCTCCAAAGTTCAAACAAAAAATGCACAGACATTGCCAATTTGATATTCAAGTGGGCATATAGTGCAGCAAAATAAACCGGACAATAAATGTAAAACCAAATTCTGAGTAGGAAATTGTACATAGCCCTCATTAACTTGCTTTTACTCTTAATGGTGTATTATAGAAACTGTTAAAAAATTCTATGCCACGTTTATAACAATAAGGTAATTTATTTAACTACAACAGTTAGTGGAGCCCTCCAAGAAGTGAGCACCATGGAGGGCCAATTTCAGAATTCTGGTAAGGGTACTATTAGTCAAGTCCTACTCTCAGACCCACTTAGCATATTTAATTAAGTGGGGGAGGGAGGAAATAACAGCCAAATTGGCTCAAAGGTCGTGGTGTGAACAAATGAGGCCACATCTCAGTTTTCTTACAAGGCAAAAGTGAAATGGGTAGAAAGAAATCAGAAAGAATACTTGATAAGAGCTACAAAGAGAAATGAGAAGCCTGAAGCATATGGAACCCCTTCTCTTTCTCTAGCTTTTGTTTCAGTGAAACTGAACTGATCTAACTTCTCTGTACTTTCCCACTCCCCTGCTTCCTGTCCTCCCACCTCTGTTTTCCTTTTCTTTCCTTTCATTTCCTCACTCCTTTTCATGTGTGATTGAAACAAAATAGACAAAACTGCTCCTGAAAACCTCTAGTTCATTAATTGCCAATGATTTTTCTCAAGTTAAAATGTTCCACACACCCTCTCCACTGCTAGAAAGCAATGATTAACATTTAAATTGGTGAACAGCGTTTTGTGGAAATAAAATGGATTCTGATGTCAATCGAATCTCAGCATTCATTTTTGTCCTCTTGTTGAAGTAACTTTACTTCTTAGAACCTCAATGTTTTGTTGTTCTGAATAGATAGTTCTTCCTCGCTATTCTGTTGTAAGTCCTCTAAAAGCTGTATTCTGCTATCTGACACCCTGCTCTACTTTTTCCCCTGGTTCTCACTGTCTTCCTACTTTGGCTCTATGCTACTATGCACAGAGTTGAATGTATGCGAATATGATCCAGCCTTTAAAAATGTTCTAACATCTGACTGCTATGTTTTCTTGCTTTGGTGACATAAGACAACACATCCTTTCTTTCTTCTTTCCAGCATCTCCTTTTCACACCAAGGTTTTGGTGCAGCACAAAGCACTGAGATCTTTGGGAAGTACGCACCTCTAATTACCATAGCTATTTACTGTAAGAATGTGGTTCAAGTCTCTGGTCTTGATTTCCTGTATGTTTCTCTGTATAAATATAGTTTCTGATACATTTAGATAATTAATACAGATGTTGCTTCAGATTGAAAGTAATATACTGATGGGATTATGCATGTTTTAAATTGATGTAAGAGGCCCAACATTGTGTATGTGCATGGGTGCATGTGTTTGTGTATGTGTGTGTTGCTACTTGTTAATGATTAGGATAAAGGCTAATATACATGTGGACAAGTTAGGTTAAGGTAGGTCAAATGTTCAGTAATTTGGGGAGCTTCTAAGTTTAGAGTGTATTTTGTTTTTTACATTTTTAATTGGATGAAAAAAACTTATGTGGAAAATGGGCTTATTAATAGCATAGAAATTGAGATTCGGCTAATTCTATTTTTTATTTTTAAAATAGGAAATCTGTTGAGTGTTAAGCCTTCTTGATCTCTAAGGCTACATTAAATAAATCAACAGAGAAAACTTAAAACTTCTATTTACTGCCATTAGCAATAGTGTAAATCTGGTTCTGTGATAACCCTTACTACATGTTGCAAGAGGCATTCTGTAAAAAACATAAAAAAACCAGAAGTGAATATTTATTTAATATTTATTAATATTTAACATAGCATAGTATTATTTAGTATTTCTTCCAATATTTATTTATTTATTTATTTTTAAATATATTTTATTGATTTGTTACAGAGAGGAAGGAAGAGGGATAGAGAGTTAGAAACATCAATGGAAGAGAAACATTGATCAGCTGCCTTTTGCACACCTTCTACTGGGGATGTGCCCGCAACCAAGGTTCATGCCCTTGACTGGAATCGAATCTGGGACCATTCAGTCTGCAGGCCAATGCTCTATCTACTGAGCCAAACCCATTAGGGCTCAATATTTTTATTTTTAAAAACTTGATTTTAGAGAGAAGAAGAGGGAGAAACATCAAAGTGAGAGAGAAACATTGGTTGCCTCCCACACATGCCTTTGATGGACATCAAACCCCAAATCTGGATATATGCCCTGACCTGGAATCAAACACACCACCTTTTGGTGTTTAGGACCATGCTCCAACTGAGACACACTACCCAGGTCTCTAGTATTTTCATGGTATGGAGTTACTTTTATATATTTATATGATTTTAATTATGTAAAGAATTTTAAATGTGGTAATCCTAATATATAACAACCCTGGGTTGTAATAACCAGTAACCACTAAGGCTCGGCCAACCAGAAGTCAGTCCTACAGTCAGCACAGCAGCCCAGCACTGGCTGCTGAGGGGGCTGCAGATCAGGGCCAGAGAGAGGCCTAAAGAGAGAAGCAGGGGCTGATCTGTTGCCTCTGAGGCAGCTTTTGATCAGCACTTGCTTCCCTCTTCTCCCCCAATATGGGCAGGAGCCATGCCTCTATATCTCTCCAGGCTTCCACGGGGGCTGCTAATCAGTCCAGTCTTTCTGATCAGATCCCGTTGATAGGCCCCTAGATGCTGACTGGCATAAGAACTTACCAATCAAAACCAAATCTGGATGCTGTGAAGAACCAATGGCTGCCTGAGGCAGAGCTTCTGACACTGACTGGCATAGAAACTGACCAACCAGAACCAAATCTGGATGCTGTAGGGAGCCAATTGCTGCCTAGCAGGTGGAGCTTTTGATGCTAACTGTCATTGAAACCGACCAATCAAAACCTAATTGTCCAGCAGAGGAGGGCAGTTGGGGGTGAGATCAGGTCAGTGGGTGAGGGCCATTGGGGGCAAGATCAGGTCAACAGGGGAGGGCAGTTGGAGGCAACCAGGCCGGGAGGGAATGGCAGTTGAGGGCAAGATCAGGTCAGCAGGTGAGGGCCATTGGGGGCAACCTGGCTGGCAGGGGAGGGCAGTTAGGGGCAATCAGACAGGCAGGAAGGTGAACAGTTAGGAGCTAGTGGTCCCAGATTGCAAGAGGGATGTACCCTAAGGGATCCCCAATTGAAAAGGGTGCAGAATAGGCTGAGGGAATCCCCTTCCATGCACAAATTTCATGCACCCGGACTCTAGTATCTATATAATTAAATTTTAATAAGAAACTACTGGCAACAACAATAACAAGTAACAAAAGACAAGATCTAAATTCTAAAATTGTCTAGGTGAAATAATATAAATTTTAAGACTAATTTATGATAAGGTAATGTGTCTATTATTAAGTTAAAGTGACTTCCTATCTTTGAGCTATATAATAAAAGTTTAATATGCAAATTGTCCCCTCAACTGGGAGTTCTGCTGGAAGTTCAACTGCTTGACCAGTTACAATAATGTACACTGACCACCAGGGGGCAGATGCTCCAACTGATAGATTATCTTGCTGGGTGCCCTGGTAGGCTGGACTGGAAAGTGAAGTGTGATGGGAGAGACATCAGGAAGCTCCCACGGTTTGGCCCAAGCCCCGGCAGAGGTGGGTGGGGGTGGCAGCCAGGAGGAACCTGATGGCATGGGAGGTTACTACATGTGATCCAAGAGCCAGGGACTACACAGCCCTACACAGCCTGTGGCATTCTGAGTACTCAATTTATAATATTCTGAGCTGCTTCTTTTTATTTGTTAATGTCACTAACTACTCCAGGAGAGTGGGTAGCACCAGGGCCAAATGCATCTGCTGGAGACCAAGGGGCAGCTTCAGGCTCCTGGGGATGCAGCAGAGAGGGGTTTGGGGCTGAGTCAGAGAAAGCTGCTAGCCAGGGGCAGCTGAGGAGCCCAGTGCTTCTCCCATGGGAAAGGCTCTACATCCCTCTCCCCTCAGCCCCATGACCCATTATCATCACCACAATTCTGTCCCAAGGCCCTGCCTGGTCCAGCACAGCTCTGCACCACAGCACAGTCCCACCTCACTCCACACAGCCCTGCCCCACACACATTGGGGAGCTCCACCCTGAAGGAAAAAGGAGGAGGCAGACATGAGGTTGCAGGAGGAGGGGGCAGAACAGGGCACACCAAGTTAGATGAAGAGGAGGAAGGGAGAGACCCCACAGGACTGCGGAAAGAGATGCACAGGGAAAGAGGGCCATGCAGAAGCATTGCCCTTGGTTGAAGTAGAAATCCTGATCCCATTTTACAGACCCCAGCAGGGTGTGTGTGTGGGATGGGGGGGGGCTGCAGCGTAGACAAAAGAGGGTGTGAGGGGACTGGATGGAGAGAAGCAACATTTGATTCATGGACTATTTATTTTTATTTTTGTTAATATCTTTTTATTGATTTCAGAGAGGAAGTCAGAGAGAGAAAAAAATCACTCATGAGGGAGAATCAATCTGGTGCCTCCTACACACTCCCTGCTGGGGATTGAGCCCACAACCCAGGAATGTGCCCTAGACCGGAACCAAACTCAGGATCCTTCATCCATCCATGGCTCTATCCATTGAGCCAAACCACCTGGGGAGGACCCATGGCCTATTTAACACCACTGCAGTAGGCTGAGTAGGGGTCTCACCATGATGATGTTACCTAATAATGATGGTGTCTCTCCTTATGTTGGGGTAATGTTCCCATTGAAACTGCAGCAAAATAAATATACACCCATGGAGCCTGCGAAAGGTTTCCACACACACTATGCAATTTACTTCATATGGCAGCTGAAGAGGGTGAACAGAGCTTTGGAAGGACATGAAGTCTCCAAAAACAAGGGCTGGGTGGAAAGTGCATGCCTAGCATTCCATGCTGTGAGATATCATCTACACTAATAAAAGAGAAAAATACTAATTGACTGTACCTCTGCTATGCCCACAGCCAATCAGGAGTGATATGCAAATCATAGGCAGGCAGCACAGGCAGCGCCCTATGCCACCTGCAGGACACAGGCTGCAATCCAGACTGGGTAGGTGGTGTGGCAGCCCCCAATGCTGCCAGCCCAGGTCTAAGCTGCTCTGAGATCACAGGGCAAGGAGGCCAGGCTGAGCTGCCCTATGATTATGGGGAGAACAGGTCACACCAAGCCTGTCTTGCTTTGGTAATTACATATAAGAAATAGTATAATTTGTTTCCAGCCAAAGGATGTTGCAGCCATATTCCACTTTTTCATTTGTTCTGAAAATGAGTGCATCATCAATGTTAGTTGATGATGTAGAGCAGAGTGCCCAGGAGACTCACAGTATAATAAGAACAACCACTTTTGCTCAATATTTTAGAGTTGTTTGAATTTGTAGAATATGCATCCTCAATTGGATATTGTGGGCAAAAGGAAATTTTAATATCTGTGGTATTAAAATTACATGGGGAGGTGATTAGGACAAAAATGTCCAAAAATGTTCCTAAGGGAGTAAAAATAAAAATAAAAAACTTTGAGAAATGCTGCAATAGAATAACTTGATCTATCCTGGGTGATAGCATAAGCTTTGCTGACACAGATTATGAATCTCAGCTTCAATTATGACACTTTCCAAGTTTTGTCATCAATTTGAGTTTTTATGGACTACCCTGAATTATGGGGCTAAAAATAATACCTCCCTCATATGCTTCTGATAATTAAATAGACCATTAATGTAAAAGTTTTATTGCAGTGCTTTCCACGTAATAATTGTTTTTAAAAGTTAGGTATTATTGTAATATTAATCATGATTTAATGTCCTATTAAGAAATAACATTTCCATTCAATCCTTAGGCAGTATTCAAAGTAACTGATTATATTTGTCAGGATAGGTTAAGTATTAAAACAAAGAATACTAAGATGTCTATAATTTAACACATTACAACTTATATTCTAAAGCATTTGAGAGAGAGTGAGGTAATCTGCTCTACATGCTCATCCTGGACTCATTTATTCCATCTAGCGGCTTGGTGTTTCTACATGAGTTGGCATTCTAATGAATGACAGAACAGTCAGAGCTCTGGGATGACATGGGAGGCATCTTAGAGACCATCTAAGTGTCTGCATTTCATTGACCAGATTCCAATATAGTCTATTACTACAAGAAGGCAAGGAAGTTTTGCCAAACTCTTTGTGGAAGAAAAAAGAAAAAGATTCTAAGTTAACATATAGGTTGTCACTGTCATCATGGTGGAGACTCACTAGTACACTGCAATGACACAAGAGTTGTAATCCAATTAAAATGTATTTACATTTTGCATTTTTTTCATCATATTACTTAGATGCCCTGCTGGTATGTAACAACTAAAAAATTAGTATTTGTGTACAAAGAACTTCAAGTACTCCACAGGCAGTCAGAAGTAATTTTATCAGGCAGAAATAAGATAATTTGGATATTGGAAAAGAATAAGAATCTGTGCCCAAACACAATAGTTCTTCTGTATAATAGAGCCATAGGCAGTTCAATCAGATTACTTGTGTCCTTGGATTTATTCCATAAAATTACTGTAAGGAGGCATAAGCAACTTCTTTTTAATTTGAAGAATCCATTTTTAAATATATCTAAAATGAGTCAGTGAGCATATAAATTTCAAAATCTGGGACCTATTGATATGATGAGCCTTTTCCTGAAACTTGATAATTCCCATTTTTAAGGAAAACAAAAGTTCTTTTTTTAAATTTTAAATAATAAATCTTTCTATTAGGATTATAGTTACCTGTTGCTAAAATTCAAGTATACAAAGCCCAGATTGGAGCAGATGGATTTGGAATATTTTGGAAAAGAATCAAAAAGATTTTCTTGGATTTATGAAATGTGTTGTAAAAATAGCAAAAAGTATATTATTTAACAACATTGAAATTAGGCTATATACTAAAATAAGATATGAAAGCTTTAAATAGACATGATGAAATAATGAGCAGAAAAAGACCATGGGCACATAGGAAGCCTAGCCTGTTGTGGTTCAAGGCCACAGGGATAGAGTTACACTTGTAGAATATCGTGTTTTTGTGGGTTTGACAACTCTGCTTATTTTTAAAAACACTTTCCCAATCTGGATGAGAGATTATCTTCCCTACCAAAGGGCTACTTTCTAACTATGTCAGAGGTTGAGATTTCCTTCAATAACAAGATGGAGGGAGGGGGAAATGGACTTTCTCAGAATGAGAAGTACTGTTGAAGAGAACAATCTCATCAATGAATTCTGTGCTACCTTTATGTGTTTTTATTTTTTATTTTATTTTATTTATTTTTCTAAAATATATTTTATTGATTTTTTACAGAGAGGAAGGGAGAGAGAAAGTCAGAAACATCGATGAGAGAGAGACATCGATCAGCCGCCTCTTGCAAGCCCCACTGTGGAGATGTGCCCGCAAGCAAGGTACATGCCCCCAACCAGAATTGAACCCAAGCCGATGCTCTATCCACTGAGCAAAACGGGTCTCCGCTATGTGTTTTTTAAAATTTTAAGTTTTGCCCTAGCTGGTTTGGCTCAGTGGATAGAGCATCTCAGGTTCAATTCTAGTCAAGGGCACATACCCGGGTTTTGGGCTCGATCCCCAATAGGGGACTTGCAGGAAGCAGCCAATCCATGATTCTCTCTCATCATGGCTTTTTCTATCTCTTTCCCTCTTCCTTCCTCTCTAAAACATACAAAAAATAATTTCACGTTTTAATGTATATGCACTTGAAAAAATTATGTCTAGATATTATGATTTATTATACTTTGTTATTTATTCAAAAGCTGTGTTAACTTTGAAAGTATCACTGAACTTCTCAATAAAGTTAGAAAATGATTTTCCAAATTAATTTTAAGAAAAAAAAATCCTTTGCCCACAAGTGACGGAATTTGGCAGAAAATACTTTATTTTTGTGAAAGGTTGCTACATTTTAGTCAATTTCAATCTCACATCTCTAAAAATAAAATATTTTAATAACTTCAGGTAATGTACAAAATGTATTAATCATAGATAGATACATTTATAGGCATAACTTAATACACAGAGAAAATATTAAAAGAATACTTGGAAATTAGTTGATTGAAATCAGATATTTAGAACGCATTTCAAAAGAACAATATGTAGTTTATCTTGGCTCACTCAAATAATTTTTGGAACAAGGTGGAGTGCAATTAAAAATAAAAAATAAAAAATAAAAAATAAACACCTAGGAGGGAATGATCTGATCTGATCATCCTCCTCTGATCTGAATTTTTAACACTTCACTTATTATTGTCTTGTGTCCTTTTCTAGATAATGACCCATACATTTCATCTAAATATGATGCTGTTATGGTGTTTCTATATAGTACAGTAAGGCAATCTTACTGGAAAATTCAAACTGAATAGATAATAAGTGGTGATTTGGGGGCTTTAAAAGATTCTTCAATTTTGAAAACAAAAACTGATCACATATTTCTGTACATTTTGTTTTTTCAAGAGTTCTCTTAAATTGATCAATCAAAGTGATTTATTAAAGTGTTACAGTACTTCTACAATGTGGAAAATAGCCTAACATTTAGAAACATGGATTATATAGTCAGATTTTGATTCGAAGGAAGATTGCACATTTTATAAACTTGGGTTAGATATCTAATCTCCAGTTTTCTCATCTGTACAATAGGAATAATATCAATCATTTAAGGCTCTTATATGAATCAAATGATATAATGAATTTTTTAAAAACCAAAACAACCCCTGAAATACAGTAAGTGGTAGTAAATATTAAGTTATCACGGACCAAACCTTTGATTTGCCTATATATATCACCTCAGGTAAGAGAACATGTTAGAAAGAACAATGACTAGGTTGCTTGATTTATACTACATACATCCTTAGGGAATCTGGTATGGAAAAGAAATATCCAATATTGTGAAGATTGTCTTCAGATAATATTTTTTGGTTCTCCAGGAATGCCAACTCAGAATTGTTATCATAAAGAAGGCCATTTGACCACTTTCCCCAAATTAAGGTTAATTATACACACAGTATCTTCAGATTAATTAATATACACATTTATCTGTTAGGCACATTTTGAGCACCTAATACCATTCCAAGTTTTACATAAAAAAGCTTAGATTTCCATGTACATTTCCCTATTTGGTGACTTGTTTAAAGAAGAAAACATAATTTATAGTATGACAAATATTGAAGCCAACTGCCCATTTAGTTTTCTCCTTCTTAAACCATGTGATTAGGCTATGGCGGGGCTTCACTTTTCTAAGCCACTTCTGGTTTTTTTTTTTTTTCTTAATGGAAGCCTAAAAAAAAATGTCTAAGCTAAAGCACTGCTAAAATTGAATTTTGAATTTCTACTAGAATGTTCAGATTTTAAAGATTCTTTAAAAAAAAGAAACTTAAGAGTAAGAAATTCATTTCTTCCATAAACACTGCTCCAAAAAGTTTGTTCAATTTAGTTAAAAAATACATATTTCTCTATATAGATCTTATGAAATCTTCAAAAATTGTTTCCCTTGGATTTAATGTACATATTACATCTTTGTTGACTCTTACTAGTACAGTAATGTTATGTTGCTGACTTAGAGTTTTGGTCAGAATCTTAAACTACCACTTGGTATGAGATTCTAATAAAATCATCAGTTTTGCCTCAGTTTGGCTCAGTGGATAGAGCATAGGCCTGGGGACCGAAGGGTCCCAGGCTTGATTTAGGTCAAATGCATGTGCCTTGGTTACGGGCACATTCTCAGTGGGAGTGTGTGCAGGAGGCAGCTGATCCATGTTTCTTTCTCATCGATGTTTCTAGCTCTCTGTCCCTGTCCCTACCTCTGTGTAAAAAAAAAAAAATGAAAAAAATCAATAAACTATATTAAAATAAATATATAAAATCACCAGTTTTCCTTGAACTGATATTACAAGGAAAAACTATTATTTTTAAACATCATTTATAAACTTATTTTCAAGAAAAGCAGAGAAGCAGAGAACATAAACTCCATTACTTTTGCTCTCAATATCCCTTGTAATAAAAGCCTAATATGCAAATTGACTGAATGGCGGGACAACCAACAGAACAACCAATTGCTATGAAGCACACTGACCACACCAGGGGGCAGACACACAATGCAGGAGCTTCCCCTAGCCTGTAGGCCCCAGGTCAGCCAAGGCTGATGCCAGTGGCCCTCCCTCCCCCGCCTCTCCTGATTGCCCTGCTGGTTGCCACACATATCTGTCCTGACCACCAGCTAGCCTAGGGACCCTACCCGTGCGCACAGGACCTCTAGATGTTACATAATGTAGGTGATACATGGGAAAAAAGTGGCACCAGACTGAAATCAGTGGTGTTCTTTGTTACTTTAAGTAGGTAAAGTAGGAAACTGATGATTCTTGGTCCCAAATACCATGTAAATAATATAACCAAAGATATGTCTCTTAAATAATCTTTTTTGGAGTAACTTGTCATACTCTATATAAGAACAACTGTAGTAGAAGAGACAGCATTTTTCTGCCCTAGTGCAACATTTGGTAGGTCATTCTCCTCCAACCTACTGCCCCTATTTCCCACACATAACCCTTTCTGTCTCTAAGTGATTTTATAGTCTATGACTTGTAATTACTGCATTATTTATTAGGAAGACTATTTTCAGAATATTTTTAATGCACACTTCAAAGGAAGTTTGACAGATAGAAATTTGGGTGTGGTGGTGCATTATTTAAAGGAATAAGGTAGACTTTGTTATCCCTGGACCTAATCAGAATGTTTAAACATGAACATTTTAATGAACTGATAAGTTATTTTCCAGTATTACAGATAGATAAGAACAATTTTAATTCAATGAATTTCTTTTTTTTTTTTGAGACCATGGTATTAACTTACACTTGGTCCTTTGAAGAGAAAATGTAGCATATGAACTTTATTTTTTTTTTCATAGTGATAAAACAATACATTCAGGAATATTGCTGTGGAAATTCAAGTGATTTAACTTCATTCAGCACAGTAATGCGCTGTTGTTTTTTTTTCCAAAACTAAATAATCAAAAGTGTATTAAAATGACTCTTAATGTTTTACAAGAAGAATAGCTTGTTTGATTCTTTTGCAGGACTGTTTCATTACCACAATTTTCAAGCATGCTGAGGTGACATAAGAACTCTCCTAATTGCTCCAAGGTGGCTGGGCATTTTTGTATCAGGTACACAATAGGCAAAGGAGATCTAAATTAAGTGGCAACACCAAAATGCACCCACCAAACAAAAGGTTCTTCCTCAAAGAACCTCAAAGGACCTCATCAAAGAGAAAGAGTCTTTCCTGATATTTTCCAGTAGGGGGAACTAAAGATTCACCTTCTAGTATTTAGCTCAGCTCTGGGAATGGCATGAGTTCCTATAACCGGTCTTCTAATTAGCAGAACCGGCATCAAACAACTACCAGGGAGCCTGTGATCACACGTGGGCCCGGCCGCATTGGCCACACCGGCGGCACCGCAGACTCTGGCATTCATTCCTTTGATCCAACGTGTATTTCCTTAATCATCCCCGGTCCTGAATGGCATTCACTGGGTGGGTGGGTGGGGGGAGGGTTGCCTTAATTTTCAGGGTTTTCTCATCGTTGGGCTGGAATACGGTTTTGTTTTTGTTTGTTTGTTTTAGCTTCTTTTAGCTCGGGTGGGTTTTCAGCTTTTCCTATCCTTCGTTTTCGGATTCTTCTTTCAAGAGGTACCTTCCTTACTCTGGAGGATAAGGGGTTGCAATACGCCACCCTCCCCGCTCCGGAAACCGCCAAGCTCTCTGATTCCTGCTCCCATCTTATGCGTCTTCGGTGCAACTCCCTTGCATCCCACAATCGGCATCAAACTCACCTTTCAGGGGTCAGAAGGCAACCGAGTAATAGAAGAGGAGATGCCATCCCTTCCTCCTGCACCCCCTGCGCCCGAGGTTCTCCAGGGACCACAGGTCTTGGCTAAAACAAGCCGGCAGAGGCTAGAGATTTCTGTCCACCACCCCCCCCCCCTTTCCCTTGTACCTTTTTAATGACATAGGAAGTACCCACACACAACCTTTCCGCTCCAAAATGTGGTCATGTTTTGTTTCCTTTCATTTTCTCCCGGTACTTTCCTCATTTTGCTAAAAGGTGAAGTGTGCTTGTGTGATTTTAACCGGTAACGAGCCAGTGCTCTGGGTCCTGGAGGATGGGATTTTTCCAGAAAGCGCGAGCAGCGCTGGCAGAAGGAGAGATGAATAATTAGGAAGGGCTTCCATGAAATCACTCACCGAGAAAATTACCTGCCCATTTACGGGACGCGCCAGGGAGCGGGAGGCTGAGCCACCTATCCCTCCGAGGCGGGAAGGAGGAGACTACGAGGCCCAGAGAGGAGGAAGGAGTTGACCGGTGTCTGCGGCTCCGAATCTGTTAATTTCGGTCCCCCTAGGGCTCTGGGCTCTCTGCTGGCCTCTTCCTGGGCACAGCCCAGCCGGCGGGCGCCCCTGCACCGAAGGGTGGCGGAGTGCGGAGGTGGAGGGCTCCCCACCCCCTCCCGGGCAGATTCCTAGCAGCTTTCATTCCTTCCCTCTCCTCCCGCCTCCTCGCTTCCCCTCCTCTAAGTCTTTCCACCGCCCGCAGCTGCAGGAGGAGGCAGACGCTCTGCTGCGGAGGCGCTGGCGGCAGCGGCGGCGGCTGGAGCGGCGGGCTGGCAGCGGCACCCGGCGTGCGGCGGGACCGCGCGCCCCTTCTCCCGGCTCCGCTCCGGCTCCCAGGCTCTCCGGCCGCGCTCCGCGCTCTCCCGCAGCCGCCGGGGTGCACAGTCGCTCCGAGGCGGCGGCGCCGCGGGGGTGGCCGCAGCCTCAGCCCTGCCCTTCCCTTCTTCCCTCCCTGCCTGCCGTCCTACCACGGAGGAGTTCACCTTCTCCTGCGAGTCCTCTAGATTGCCTTTGCTTCTCAGGAAAGGAGAGGTGGAGGGAGGCTACGCTGCTGGCAAGAGAGAGGCGAGCCAAGCCGACCCGCCTGCAAAGTGTTGCTTTGACACCTCCTGATCACGGAAGTTAAGTGGAAAAACTCTGGACGTGGAGCTGCTGCCGAGAAGAAGACTGGAAGAAAACCAGTAGGCAGGCCAAGGGTTTTCCGGCAGCGCGCTGGCAAGTTTGTGGAACACTTTCTAGGAATTAGATCTTTTTCCTCTCCCTTCCTCTTCCTGACTTCTGAAGAAAGAACTTGGTTTTGGATTGCAATGGAGCCTGAGGAATGAGGGTTAGACACACTTGAATAATCTCTCCGACTGGGCTGCATTTGTGGGAATTTAGGAAGCCCGAGTGGAAATACAGCAGCCTTTGGTGTACCCTCTGTTAATTTTGATGAAGCTAAATGTGCCCCATCCAGGACCTCTCCACTAAGTCCTTCTCACCTTGGGATTTGCTCTCCTTGATTTTAATTAGCATCTAGGAAAGTCTGAACTTTGGACCTACCTCTTCTTTTGATACTTATTTTTGTACTTTTGCTCTCTGGGATTGGTTTCTTAAAACAATCTGGATCCTTTTAATATGTCAAAATGAGTCGGCTGATGTTTACACAACTACTGCTCTTTGGATTTTTATGTGTTCCCATTGATGGTAAGTTAAAAATTGCTTTTATCCTCCCCCACCAAAAAATACACACATTTCTTCCTGAGGGGGATGTGGGCTCTAAATAAAATGACATTGTATGTGTAAGTACTTTTTGGCCAGGTGTGGGGTCTTTGAGGGGGCAGATATTTTAAGTCTTTTGTTTCTAAACAGCTGCAAGTGGAACACATTAGTAGTCGCTTACTGTTGTTTTTTAGTTAATTGAGGAGTTGGAGAATAAATGATGGGATTTTAGTTTTGTTAGAAGAGAATTATTAAAGGAAATCTTTATATAGAGTGTGGTACTGCTCTGTTTGGTGTTTGTTCTTGTATCTGAACTTTGACTTAGACACTCAAGTAAAGACAATTAGTAATGGTTGTTGCACTGAAGGCTCATTGAGTTAGGAATGTGGGACGAGGTCTCTCAGGGAAAAGTGTATCACCTTCATGCTGGCCAGTGCCCTCCTAGTGTGAAATCAGAATGAAGAATTTAGATCATAGGGAGAAAACTGTCAAAAGGGGACTGGACCAGACTCCAACAAGAGGAAACATAAGCTCCGGGGCTGCTGGGGACAGCTCTGTCCCCTGTGGAAAACACAATGGGGATCAGAAACAGGTGCTGGCTGTGCCTCCCTCTAGGTTGAGTCCCTGTGTCAAGCAGCCCGCATTCTGCCTCTGATTCTCCTGTCTTTTGTTCAGATTTGGTTTCCTGGTATATTTTCTTTGGATGTCAGTTTCTTGTGAGAGAATTGCAAAATCCTTTTTTTTTGGGGGGGGGGCGTTTTGAATGACAAGTGGAAGTAATCATTAATATGTTTTATTGTTTGTTAAAAGATGAAAATCCAGAGGACATTTGGTATTAACCTTCTAGGGACTTTAATATTTTATATCAATGGAAAGAATTGGTTTAAGTAGAAGACTGGAGGTTGCCACCTCCCCCTCCCGAAAATGGGGAATATAGTACTTCAGTTTTTTTAAATACTGCACTTGTAAAGAATTGGAGGTGTATTGGTCCAAATATTTGAGCACTGTAGTTGCTTGTTGCTACATAAACTTTCCTCCAGTATGTGCATTGTGGACAAATTCATTATTTGGGACACTGCCTATTTTTGCATGCCCGTAGGAGCTAACTTTGTTCTTGGCAGCTGCGTATGCACAGAACCCGATATAATGGACTCAGAAAGGAAGCTTTTCTATGAACATGAAGTAGTTGAATTTACCTACTGTCAAAGTGGCTGTTTTCAATCATAGGCTACATAAGTACCTTTGCCTCCCAATAGAAGGCAAGGCATTCATGTGGGCACACTGCTTCTCTCTTTCCCGTTCTAAGTAGTAGATATTTAGGAGTTAATCACTGTGAATTACAGTGTGGCAATATCTATAGTCATATCTAATAATTCACTATGCATTTTCTTTAATACATTTCCCTCTATAATACATTTACATCTCCGTTACAAAAATTTTTACATGTGTTTATTTGTTTGTTTGTTTGTTTTCTGAATGTGTTTGAGTATTAGGATGAGAAGACTTGGATATAAATTTTTGGGTAATGTGTTCTCATAAGACATGAATTTACATTTTCAATACCAGAAATACATGTAAAAGCTATATATTCGACTACAGAATTATTGCTAAGTTTTGTTATTGTCGTTGTTTTTTTTATTTTTGTTTTGAATCAGTGTGTAGCTAGGAGGAATACAATTAAATTGCTCAGTGTAAGTGACAGAGGGAATCAGAAGAGCTTGGCGTTACAGAAAGTAATTAATGTACCAGAGTGTTTGGAGATATATGAAACAAATGCAATTAACCAGCTTGCTGGAACAGCAATAGCAAGACATCATTTCTCTCCTGTCTTCCCTCCCTCCTAGCCTGCCTCCTTCACTTCTTTCCTTCTTCCCCACCCCCACCTCCCTCCTTCCCTAGGGACACACGTAGGACTTTTGTTCTGATATAATTTTTTATGATAAGGGTGAGGGGATTTGTGTCTGGGTCACCATCATGCAGCCAAATGTAGCTCCCCCCAAAAGAAAGAAAGAGAGAGAGAGAGAGAGAGAGAGAGAGAGAGAGAGAGAGAGAGAGAGAGAGAGAGAGAAAAAAAAAAAAAAAAAAAGAAAGAAAGAAAGAAAGAAAGAAAGAAAGAAAGAAAGAAAGAGAAAGAAAGAAAGATGCCTAGAGAGATTGAAAAGGTAACATTATTTTTTTTCTGTGTTAAACTAATTTTTGTATTTAGTATCTAATATGCCAAAAGCAAATAAAACTGTGGACACTTAGTGAGTTTCTATGTAAACCATACTGTTGACATTGGATTGCCTTTGGTTTACTCCAAAATGATGACAGCCTCTCCATGGGGACTACTGAAAATTTGGGATATAGACAACACTGCCCTCTAGGCTATTTCAACACTGGGACTGCATGCTCACGTGTATAATGAGGGAGTTGGCTGGTAGGCTCTTTAAGCTCTCTCACTCTTCCAGGATTCCAGGATTTCTATGTACTTATTATCCTTCTTATAAGTGTATGCTCACTCTTGCCATGAATTTCAAATTTAGAGAGGCTTGTGCCATTTCAAAGATATACTGACTATCCTTGTGCTAGACACAAAAATTAATTTTATTCAGTGACAAATGATACATAGATTTGCATTGAAATTTGCTTGGTGGGTTATTTATATGTGCATTTTTATGGCATATGAAGAATGTTAACATTTTGCCTTCTCATAGAAGGTACATGCTAATATTTATGATTGTTCAGTATTGTGTGTCTGTAGGAATCTATAGAAAATAAATGTTAAGTTAGTTGATAACTGCAGGCAAACTTTTCTATTTGGGATGTCAATGCAGAGTTTCTCATTTGATAGAGATTAATCAAATGCAGATTTTTCTTTACTATTAATAGGAAGTTATGCAATGAACTTAGCCTTTGTTCTCCAGATTTTCACATAAAATCTGGTTTCACAGTCATTTATAGGGAACTAATATAAACCATCACAAGACTTTTAATTACATCTATATCCCATACATTCTGTCAATTCAATAATTTAATGATGCTTTAATACTTGTAAAAGGATACTTTTAAAATGAGAGTATTTTTCTTATCTAAGCCTTAACTATCTTTTTTCCAGTGTTGTTTTTTTTTTTAATGAACCTTATCTCCCTGAAGGATGTTGCGGGTAGCTAGGTGGTAGCAAGAGGTGTTCACTTGAAGATTCTGCCCTGCTTGAAGGCTGTGCCCATATGCAGCCTTAACTATTCTTACATGGACATGACACACATGGTATTTGGGGAGGTAAAGTTAATGTGTGTGCACAGGGCAGATATATAATCTCATACAGTTTTATACATTTTGCTAAAGTGCTTCTTTTAGTAATAGGCTCATTATTGTAGCCATATGCAATCCATTTCAGAACTTAAATTGCATATAAGTAACCTGAAATTTGTTCTTGGGACTATGCAGTAATAAGAGGTTTGAATTGGCTTTGTTTGAATAACCTTTGAGACTGGGCAACATGTGGACCATAAACCAAAAGGATTTCTTAGAAAATCAAAAAAGATTATCTTAAAGGGGGAAAAAAGTCATGGTTTTATGAAAAGAACAATTCTGGCCATCTCATCCCTGAGCAGCCTGCATAAAATAGCATTTTGATAATGAAAATATGGATATGTAAGCACATTGAATACATTTGGATGCATATATAATAATGAAAGGAGCTCATGTATGTGGGATGAGTGTCCGTCCAGTAAAATCTGCTTCAGTAGTTCCTGCATTCTGTAGGAGATAAATTTACTTCCTATTTGCAATTTGGTTTTGAAGAGTATTAGAAGAAATTACTAATTTCTTCTCCTACTTGTCCTCTTCTCCTCCTCCTTCTCTTTTGAACCTGATGTAAGAAATTAAAGAAGTATTTGAAGAGTAATAAAAATAAGTGAGGTTGTTTCTTGAATAATAATTTAAGACATCTGCATTTAAAGGAGATATGTTAATAATGTTTTACTTTTGGATATATCCAGTTGGGTCCTCAACATTATCATTTTTCTTTTCTAATACTATATGCTTTATGGAAACTTATAGAGTATCATTTTATGGATTAATTTTTAAAGAAAATATTGTTATGTTTTTTACAGTATCTTCATATATGGACCTATCAACCTAAATTAATACATTAATATTGATTTTTTTCTTATTTTTTATTATTGACTAAAACATAAAGCCTTTTAGGGGTAATTCCCATATATTTTTTAAAATGTGTCAACAGTGATATATTGTAATAGAGATCTAATATAGCATTTAAAATGTGTTAGTCTCAAAATTAATAGAGTAGCAATCTCACCCAAAATACTTATCTATAACTCAAAACCACATTATTCCTAGAGGGAGGAATAATCTAGGCCTCAAATCTTAGTGTTTTCTTCTGCATTTTCATCTAATACTTAAGATTGTTCATCTCATTACTGATACTTCTTAACATTGCCCAGTCACTGTGTGGAAGACTAAGTTCCATGAGTTTATAGTTTGGCTCTTATACCGTTGTAGTTCCAGTGCCTGGCGCAGTGCTGGACATATCTAGCTGACTGTTGGACATCTTTGGATGGTAGCTAATAAGAATATGTCAAACTGAAGTCTGGGATAGAATCTGCTCCTTTTCCTTGTCATCTCCAGCTCAGTAAATGGCATCACTATTCACAAAGTTTTTCATGATCCCAAACTAGGAATCATTCTTGGCTGGTATTCATAGCAGACATCCAAATTGTTAGTGAACTCTGTTTACTATAAACAAACTCAGCCAGATATTTCTTCAGCAAAATAGGTTTATTTGAGATCAACAAGAAATTTCAATTTGGCACATGCAACCTCGGTGAGGCATGTGAAAGTTTGCTGAAACAAAGAAGGCGGAAATCTTTTATAGAGGGGAAAAAGAAGTTAGAAAGGCCTATTACAGTTTCCCTTGTTTATGCCTCATGATGGAGGTAGGGTGGGAAAGCTTCCCATTCTGTCCTCCCTTCCTCACTTTAAATAAAGTTTCTGATAATTAATTTTCACAATCTTTTGAAATATATCCTTGTACCAACAATTTTATTTGTGTGTTTGTGATTTTCAAATATATAGCAACATTGAAAGAGTTGTACAACGAACACTAAGATAGCCCCACTTGCCCAGCTGGCGTGGCTTAGTAGGTGAGTGTCACGGTTCGATTCCAGTCAGGGATCATGCTGGGTTGCAGGCTTGATCCTCTGTGCGGTGTATGCAGGAGGCAGCCAATAAATGATTTTCTCTCATCATTGACGTTTCTATCTCTCTCTCCATCTCTCTTCCTCTCTGAATCAATAAAAATATATTGTATATATATTTTTAGAAAAAAGATATCCCCACCTAGATTCTTCCATTATTTCACTTTACTTAATTACCATATACTTATCCATTTATCCATCTGCTCTTTTATTGTTTTCATGCATTTTTAAATGATTAGGTACCAAATGTTTCTTACTAACTCAACTACTACATTCCTGGACTATTATATTAGCCTGATAAATGAACATTTGTTTAATTCCTGCTTGTCTTATCCCTGCACCTTACCCCATCCCAGTTTCTTCTCTACACAGTAGCCAGAAGGACCTTGTAAAAGCATGTAAGATCATGGCAGCTTCTTGCTCTCAACCTTCTAATGGCTTCCATGCAGAACCCTTCACAGTTTACAAAGCAATTCAAGTCCAAGTCCCTCTCTACATTCCTAACTTCATCTCTTCACACTCCCTACCTAGAGCCTAGATTTAAAACATTGTTTTTGATGTTCTGTTTCTGACTCGGGGCTTTTGTATTTGTTTTTTTTTTTTTATCTACTTGAAATGCACTTCCCCAGATCAATGCATTGGTATGTTCTTTAAATGATTTAATAAGTCACTATCCCAAATCATCTCTTCAGAAATATGGGCCATCCTATCTAAAATTGCTCCACTTTCACCACTATTGGGTTGCCCCTATTGCCTGTCTTAATTTTTTATAGCGCTTGTCACTTCTTAGAAGTGTTAAGAGTACTTGTGTGTATGTGTTTTTGTGTATTGTGTGTGCATCACCAACTGTGAAGGGATTGACATCTTATCCTACTTGCAAGCTAAGAAGTTAGACTGCCACAACTTGATGAGTGCAGGCAGGAGACATGAGATTCCTAGGTGAGAGATGATGGACTTCATTAGTCATGCCACAGAAAGCAGCATGACTCTATGTCTGTATCAATTTACCTTGACCTTGAAGTCCATTGGGGGCAATAACCTGTGGGTTAGCCTCACAGATGAGGATCCATGAGTAGGGGAACCCAGATATTTTATAAAGGTAATGAAGAAACTTGCCTAATCTTTACAGTGGAGAAAAACATTATTTTAACTATATTGGACAGTAAAAAGTCTGCCTTCTGCTCTCAAAGGAGACTACCTCTGCTACACAAGACTGCTTGCTATATACATATCTTTGAAAAGGTAGTTTGGAATGAAAGAGTAGTTAGTGCCTCTGCTAGCAAATCATGCAGAAACATGAGCATCCCATGGAGAATTTCTCTCAGGTATAGACAGAAATTTTTGTTGACTATCTAATTCTAACACTAAGCTTCTATAGCAGGGACTTAGCTTTGTTTGTCATGTTTACCAGTGTTCTAAGAGTGCCTGAAGCACACGATGACACATAATAGATATTCAAATATTTATTAAGTGTATGAAAATGTGCTTATAGAGTACTTTTTAAAAAAAATATTTTATTGATTATTATTATTTTTTTTTTTACAGAGAGGAAGGGAGAGGGATAGAGAGTTAGAAACATCGATGAGAGAGACATCCATCAGCCGCCTTCTACACGCCCTCCACTGGGGATGTGCCCGCAACCAAGGTGTACACGCCCTTGACCAGAGTCGAACCTGGGACCTTTCAGTCTGCAGGCCAATGCTCTATCCACTGAGCCAAACCGGTTTCGGCTATAGAGTACTTTTGAAATGTTTGTTTTCATGCCCTATCCCAAAAGAGGAAACACTGTCCATTTGAACGAGGTTAATTTATATTTTGGGGTGTGTGCGTATATAGATAGACAGGCAGAAAGAGAGACAGATAGATAGAGAGGGTTATCAAACATGCATATTTTGACACAAAAAAAAACATCATGATTTCTGGTGATTTAATATTCTGCCCTTCACCTGTCAGGAGGTATAGAATTGACCATTTACTTTGATATGCCTCTCTTATTCTAACCAAGAATATTTTCTATAACTGTGGTTTTCATGATCACTCTCCCCCAATAACCAAAAATACTGCTGTGCTGTGTTTTTTTTTTTTATCACACTGTGTGGTGTGTGTATTTAGACAGGGCGCTCTTTCAGATGATACTGATGTTCCATAAAGCACCATTGCACTAAGGAATGACTTATATGATGATATATAGTCCAGGAACTGATACTTTTTCTACATTTAGGATAGCTTTCCCTTTCAGCTTTAGCAATAGGTAAATATGATTATTCTGGTACCAAGATAGACTTAATCTAAAATTAATCTACAAATGTATGGATCTCTAATAATTAACAATCCAGAGGAGGATTGAAAGTAGTAATGTTGCAAACCCTACCTGCTGTTGGAAACATCGTGATCAGGGCCCTGTTTACTATCACTGACAATAAACCGAGATAAACTCAGGAATTTGGCAGGTAGGACTATCTTTTTTTTTAATATATATATTTTATTGATTTTTTACAGAGAGGAAGGGAGAGGGATAGAGAGTTAGAAACATCAATGAGAGAGAGACATTGATCAGCTGCCTCCTGCATATCCCCTACTGGGGATGTGCCCCCAACCAGGATATATGCCCTTGACTGGAATCAAACCTGCGACCCTTCAGTCCACATGCCAACGCTCTATTCGCTGAGCCAAACTGGTTTTTGCAGGTAGGACCATCTTTAAAGACCTTTTGATTTCAAGAAAATAGCTTAAAGAATCAACTATATCTACTGTTTTTATGTATCTATAAAAACAGTAAGATAAGGGTCAACATATACATCCTCTAAATTTTGCTACTAAAATATTTTCTCCCAATTATTTTATTGAGATATAATTCACATACCATACAATTCACCCACGTAAAATTTACAAAAAAGTTTTTTCGTTGTTATTAATCCTCTCCAGAGGATATTTTACTATTGATGTGCAGAGAATGGAAGGAAGGTGGAGAGACAAAGAGAGAAACACCATCGATTGGTTACCACCCACACTGTCCCAACAAGGACTAGGGATCAAATCTTCAACCAAGGTACGTGCCCTTGACTGGAATTGAACTTGGGACCCTTTAATCCTCTAGCCAATGCTCCATCCACTGAACCAAATCTGTTAGGGTACAAAGCAGTGGTATAATTCATAGAGTTGTGCAGCTGTCACTAGAATCCAATTTTAGAACTTTTTAATATAAAAATAAATAAATAAATAAATAAATAAATAAATAAATAAATAAATGGAAACCTTGTATCATGTTCCTTATCTACTACCCCTTCAAGCCCTAAGAAACCACTGGTCTATTTTCTCTATAGATTTGTTTATTCTGGACATTCTATATAATAAAGCCATAATATGCAAATCAACTGAACAGCAAAATGACTGGCAGAGCAACTAGACGTGCACTGACCATCAGGGGCAGACACTCAATGTAGGAGCTGCCCCTGGTGGTCAGTGTACTCCCAAAGGGGGACCACTGCTCAGCCAGAAGCTGGGCTCACTGCTGGCGACCATGGCAGTGGTGATGGGTGCTAAAAAGCAAGGGGTCCTGGACTGTGAGATGGTGCAGGCCAGGCTGAGGGATGCCCCCCTCTAGTTCACAAATTTCATGCACTGGGCCTCTAGTTTCATATAAAGAGAATTATACAATTTTTAGTCTTTTTGACTAGTTTCTTTCCCTTAGTCCCGTGGTCGGCAAACTGTGGCTTGCGAGACATATGCAGCTCTTTGGCCCTTGAGTGTGGCTCTTCCACAAAATAACAGGGCCTGGGCAAGTCTATTTTGAAGAAGTGGCATTAGAAGAAGTTTAAGTTTAAAAACTTTGCTTCTCAAAAGAAATTTCAGTTGTTGTACTGTTGATATTTGGCTCTGTTGACTAATGAGTTTGCCAACCACTGCCTTAGTCTAATATTTTTAAGGGTTATTTATATTCTACCACGTATCAATGCTTCATTCCTTTTCATTGCTGAATAGTATTCCATATCATTTATCCCTTGAATTATTAGTTTATGGGTAGTTAGGTTGTTGTTACTTTTGGCTATTATAAATATTTCTGCTATGAACATTCATGTATTAATTTTTATGTGCACATATGTTTTTATTTCTCTTGAGTGGAATTGCTAGGTCATAGAGTAATACTATGTTTAACCTTCTGTGGAACTGAAAAAACTATGATCTAAAGCAGATGAATCATTTTATATTCTCACTGGCCAGGTATGTGTTATATTTATTATTTTAATTCAACTTGAAAAGAAAACATTGAATAACCTTTATGAGTTCAATATAATGTTTTGTAGTGAAGCCACTTTGTATAATTATATGCCTTAAATTTCTAATACTCTTAATTTCTAATCCCTTCAGTAATTATCTTCTATGTCTTCTAATTGCCCTGTAATGTTTTATAAATGAAATTAACCCAAATTGAACTTGTTACTTGTAGCAGAGGCCTCAATAATACTATATATAAATTGTAGACTACAAAGTTAGAAGTTTTACAATTATTGTGATGCAACTCTAATTGGTTGGACACATGGAAAACTGAAGATTAGATAATTTCTGTCCTTTGTCACTGATACCATTGCTATTTAGTGGCAGAGCTGAAATGAGAGTCCTGGGCTGTTTTATCTCTGCTCCATGTTTTCCTTGAGACATTATTTCCAGCTTCTCAGACCTAGAACATTTTCTGAACATATAACTAAAAAAATTAACCTGGGATACTTTGTTTCAACACATGGCTATTGAGAACCTATTTATAAATGACACCAAACATGCTGAGGACTCTGTAAGGAGCACAATGACCTGTTAAATAGTTCCCACCTTCAAGGAGATAACTCTTTAGTAGAGAAGATAACAGATGTTCAATTCACTAACACAAAAGTAGTATCTGGTAGGTGGAGGTTGAAGGTACCACACACATAGTCTGAAAACTTGGAGAAGGAATGGAAGTATTTTCAGTGGCGCAAACGAGGAAGAGTCCATTCTAAATGGGTCACTTAACCTGGGCCTTCAAAGATGGAGTTTTATTAACCAGAGAGAGTGGAAATTACCTTTCTAGTAAAAGGAATAACAGGATAAATGGCATGGAGATGATAGGTATGCTAGGGGAAAAACAAGGAAGCTAGTTTAATAGTAAAATAGTTTGTTCATAGGGGAAGAAGTGTGAAATGATTATTGAAAGGCAATCAGTCAATAAACATTGCTGAGCAAGTAATTTAATATTTCCATTCCTCACTGTCCTTATCTGTAAAATGGGCATGGTAACATTGTCTATCTCATACAGTTGCTACAAGGGATAAATGAATAAAAAAATAAATATATATATTACACATATGTAGAAATATATGCTTATATGTAATATAATATATGTAAATTATATATAAAACACTCTGAATAGTACGGGGTACTTAATAAGCACTGCTTAATATTATTTTTCTCTATATTAATTATTAGTAGTAATTTTACTATTATTTCCTTCTGAGTATAGAAGTAAAGTTTAGAGGACTTTGAAAATCAGATTAATTATGTATTACATGGCATTTAATTATAATTTTTATATAATCTTTCAAGCATGACACTTCAGGTGATTAAGAAATTTTGCCTCGCCCTAGCTGGTTTTGCTCAGTGGATAGAGTGTCAACCTGTGGACTGAAGGGTCCTATGTTTGATTCCAGTCAAGGGCACATGCCCAGGTTGCCAGCTTGATCCGCAGTAGCGGGTGTGCAGGAGGCAGCTAATCAATGATTCTCTCTCATCATTCATGTTTCTATCTTTCTCTCCCTCCCCTTTCCTCTCTGAAATTAATAGAAATATAGTAAAAAAAAAACAAAAGCAAAAACAACTTTTGCCTCTTAAGGGGACTCATCTGTGGCCATACCTATGCAGTTGTGACAAACGTTCTATGACTTGTGTGGTTCCATTGCATCATATGCTAATTACAGAACAAATGGGATCCCAAGTGAGTGGTATTATGAGTTAAAAGAGTAAACAAGAGAGTCATACTACAAATAGCAATTTGTTAATAAATAAAACAAGCTTGTTAAGCCTGCATTCTGGTTCATGTTTAATGATTTATATTTTATCAATAATGTGTTTTATTGGTCCTCTTGCTATAAAGTGCCATGAAGATAAATCTTGTATAAGACAAACTTAATGGGTTCTAAGTAAATATTCCTAATTTCCTAAAAAGTGTATAGACTCCACTCACATTTTTTCTAGATAGTCCACTTAACTTTCTTTCATTCAGTATAGACATTGAGTTTAATAATTTTTACAATTACCCATTAATAAGATTTGCATGAGTGTATATCAGAAAAGATAACCCAAATACAACAATATCATTGCTACTGTAGAAGAAATACCCATTAGGTGGTCAGAAACTCTGGATTCTAATTTTAGCTTTTCTTTTTAATTAATTATATAATTTAAATCCTTACAAAAACAAATGAACACACACAAAAAAAACCAAACAAACAAACACATAAAACACTAAAATGTAAGATTTGACTGTAATCTACAATGCCTCATTCAGCCTTAAATTCTATTGTTGTAAGTTATTTAATTAAATGTCCTATCATTGATTATTATGTTTGAATACAGTTGAAGGAGAAAGTTTAACCTGGAAAACAAGTATAGGACACCTGAAATGTCCATCTTTGAAAACAACCATTCTTCATTATCCAATCTGCATGGGTTATATTTATGTATTTTCTATGGGCTTAATGATATAAATATGGCTGACAGGCAACATTCACTAGTCTCATGATTCATGTCTACTTTCATTCATTAATGACCAATGGTGCTTATTGTTACTTCATGAATAAATGGAATTTTAAAAAATTAATACTAAGAAAATACTAGTCTTAAGCCAATGTACTTAGTTTATGGCCACTGTAACCAAAACCATATGCAACATAGCAATTTTAGCTCAGGAGAGGGGGTTAATAGCCACTTTTTAATTAATGTTGTAAAGATTGATGTGGGATCTCTTTCCCTGGTTTTTGGTCCCATGCTTTTTTGGACATGAGCTGGAGGACATGGAATATAACTCAACTGTTCCATTACACTGTTTTTCAAGTTTAAACAAGGAACACCCAGTTGAAACCATTTGGAATTCAAAGAATTTATCCAAAGCCCATGAGCGGTTAAAACCAACTAATATATTCATAAGATCAAAGAAAGGAGAACTTTTGATTTGGATTTTCTTTATTAAAAAAAAAGGTTATAAATCAAGGATACAGCAGACTTTGAAAGTTTTACAATATTTATTTCCAAATATTAGCAAAAGCTATAATTAGTTAATTTGCTTAGGTATATCTGAAAATTATAGTACGTAATTTTCAGGGTTATATTAAACTAAAGGCTCAGGCCATAAAATTTGTGCATGGGGGGCGTGTGTCCCTCAGCCCAGCCTGCACCCTCTCCAATCTGGAACCCCTTGTGGGGTGTGACTGCCTGTTTAGGTCCAATTTCTTTTACAATCCAGGACTGCTGCCCCCCGCCCCCAGCCACTCGCCTGCCTGATTGCCCCTAACTGTTCTGCCTGCCAGCCTGATCACCCCCTAACCACTCCCCTGCCAGCCTGATTACCCCTAACTGCTCTCCCCTGCTGGCCTGGTCATCCCCAACTTCCCTCCCTTGCCAGCCTTGTTGCCCCAAGTGTCCTCCCCTGCTGGCCTGGTCTCTCCCAACTGCCTTCCATTTCAGGTCTGGCCTACCCCAGCTACCCTCTCCTGCATGCCTGATTGCCTCTAACTGCCTCCCTTGCTGATCATTTTGTGGCAGCCATCTCATGCCTACATGGGGGTGGCCATCTTGTGTGTTGGAATGATGGTCAATTTGCATATCACCTCTTTATAGGATTAATGGAAAAATTCAGGATGAACTTAGCCAAAGGCATTCTAATTTGTGGTTTATATTTTATAACTAACTTTAATATATTGACAAATAACAGTGTTGTTATTGAAAGTGAAGTCCACTGTTGATTTACTAAATTAGAGAAGGCATTTTACTTTCCCCTTCTTAAATGATCAATAGCTGTCTGTTGTAACATACCTTTGTATAGTGACAGCTTCTTCCTGAAGAAGAAGAAAATTATGTGAACCTCTATATAACTATGTCACTGACTGTAGGAGAATTTAAATAAGAAGAAAATGCCTGCTAACTTAACACTCCTCAGCAACCTCCCCACCTGCAAAATGAACAGTGAGGAGCTATAGCAGTAATTTTTAATCTTTTTAATTTCATGGCACACTTAAACTAATTACTAAAATTCTGAGGCATACCAGAAAAACAAAACAAAACAAAAAAATATATTTCTTGCTGATCTGAGAAACAGTTGGTATAATTTTGACTTAAGTCACACTAGATAATTATTGTTGTGTTGGTTGTTGTCATTTTTTTTTAAATCTAAGGGAAAAGAAGTCAGTGCCCCTGACTAAATAGTCAGGTATATGAGTTAAAAATTTCTTGTGGCACACTAGTTGAAAATCACTGAGTTAGAACACTGTTTGATGGTGTCAGAACTACTTTTTTCACTGTAGTGATAATGTCAAGAGTTAAAAACTAATAGTACTTCTTGTACTTTGAAATCTTCAAGTTGATATTTAGTTGAGATTTACAGTCTCCTTTCTTCTCACAAATGCTGTTTAATAATTTCACCATAAAAGAAGTGCTAATACATTTAACTGGCCAATTCCTCACTGGCTATCATGAAAACATGTAGGTGATTTTGTAGCTAAGTATATTTTTAAGTGCTTCAATCTGCCTTTATGATTGAGAGCCTGGATAATGTCAACTTGTAATATAAAATGAAAGAAAAAAGAATGGAAAAATATGTACAACATGCAGATACAGATTTAGGACAAAGATATCTCTTACCTCCCACCCCATACACACATGGCTGTAAGATATAAATAAACTTCTGAGTTGTTTGATGCCTGCCCTCTGCTCACAATCCAACTGACAACTTTTATTTTAAGAAGAACATTTTCCAGGCTATGAATTATTATATTTTTATGTTAAATTGTAACACCTGTGATATTCATCAGTTGGGTCTTATGAAATGCTGTCCAGATTTTTGAAACACTCAGTAAATATGTGTCATCATGTTAAATTTAAATTCTGAGTTTGTTCAATTTTTCAGAAAGTGTTTTTATCTCTAAGCAGCAGCAAAACATGGCATGCAAATAAGACAGCTAGAGGATTGCTTTTATAGTCTTAGAATGCAATTCTAAGTTTTTCAACATAGATGCTATAAGAGTTTATGCATAACCTTTGCATTCAAAATAGTCCAGGAGGTGCCAAGTTATTCCTGGGAGGGACACTCTCTCTGAAGAATAAGCAGGGTGACGTTGGAAAAGTGAAAAACTGAACATTTGAATGAAATGAATGGGACCAGCATTTTAAATTACTATATATACCAAGTGCACAAGCTAATATTTAGTTCTATGGATTGTTAACATTCACATAAAACAGAATTATTTAGCATTTACTGAATCCTTTCAATCCTAATCAATTTGGGATCAAATGCAAAAGACATGTGTTTGGCTTTGTATGACCCCAAATTCTTCCATTTTTCCTTTGAGCAGATGACATGCCTTATTTGCTGTCTGATATTGGTTGCTAGGAGAAGTGCACTGGTCTGCTCTCCTCTTATCCAGCAGTAAAACTAAAGCCTGTATTGAGCAAGAAAAAGAGAGGCAGGACACAGTACAGGCCATGAATCATGACTTGTCTCTAATATGTCCACCTTCCTCCCATTGCTTTTCCCTTTTAAAACTTTTGTTTTTACCAATGATGCCTTCTTTCAGCTGCTATCTATAATCCTTTTGAAGCCTGAGGGGATGAGGATTGCTAAAGGGAGGCTGTGCTGCTAAGAGTCCACTCAGAGCAATAATAAAAGCCTTGAGAGTTATTCATGGAGCCACATTAGTGAGAATGCCCTGCCCAGTGAATAGCATCAGTCAGCTGCCTTTGAAATCGGGTGATTAATACCTTCTGTTTTTAATGGGGGGAAAAGGCAGACAAGAAAGGTCTTCATACTACTTTGGCTCTTTTGCAAATTAGGTCTTATACATTGTCAAAGATTTTGACAAAGATCTTGCTAAATTTTCAATACCTGCAGAAGTCTTTTTTTTTTTTTAATAGTGTTTCATGAACAGTTCTCTGTGGTTACTGTCAGATAAAATTGAAATGGTAAAAAATATCCCAAATGAACACATAAAAATGTCAGTTAGCCATTCTTATATTTTGGCAATGTGATGACTAGGAAGCTAAAAACATGATGTTAGTGAGTATATTCAAAATGTGTTTCAGTTGATCTATTTCACAGCATCCATATCATATTTTTTGGTATGTGTTTTTAAATAAAGAAACCAATTACAATACTCTTGAGATTTTAGAAAAGCATCTAATGAGAAAGTGTTAGGAGTGGCAGGTGTTTATTTCCCAGGAGCACTTCAATGTAAAGGATAGTTTAGCATAAAGGCGTAGAGATGCTGCGTTTATACTCCCCAATGCCTCTTGTCATATCTTTTTTTCTTGTTATTCTCACCCAAGGATATTTTTCCATTGATTTTAGGGAGAGTGAAAGAGAGAGGGAAAGATAAAGAGAAACATCAACGTGAAAGGAACACATCAATTGGTGGTCTCCAGAAGGAGACTGATAGGGATCCAGGTCAAGAAAAGCCTGCAACTAAGGTATTGGCCCTTGATGAAAATTGAATCTGGGACCGTTTGGTTCTCAGGCTGACACTCTGTCCACTGAGCCAAACCATCTATAGCTCCTTATATCGCTTGATGACTTTAGGTACTTGGCATAGTTCAAAGAAAATATCTTAAGGTTTCAGAACCTTCTCAATCATCTGAGATGCATAGATAGAAAAACTTCCTGTTTGAAAGCTTTAAAAAATTCAAGATGTTTTTTCCATGCAGTTTGTCAGCATGATTCTAATGTCATCCAGACATATATAGATGGCAAATAAAGCTTAACCTTGGTGTTCTTTAAAATTATTCTCATTCTGCAGTTCATTTTACATTTATTTTTTTATATAGCTGCCTAGTGTGTCCTTCTACCTGTACTCATGTTCACTGAAAGGCTTTACTGTCATCAGAATATGAGAGCAAACATTTAAAAGACTCTGCATGAGGACTCCTAGAACCTGTTTTTCACAATGTGGAAGTGAAATATCTTGTTAAGAGGTGGTAATACCCAAGGGCAATCAGAGATGAAAATGTAACGATTTGGTAGGTGATGTCTAGAGATCAGCTTCAAGTGAGGTCTGATTTAACATCTTTATTAGTGATATAACAGAGGGAACAAAATGATGAAGAAATGATGTATCCCAAACTTATAAATCTATCAAAAGTTTTTTCTTTGTACCCGCCCCTACCTTCCGTGAACAGACATGATTTATAAAAAAAAAAAAAGTTAGGCAACAAAAAATCTTAGCAGAGTAAGAAAAATGCTTTATTTGGTATATAAATGATAACTAATTCTTCAGGGAAATAATCTAAAATGTAGATATCTAACTAGAGGGAGAAGACAGCAAAGCAATAAAACTGAAAGGGCTCAAGGGATAAATGTATGATTGGGGCAAGGAGAGAATGTGATTCAGATTAGGAGTGTTATGACCAGTTTAAAGGTCAGAAGATTTTAGTACTCATTTAGGGAGTATTGCACCATGACTAGAGAGATCTTCTTCCAGTGAACCTGGCTTAAGCACAATTGATTTTGCATTTCATTGTCAGAACATGAGAATGGGGGCAAGATTTTGGCAGAATAGAAGCAGGAGTGAGTACAGAAATTCATTTGGAAGATGCTGATCAATTTAAAGCTAGGGAAGGATGCACTTACTGTCTATGCATACTTTGGCCTATGCAGATGAGAATTAAGATGAACCCTATTAAACCTTTTTAAATATTAAAGGAAACAATTAAACAAATTGCAACCATGTTTAAAATATTTCACCAGTTTTCATGACTGAGTCAGAAAAACTTGAAGCAATGAGTTCTGTTTAAGTGTTCTTATTTTAAAAGAATTGTTGCCTTAAATTATAGGAGCTGCTTAATATAAAGTTGCATTATATTTCAAAGGAAAGATAGTAAACAATATGAGTCTGCTAGGAAAGTAGACAAGAATTATAACAGACTCAGTGGCTGAACAGGGTCCAGAACATAATCCTCTTACTACTTTCAACATTAGTGAGGTCTTACTAGACATGTGCCTTTTGGGGCTATACAACTTAAGAGAAATGTGAGAAATGTGATAGTCTTTGTTCTGTAAAAAGCTCCAAAATCATAACAGGAGTAGAAAATAATACCTAAAACTGATTACATTAGTTGGTGTCTTTTTCTTCTAATTTTATTATTTGAAATAAATTATTAGTAGAGGGCAGAACAATATCCTATCATTGGATTTAAAAAATCACACTTCCTGATTTAAAAAATTTTCAGTTGTTTAATAGGAATCAAATGCACTGAGAATCTAAAATTTGGTGATTATTTTATTTCCTTAATAGCAAGATCATGAAAACAGAAAGAATGCAGAGCTGACTGTCAAGGCTCATCAATACCATTATCATCCTGCAGGCTCCTGGGGCCTCTCCATTTGTTAGTAAAGGAAGTGTGATGCTATAGAGTGGGTATCCCAAAACTTTAAGGGCCAGATAGTAACTACTGCCAGCTTTGCTGCTCATAGGCCTCCTGCTTCACAATTTTTGTTATCTGACCCCAAGAATGTTGAAGAGTAAAATCTCTTGTTGAAGTCAAGGATCTTGCTTTCTTCAGTAGAAGAAATTGTTGCATGGATGGAGGAAGCCTGAACAATGGCTCCTTAAACTAAACATGTCTGCAGCAACTCAGTGGGAAATAAGCCAATTGGCCTGAGGATTAAGTTGCAGAGGAGTCTGTGCAAGTAAGATTCTCTGCTTTCTGTACAAGTATGTGTTTATTTCATTTCCTAGTCCTTGGACTTCTGATGTGAGAGAGTGATAGACAGAAATAGAGCCAGTATCTCATTAATAGTAAAGTAAAGTATAAGTTAAGATAGACAGTGAGGTGATAGAGGCCGGTTCCTAGAGTTACTAATTGGTTGTATTTTGTTAATTTTATTTTACTGTCATGCTTTAGGGGCACATGACTGCTAATATTTGAAAGCATATAGGCACTGTGCCATAAGTCACTGCAACTGGGGACTAAGCAGTCTAACTCTGCAAAATTTGGTCAAAATTATTATCCTAATATATAAAAACCCAGATTCCATAATGACCTACTGAAGGCTCGACTGAACACCAGAAGTTAGTCCTGTAGTCAGTGCTGGGTTGCTGTGGTGACCCAGCTCTGACTGCCTCCGATATGGGCACAGCGACCCGACACTGACTGCTGAGAGGACTGTGAATCGGGCGCAGAAAGAGGCCAGAAGAGAGAGGCAGGGTCTGATCTGCAGTCTCCATGACAGCTGTTGATCAGCCCTTGCCTCTCTTTCTCTTCGGGCTTTGCCAGCAGCACACCTCTGTTTCTCTTCCAGGCCTGAAGATAGGCCCAGAGATGCTGACTGGAATAGAAACTGACCAATCAGAACCAAATCTGGGTGAATTATGAGAAGCCAGTGGCTGCTTAGGAGGTGGAGCTTTTGATGCTGACTGACATAGAAACTGACCAAACAGAACCAAATCTGGGTCAACTGTGAGGAGCCCCTGGCTGTCTAAGAGGTGAAGCTTTTGACACTGACTGACATAGAAACTAGCCAATCAGAACCAAATTGTCCAGCAAGGGAGAGCAGTTGGGGCAATATCAAGCTGGCAGGGAAGGGCAGTTAGGGGTGAACAGGTAGGCAGAGACAGATAGGGGTGATCAGGCTGGCAGAGGAGAGAAGTTGAGAGCAAGATCCGGCCAGCAAGAGAGGGCTGTTGGGGGTGACATAAAGCCAGGAAAAGAGGGTAGCTTGGGGTTATATCAAGACGGCTGGAGAGGGCTGTTGGGGGTGAGGTCAGGCCAGCAGTTGAGGGCAGTTAGGGGTGATCAGGCAGGAAGAGGCAGTTAGGGACAATCAGGCTGGCAGGGGAGAGCAGTTAGGGGCAAGATTAGGCTGGCAGGGGAGGGCAGTTGGGGGCAACTAGACTGGCAGGGAGAGGCAGTTGGGGGCAAGGTCAGGCCAACAGGGGAGGGCAGTTAAAAGCAATCAGGCAGGCAGGAAGAAGCAGTTAGGGGTGATCAGGCAGGGGGGCAGAGAGGTTAGGGTGATCAGGCAAGTAGGTAGAGGCAGTTATGGATGACCAGGCAGGCAGCCAAGTGAGTGGTTAGGAGCCTGTGGTCCTAAACTGCAAGAGGGATGTCCAACTGCCAAACCAGCAGTCGGCCATTCCCCCAAGAGGTCCTTGATTGGAGAGGGTGCAGTCTGGTCTGAGGGAACTCCTCTCATGCATGAATTTCAAGCACTGGACCACTAATATATACAGTGGTACCTCGAGATACGAGTTTAATTCCTTCCGTAACCTTGAGGCTTGGGAAACTATGAGATGCTCGAGTCGTGGTAAACTGGTGGGTCCTGTGCAGCCGGCCGATCCTTGCCATTACTCCTATCTCAAATGTTGCTCGTATTTCAAAGCAAAAATAGCTTGCTCAATGGCTCGTATCTCAAAAATCTCATATGTTAGGGCACTTGTATCTCGAGGTACCACTGTATATAAAAAGCCAGTGACTGGAATGCCTTAATGAGCAGAAGGACCGGTTGCTATGATGCCCACTGTAGTCAGCGCGAACCAGCCCGATCAGGGGGTGGGACCAACCAACCAAACTCTTATAGCCCCTTCACCTGCCCAGTCCTACCCCCAATGGGTCCCCACCACCCCAACTGTCCCACAGCCCCTCCCCACAACTGGCCTCACCCAGATCAACCCCACATCCCAATCAAGGGAAGGGCCAGCTGGCCAACTGCCTCCAACCCATCCCCCAAGTTGGCTTCACCCCCAATGTGCCCCCACCACTCCAATCAGCCCACAGCTCCTCTCCCCAGTCAGTTCCACCCCAAGTTGGCCCCCTCACCCTAATCAGGGGCAGGGCCAGTCATCCAACCATCCATGGGGCCCCTCCCCCATGCCACTAGCCCCCAGTCGGCCTCCTCAACCCATTCAGGGGTGGGGCTGGCCAGCCCACCACTCATAGCCCCTCCCCATGGCCAGCCCCTTATGCCATCAGCTCTCACAACCCCACTCTTCCTGTGGGCCCTCCCCCTAGCCAGCTCTGCCCCTGATTGCCCCCCACCCACATCAATCTGGGGTGAGGCTGGCCAGCCAACCTCTAACAGCCCCTCTTCTGGCCACTACCCCCCAATTAGCCCCTTCACCTCAATCAGGGGCGGGGTCAATCATCCTAAGCCCCTCCCCCCAGCCAGGCCAGCTATGATCTGTCCTGATTGGGGGCAGGCCACCCAGACCCCACCCCTGGATGAATTTGTGCACTGGACTTCTAATGTATATATGTGTGTGTGTGTGTGTGTGTGTGTGTGTGTATGTGTGTATATATATATATATATATATATATATATAATGATAATAATAATAAAAGCATAATATGAAAATTGACTGAACTACTGACCAGCAGAATGACCATTTGGACCACCATGCTATGACACGCACTGGCACTAGGCCAGCCAAGGGGACTCCGACATCACCCCACGATTCCCACAGAGGGAGGCCCAGGCCACTAGCTGGTGGGGTAATCAATCAAGAGGGCTCTGTAATCACCCCAAAGAGGGAGATCCAGGCCACCAACCATTGGGCTGTGGTGGGTGGTGGGGCCTCCCTCTATAGGGAGAGTGATCACAAACTCCACACTCAATCTTATCATCCTGTAGAAGGAGGCCTAGGCTACCTGGCCAATGGCACTGCATTGGGTGTCTGGGGCCTCCCTCTGCAGGGCAACTGATCACAGGGCTCCTAAACTGCAAGAAGGCACAGACTGGGCTGAGAGAATCCCCAAGTGCATGAATTTTGTGCACTGGGCCTCTAGTCCTATATAATAAAATGGTAATATACAATTAACCTTTGTGGAACAATTAAAATGACCATTTGGTGGAATAACCAGAATGACCAGTTGCTATGATGTGCACTGACCATCAGGGGGAAGACACTCAGTGCAGAAACTGTTCCTTGGTGGTAAGTGTGCTTCCACAGGAGAGTGCCACTCATCCAGAAGCCTGTTTATAGCTGGCTAGGACAACGGTGGTGGCAGGAGCTTCTCTCAGAGGGATGTCTGACTGCCAGATTTGGCCCGTTCCCCTAAGGAGCAGGTCCTAAGCTGGTAGGTGGACATCCCCTGAAGGGTCCTGGACTATGAGAAAGTGCAAGCCAGGCAAGGGACTCCCCTGAGTGCATGGACTTTTGTGCACTGGGCCTCTAGTATACATATATTTGTTTAAAGTATACTGGTAATATTTTGGTAATGTGATAAGTGTTCCAATAATTGAGTGCATACACATTAAGTTAGAAGTTATGGAACAGAACTAACCAGATAGGCATTTGTTCTCTTTCAGAAATAACATATGTAAGATTATTCACCTGGAATTCACCCTTTTATAACTTTAATACACTACTGTTATAAGTTTTTTTTTTTTTAGATTTTCTCTTTTATTCAACTTTCATAGCTTCTTTTCACTAACATTAAACCATTTTGCATGTAGTAACACATAATATTGAAAGGGATGACCCTGAAATTAGGAGCCCTGCATAAAATTAATTATCCATGTTTTGTTATTGGTTCAATAAATCATGCATAATATTAAGGAATGGACTTTAAGTCATATTCTTTAAACTCAGGAAGGACTAGTTTGCTATATAAATGGAAGGACTAGAAGCATATCTAAATCACTAGAAGTATAGAAAAATCTCAAAATGAATCTAGAATAAAAATATAGATAAATATAAAAGAAAATACAAAAGCCAAAGAAAATATGCTAGTTATTTTACATTTTTTCCTCTGCATCATGCTTTTCTAACATACTATCCTAGTGTGATATTTCTGAGTACCTTTAATACCCATTCTATGTGTGAAGTTAGACCAAGTTGAAGAAAAAGTATATTTTGAGGAATTATTTGAAAACAATATATCCATGTATAAACTGATAAAAAGTAGGATTGGTCTATAATTTATATAATATAAATATAAGCAAACTACATTTTTGTACTCTAAATACCTTATCAAAACCAGTGGGTAACTTCATTGCACCCAATCCCAATCAGTTTATTTCTGTAATTTTCATACCTGCCAGATCTTTTTATATGTTTTCTTCTCTAATTTCAAGTTTTAAATTAATCAAAATAATGTTTATAACATGAACTTCATTTGGCAAAATGGTGATGATTATAAAACAAAACTTTTAAGAAGCATGAATACATTAAATTAAAAAGTTAAACAGAGTAGTTGAATTGTCTTTATAACTGAGAATATGTCACTAATAATGCCTTTAGGGAAATGATTAAGATATATTTTGTAGGTATTAATCTCACAGAAAGAGGAAAGTTTCCTTCTGTGGGAAAGTATTAGATCACAGGAAGGCCTTAAATGTGTAGGTAACAACTTTGGGAACCCACAGTCATTCTAAACAAGTTCCAACAGGACAGAATCCTAGACAAAGGTAAAAGGATGATAGCCACAAAGACCTACATCAGTACTTTGCTTCCCAGTATTTTTCTGTAATGTAACTAAGATTGTCTTGAGTAAGTAATCCTTTGTAGATCCATCTATGCAAAAATGTTTTCTCTCTCTCTCCTTCTTTTAAAATATATTTTATTGATTTTTTACAGAGAGGAAGGGAAAGGGATAGAAAGTCAGAAATATCGATGAGAAAGAGACATTGATCAGCTGCCTCCTGCAAGCCCCACACTGGAGATGTGCCCACAACCAAGGTACATGCCCCCGACCAGAATCGAACCTGGGACCTTTTAGTCTGCAGGCTGACACTCTATCCCCTGAGCCAAACCGTTTCCTGCATCTCTCTCTCCTTTTTACAAAGGAGGTGGTATTTAGCAAATTTGGTAGAGCTTATAATGACCCAATTTTGTTTGATGAGATTCATTAGGATTAGGCAACAAAAATGGAGTTGTATATTTGTAAATAAAAGTTCCTACTGTGTATTATTAATAGGTTAAGTGATGATGGGTTTTTATTAATAAGATGTGAATGCTGAATAACATTTTAGTTAGAAGTAGGAGACACTAGTAGTCTCATTTCTTGACATTTCATGGGTAATTTTAAAAATTAAGGGCTGGAAAATACTGGAATGGATCATGAAAAAATATGGTATATTTGGTGAAATTTTCACAGTTCTAAATATGCAAATAACTCAAAACTTAAAACATAATATCTCTGACAATTGTATTTTGTTGTAGATATGATAACATAAAAATAACTAGTTATTTTTTTAATATATTTCCTAATATCCTAACCTGAAACATAAAATAGTTGTAATCAATAATATATGCAACATGTTTTGTAGATTAAGAAATATACCTGTACTCATAGTCATATACTATATATGCATGTATATAAAAACACAGATATACATATATGCATGTATGCACACATACACATAAATGCTTTTAATTTAGTTAAAAATGTACACAGTGAAATAAAAAGGTTTTGACACTCTTATCCTTTTTTAAAAATATTTCTATGAGTTAGTTAATAACATGTAAGCCATCCTTTTTCTTTGTATTTCATAATTTTTAAAAAGGATATGTACTTGGATTGATATTATAATTGAATTTTTGTCACTAGATTTGTCTGAGCATGTGTGTCTGTCAGTGTGTGTTGTTTTTACTAGTATCCGAAAAACTAATACAGTGGTACCTCAAAATACGAGTGTAATTCTTTCCATAACCTTGCTCTTATTCAAGTTGATCGTATCTCAAAGCAAATCTCCCCATTGAAATAAATTGAAATGCCGTTAATCCGTTCCAGCCCCCAAAATGCCTCCCCAGTTGTTCTTGTTACGTGTTTTTTGAATAAGAAAAATGTATTTATAAATGACAAATATTGTATAAAAACATAATAAAAGAGAATGTAAAGGAATAAACTGACTTTATAAAGTGTATTTATCTACTCGCTACACTCTTAATGCTACACTTTATCCCTAAACTGAATGTAACTTAACTAATCTTCACTGAACTTAATTGCTACTGGTCTTTGCATTTTTGACCGATTTAAAAAAAAAAAAAACACGTGTCCAACGAGGTTTGCCTCTTCCTCCCTTTCAGAATGTTTCTGAAATGGGTGAGTCAAGTTTCATTGAACAGCTCCAATGCACGACCAGTAGCAACTTTTTTGGGGTGTTTCTTTTCCACGAAGTGTGACCCCCTCTCCCACATTCCTAAGATCTCCTTTATCTCACTTGTAGAGATTTCCTCCTCCTCTGGCTCCTCCTTGAAACCAATTTCTTGGAGAACCTCCATATGTTGCTGAGACTGCAACTCTTGTAACTCCTCCATGGTGAGTTCCAGAGAGTGCTCCTCGACGAGTTCATTCACATCTCTCTCATCCACCTCCAGGCCCATGGATTTTCCCAGAGACACTATCTCCTCCTCCACTGGTACCTTGGGTTTGAATCCTTCAAAGGTCTTTTCGGCTACAGCCTCAGGCCACAGCTTCTTCCATGCAGAGGTCAAAGTCCTCCTTGTAACACCCAGCCAGGCCTGATCAATAATTCTGAGGCATATCACTATGTTAAAGTGGTTCTTCCAGAACTCTCGAAGGGTGAAGTTTGTGTTCTCCATCACCTCAAAGCAGCGCCCGAACAGGTGCTTGATGTACAGCTTTGTAAAATTAGAAATCACCTCCTGATCCATGGGCTGCAGGATAGGAGTGGTGTTGGGAGGTAGGTAGACAACCTTGATAAACTTGAACTCTTCGAGTTCATCTTCGAGGTTCGGTGGGTGAGCAGGAGCATTGTGGAGGACAAGGAGGGCTTGCATGGTTAGGTTGTTTTCCTCTGGATATTTCTTAACAGAAGGGCCGAAAACCAGGTTTACCCACTCCACAAAGAACTGCCTGGTGACCCATGCCTTCAGGTTTGCCCTCCACATAACTTGCAGTTTATCTTTTAAAATCTTATGTGACTTAAAGACTCTGGGGTTTTCCTAATGGTATATGAGCAGAGGCTTTATCTTGCAGTCGCCACTCGCATTGGCGCACAGTGCGAGAGTTAGCCTATCCTTCATGGGTTTGTGGCCTGGCATCGCCTTCTCCTCTGCCAAGTCCCAAGGGAATACCCACCCTGATCTAGGATGCTTTTCAGGCAAACCAGATGGTCCCCACCCATGCAGCAGGCCTCTATCCTATCTAATAAAAGAGTAATATGCAGATTGACCATCATTCAAACACACAAGATGAATGTCCCCATGTGGTCAAAAGATCCTGCCCCCATGTGGATACAAGATGACCACCACAAGATGGCCAGCAAGGGAAGGCAGTTCAGAGGGCAGTTTTGGGTGATTAGGCTAGCAGGGGAGCACATTTGGGAGGGACCAGGCCTGCAAGGGAGGGCATCTGGGGGTGATCAAGCCTGCAGGGGAGGGCAGTTAGGGGTTACTAAGCTGGCAGAGAAGGGAAGTTGGAGGTGACCGGACCTTCAGGGAAGGGAGTTGGGGGGAACCAGGCCTGCAGGGGAGGGCAATTTGGGGTGACCTGGCTCATAGGGGAGGGCAGTTAGGGACAAACAGGCTGGCAGGGAAGCAGTTAGTCATCAATCAGGCTAGCAGGGGAATGGTTAAGGAGTGATCAGATTGGCAGAAGCTGTTGGGGGCAATAAGAAAGGCAGGCAGGTGAGCAGTTGGAAACCAGCAATCCTGGATTGTGAAAAGGATGTCCGACTGCCCGTTTAGGCCCGATCCAGGTAGGATCCCATGTTTGAGAGGGAGCAGTCTGGGATGAAGGACACTCTCCCATGCATGAATTTTCTGCACCGGGCCTCTAGTCTATATATAAAAGACTAATATGCAAAGTGTCCCCTTGGGAGTTTGACCAAGAGACCCAGAGTTTGATAGCTTGCAATAACGTGCCCTGACAACCAGGGGTTGGTGCAGAATGAAGAAAGGTCCAGGATGGCAGTAGGGAGATCCAGCCATGGAAGGCCTTGGCTGGCAGCCAGAAGGCCTCAATCGGCCCTAATTGCCAGCCAGGCCTAGGGATCCTACCTGTTCATGAATTTCATGCACTGGGCCTCTAGTAGATAATGATCACACTGTATATATTAGTACCCATAAGTGAATTTCATTCTTATAAAGCAAAAGTATAGGATGTCATGAATATATTTAAAGATCTGTAAATTTAGATGGTTGGACCTGGAGGCCTGCAGGGGAAGTAATATCTAAGCTGAAACCTGTGATATTAGAGATAGTTATCTATTCGGGGCAAGCGAGGGAATCTTGGAAGAGCATTCCTGGCTGAGAGAAGTTCCTAGAAGGGTTGAATAAGGTAGACCTGGGGATATCTTAGGCTGAGTCCAGGGTAATCACAGATCAGTTACATTGAAAACTGGGAGCTGATCCTGGATGTGTGTTTTATCATGTGGTTTTGATGTACATGCAGAGTGATAGTGAGAATTTAAGGAATTAATACAGGAAGAAGGGGGCAAGAAACTGAATTTCAGTTGGTGAGACTGGAGCAAAGTGAGTAAAGACAGGATGAGTTAGAGATATACCTAGGAGTTTAGAAAAAATTAATGAATGAATGAAAAACATGTTTCAAAGATTATGCTGCATTTAGGGAAGCAAATGAAAGCTATCTTTAAACACTTCTATTTCATTAAATCCCATAACTGTTCCTTCCTCTCCCTAGATTATATTTTACTTTAATTGAATTGTAATAATTTATGTATGTGCTTTATGAATTGCACTTAATGTGAGACTACTTTATGTCAGAAGCAGTTTCCTCCTTCCTTGTTATTTCTTGTTGTGGGTAGCAGAGAACTTCACACATAAAATGTGTTCAATAACTAAATTTAAAAGGGCCACTTAATTCAGCTCTTCTTTACTTTTTGTAGACTCAGCAAAATCTACCTTTTATTCTCCTTGGTTTATTCGAATTTATCAATAGCGTGTGTAGATTCAAAATATATTCATTACTTCTAGAATGTGTATAACATATAATATATACTGAATTTGATTGGATTAACTCTTACCTATATTTGTGTAACTAAATTCAAGTTTTCAGAAATATTCATAATACACACTTTGTATTGCAATTGTTAATTTACTTATCTATATAGAAGTGCAGACCTATTTTTATGTTAATTTTAAAGCCTGCAGAAAATTTAATATGGTGATGATACTGTTCTTAAGCTTTCTATTATGTAATGTCATAAAAGAAAGTGCCTGAGTTCATTGTTTTTATTATCATTTTTAAAAATAAAGAGTTTATTTTCTTGAAAAATTACCTTAAAAGGAGAATGTATTAAACTATGTCAGTTTACTCTTTTCATAGAAAGGAGATTAAGTTATAAAGATTAGTTTATATAGTTGATAGGTTAGTTTATAAAGAGTTGACTATTTTTAAATATTGCCTTCAAAAGATAAATTATTAGGTTAAAGTACTGTATAAAGATTAGTTAATAGAGTTTGTAAAATAACAGTCAATCATATGATACATTAGTAGTAAAATATACTTTATATAAATTTAAATTTAATATTATACATAGTTTAATCAATAAAATAGTTGAATGCTAATGATATTTCAAAATATAATAAAATATACTTTAGTCCAGAATAAAAGCACAACATTTGTAACAAAAAATTTGTGACATAAAGATTTGAATCAGAAGCCAATTTATATAATAATAATTTGTGATTTCTCAAATATTTTAATATTTTTCCCAAGGAAAAAGGGAGGATGAATTATTTTTCTCTGATCAAATATTTGCAATAATGATTATCCAGTGTTCTCATTTTCTATTTTTTTTCCATAAGGTCAATGACCACTTGACAGATATGGAGAGCTTGATAGCATTGATACTCAGCTGAAGGAAAGAAATGGGTTTTCTGGAAAATGACCAGAGTTCTGTGTCTCTGCATTTGGAATGCAGGGGTGCTTACAATGTTGTTTTTTCAGTGATTTAAATGCAAGGTGGATCTGTCTTAATCAAAGTCATTGAATTCATTTAGAAAAGTAACATTCAAGGTAACTACATGTAAAAAAATTATCGAAATAATGTTTTGTAATATTATCCCACTCTTTCCCTAAGGAACTTACTGTGCTTGGCATTTATCTCATTAATTCTCAGCTCTCTGGGAAGTAGTGGGACAAGTCACATGTTGAAGAGCGCTGTTTAAAATAGGTTATGTAGGAATAGTTGCGTTCTTAATACATATAAGTTGGTCAACAAAGGTTGCAACTCTTTGTATGGAATAAACACCACTCTTTTTCATTACAAGAAATGAAAACCCAACCAAAAACTTTTTTCAAAATTAATTGTAAAAAAATATTGCTCATAATTTCCCTATGTATTTTCATTTAAACCTAATTAGCTGTCATTCCTATGACCTATTTTTAAAATTCCATTAAAGTCAGCAAGTAACAAGACTCCTAGCAATCTTTAGTCAGGTGTCATTTGACTATTGGTGATCAAGATTGAGAGTCACTTAAATGGAGAGCTTCAATCAATGGCCATCACCCATACTATTGATTAAACACTTTCTTACTTTACCAATGGCCTAAATTTTAAACATTTATTAGAATTTGCTAATCTTAAGACACAAGTAAAATAGTAAAATAATATTACTGTTTGCAAAATTAATTGAAAAATTAATGAATATGAAAGTAAATATGTTTCTCTTTGAAAATAGTGCCTTGTGCTATTATTGTATATACAGATAACCTTTCTACTCTGAGGTCAGAGTTCACATTAAGCCTTAGGTCCTGAGTAAATTGAGATGAATGGTTTGGCCTTTGTCCCTGGTGGAAAATACTCCACATCACAGAATCTCCATACATCTGTTTTTGCAAAACTGGCATAATTGGCATTCTCCAGGGATTTTGTTGGCATTGAAGCTGAAGCTATATTGTACTACATAGGAAGATTTTTGTTTAAGTCATGGGCTTTTTTTAATGTCTGTAAAAAGTGGCCTAGAATTTGACCATTCACTTTTAAAAAGGGAAAATTATGTCTTATTATAACCTATTTGGTAATTGATAATAGTAACAATCCAGAACACCTCTGGAAAAATGACAAGATAAAAAGTTGGAATAATTTTGAAGAGGCTACCTTTTTTTATCTTTTTAGCAATTTTATAACTACTTTTACTCAATTATCCTGAGAAAAATAAATATTACCTTTATATATATATAAAATATATTTTATTGATTTTTCACAGAGAGGAAGGGAGAGGAATAGAAAGTTAGAAACATCAATGAAAGAGAGACATGGATCAGCTACCTCCTGCACACCCCCTACTGGGAATGTGCCTGCAACTAATGTACATGCCCTCAACCGGAATCAAACCTGGGACCTTTCAGTCCGCAAGCCAATGCTCTATCCACTGATCCAAACCGGTTTCGGCTTACCTTTATATTTTAATAAATGGTACATTTATCATCAAATGAAAATGCATAGGTATGATTTTATATGTCAAAAGATACTGGACAATAATATAAAAATAGAAACTGACAATATTAATTGCAGGAAGGGAAAATGCTGGTTTCAAAATCAACTTTTTGTTCCATAGGTTGCTATGTTAATAATAAATAGTCTGTATAATTTCTCAAAACTTTCATTATGCATACTAATATATACCAATTCATAAAAATTTCTTAGCCAGAAAAACCCTATGTCTATAGATGTTTGTATACTGTAAATCATACAACAATGTATATGCAATAAATTAAATGACTAAGAAAAGGGAAAATAAGCAAATGTATGGAGGTGTACACATAAATGTTAAAGTTACCCATATTTTCATTATATAGTTGAATTAATTGTCTTAATCTAGATTTTTTGGGGGAAATGGTTGTTTTATTTTTGTTTTCAAACAGCTTTTGATCATATAAGGAGGCAATCCAAATAATTTGTGAGGAATGATTGCTGAGTGGTACATATTGAAAAATTATAATAAAACATATAACAGTTAACCCCATTTTCCATCCATTTATTCAAAATAAAACAAACAAATTATTAGTATCCTTTCAGTAATTTAAGATATTAACACTCATGTTTGGGTTAGCAAATTTTTTAAAATTTTATTTAAAAAATATTTTTATTGTTAATATTACAGATATCTCCAGCCTCTACTCCCCGCAGGGTTAGTATTTTAAACTCTTCATTTGCTTTAAGTTTCAATATTATTTTAAGAAAATCTCTTTCCTCCCCTCTCCCAACAAACACACACATACATATACACATACACAACACAGACACACACAGACACACACAGATACACACACACACACACACACACACACACACACACACACACATGCGCCAAAACAAAATCACAAAACAGCTTGCATTTCTTGTATGCAAAGATTTCAAGTATTATCTCTGCTTTCTTACTAGTGAATACCAAGGGTGTAGTATTGGATTAATCAAACATCATTCTCTTTGCAAATCATACTGATTCAAGCCAGGATCCATTTAAACATATACAACTAATATGAGAATTTCTAGCATGATGGGCACGAGTTCTCTCATAAGTTGAATTATATACTCACTAAAGGTTTTGTTTATTCTCAAACTTTTTATTTTCGATTTCTAATCAGTATTTTATCGACCTTTTAAAACAAAGTAAAGCCAATGAAAAACTGTGAGTAAAAAAATGAAAAGTTTTATCCATAAATACTAAATTTAAAATAATTGATATATTAATCTCTAAAATAAGCTGCTTTTGAGTTGAATAGGAGTTATTGACTACAAAGATATGAGATGTCATGGGATTTTTGTGAGAACATTAACCAAGGTAACATATACCAGGTAGAAGGATGTTTGGTATAGAGTCAGTGCTGAATTGAATATTCTTTTCATAAATTATTTGAGGAAGGTCATCTGTTCTTTACTGCTGATATGTCCATATAACAGATGAAGGTAAACTGTTCTTTACTGAGATAGTATCTTTAACCTAAGTATACAAATCTTTAGGAAGTTGGTAGAAAAAACGAGACTTCTGTTAATATGAAATTTCTGGGAATTAATTCTACATGTCATGTTTATCTCAATTTTTAATGAGTTGGAAGATGCTTCAAAACTTATTTTTCATTTTATTGATAATGACTTCACATATTGATTTAAGTTATCATTACTAACTTCTTACAAAATATTCCTTTTGAAGATGTAGTCTTCAACTCTATAAATAAATCTAAATATTTGATTAATTGGTGTTTCTCTTTGTGTTAATTTCATTGTATTTTATCTTGTCACTTTTAGTTCTCAAAATAATGATGTGTGCATTTGCTAAATTTTCCACAAAGACACCATTAGCTTTATTGTTGTTGTTATAGTGTCTTGACTAGGGAGACAAGATGGTCCTTTCTTTCTCAGCCTTGGGAATACACAGGCTTCTTGGTTAGTATTTATATAAAGGGTATGAACTTGATTTATATGAGAAAACATTTTTATAATGAAAGAAAGCTGTCAGTCTTATGTATTGGAAACCAAGAGTGAAATTAAGACAGTATTGGCAAAGATGTTTTCTTCTGTTGTGCCATTATTTCCCAAGGGAAGGATAGAAGCCATTTGGTTTTGACTCTTTAAAATGAAAATGAACAAATCACCCTATGGAGAGTAACCTTTATTTATATGAACATTGTGTGGAATAAAGCATAATTGTTTCTTCCGCTGTTAATTTCTGAAACCTGTTACCATCCATCACTTAGTAGTCAAGTTTAGTATTCATTTTAAAAATATATTTTATTGATTTTTTACAGAGAGGAAGGGAGAGAGAAAGTCAGAAACATCGATGAGAGAGAGACATCGATCAGCCCCCTCCTGCACGCCCCTCAGTGGAGATGTACCCGCCAGCAAGGTACATGCCCCCAACCGGAATCGAACCTGGGACCTTTCAGTCCACAGGCTGACGCTCTATCCACTGAGCCAAACCATCTTGGCTAATATTCATTTTAAAGAGAAATATATGTTGAAAATATGATTTAAGTACATTATTCATTTGTTAGAGATAATGAATGACATCAAAACATCATGAAAGAAGGTAGAATTGGAAGTCAACTATGCAAATAAAGCCTATAATATTTTTGAGAACATTAAATTCAATATAATTCCACAGTATGATACACAACCCATTTCCACACACTTTTGTGTTCCTTGGTTTATCAACCACATTATCTGATGTATATGTGGGCACATTGCCAACTGGTCAAAGCCAAAAATATTCACTATCTAGCTCTTTAAAAAAAAAACTTTGCTGATCTCTGATTTAAAATTAAAGAGATGATACTTGTGCTCTAGTGTGTATTGTTAGACTATATACAAAAGCAATGAATTTTAAGACAGTAATGGACAAAATGTAATTTATTTAAGGCGATTGATTAGGGGAGAAGAAGAAGGCTGAAATGGGCTTTAAACATGGTATGCACAATGATTGAAAGAATGATGACACTTTGTCAGAAAAAGAGGTTGCTTCAGATAACAGTAATCTTCAAATATTCACTCTCAGGTGGGACAATTATTGGACTTACTGTATTTAATGCAAAGGTATAAAGTTGGAGTTAGAGATCATCATAATCAGTAGGATCATATCTTCATGCATAACTTAATTATTTCTGCAAAGACCTTTTTTTACCCAAAAAAGGTCAAATTGGGGTTTTGGGGGGGTTTTATTTTTTTTTTTTTTGTGTGTGGGGATGGACACTAGTTCTGATATGTACATAGAGTTGCCAGCAGGGGGATAGGGTGGTACAAAAAAGAAGGTAGAGAAAGCATGGGATGGCATAGACAGGATATTGTAGATTCTGGTGAGAAGTTTAGAATATATAGCAAATCCCTTAGAGGGTTTTAAGCAAACAAGCATCATAGTCAGACTTATATTTTAAAGGGGTATCTCTGGATAGTGTGTAGAGGATGGGCTGCAATGGGACAAGAGTAGAAATAAGAGGAACCTTGTTTGGCCTGTGGATAGGGATGCCAAGGTGCTGAGCACTAATGGGATGCAGGGCCTATTTTGGAATACATGTTGACGGATTGGATATAAATCAAGATATTCATGAGTGGTGTGTTACAGAGTGAGGAGAAATCATGGGTGGTTGCCTTATTGTTTGTTTGCTTATTTGTTTACTAGGGACCCAATGCATGAATCCGTGCACCTTGAAAGAAACTATGGGCTGCCAGGCTACAGTGGGCACAGGGCGGGTCTCAGCCCATCCTCCTCACACCTGTCCAGCCTCTCCCGCCACAGCCTCTTGTCCCCTCTCTGCTGGCAAGTCTGCTCCCACCACCACCACTGATATCACTGGCCCTGCTTGCACCCACTGACAGCGTGGAGCCATTGGGGCCGGCACTGTCAATTTTGTGCAAGTGGCAGCTGCTGCCCTGATCGCCCCTCAGGAGCAGGGGGAGGTAGAGAAGCCCTGAAGGGCAATTGGGGCTGCCAGCCACCGCTCACACTGGCTGATGGTACCAGGCACTGGCAGCAGGTGTGGGTGGGGCTGGAGCTAGCAGTGGGTGTGAGCACTGGGCAGGACTGCAGAGGCTATAGGAGCAAAGAGTTTTCAGTAACCACCAGCAACTTGCCCCAATGATGGCAACTGCAACTGATGCCCCACCTTGGTCTAGTACCCCCGCTCACCTGCTCTACCAACCCACTATGGCTGATGGCCGCCATGTTCTGCATGCACCCCCTAGTGGTCAGTGCACATCATAATGACTGGTTGTTTGGTTGGTCTATTTGCATATATATATATAATAGTACTAGCAGACTATAGATTGGATGGAAGCTATAGATTATACACAAAAGAAACACTCCCACCCTACCCTGTGTCCCAGTCTATACTCTAGGAAAAAAACATTGTTAGCAATTTTATCTACATCCTTCTGTGGACGTATTTCTATGTATTTTCCTTTTAAAATTACATGTATTTTCTACTAAACTATAGCTATTTCTTTTCCATAAAATCCAGTTAGTGATTAGGTTTCCAGACCAGAAAATATTTACTTTCCAGAATCACCTGTTCATTCAGTAACTATATGTCAATATACTCTAAAATAAGAAACAGTTTGCCCTAGATGGGTTGGCTTAATGGATGTAGAGCATTGGCCTGTGGACTGAAGGATCCTGGGTTTTATTTCATTAAAGGGCACATGCCCCGTTTGTGGGTTTGATTCTCAGTAGGGGCATGCAGGAGGCTGCCAATTAATGATTCTTTCTCATCATTGATATTTCTCTCTCCCTCTCCCTTCTTCTCTAGAATCAATAAAAATATATATACATATTAAAAACATAGGATTCAATTAAAATGAAGCCAGTAGTTTTTGTATAAAGGTTCTTTGTATTTTTGCATAATGAACATATGTGAAGTTACCTAAAATTTCATAGCCAAGGCTTTCTCCCAGAAATAAGAACACCTCCTCCCCCCACTTGCTAAACTCATAAATGGAAAATGAAATGGATTCTCTGATGCATTGTTCCTCCTCTCACTTTGAAATGAGTGATGGTGTTGTAGAAAGCATGGTCATTAAGCAGCTTGCCCAAAGGACAAAATGAGGCCTCAGCAGAGTCCATTTGAGGTGATGGGGAAGATCGGTGTTGTGTGTAGATGCTCCCTCCTAAGAGCTACTATTGTCTTTGTGCCCATTTCAGTGTCTTTCCAGTCCATTTAAAAATAATTAGGAAATCATTGACTTCCTGTGGTAAAGGGATTGAAATAAAATTTATTTCCTAACATGAAACTGAGGTCTTTGGAAATGTGAACCAGATTATGTTAGTTTCCATATATGTTTAAAATGCCCAATGGTTTTTCTTAAACATATTATAAACTTCTAATAATTAATACATTCCCACTTAGTCATGGCCTTACTTACCTACTTTTTAAACATTCATTTATTCTTTTTGCTGCCCTAACTCTACCTATGTTGATATTATTTCAGTTTTTTGAACTGTCAACCAGTGGTTGTTGGCACCAATTCAACTCCAATAGGAATCCTCAATTCAGAGTGCAATGAAGGAAACTATTAGTGCAAATCACTAAATTTTGATACACCAGAGCTCTGAGGAGTCCCTGTGGTAAGCTCACTCTCCAGCTAGACAGATCTGCTCTGGTCTGTCTGGTCTTCTCCTCTTTGCTTTGTGCCCATTTGCTCCACCTGCTTTTCTCTGCTCTGGTCCAGTGAGACATCATTGGTATTTCAGCTCCAGCCAGGGAAACAATCTTCAGAGGAAAGGGAAAGTGTTTCCAGAGCCAGAGAGGAGCCGACTTACATAGAGAGAAGTCCCTGTCCCTGGTCTATAATTAGTTGGTCCTCATCCATCTTGATTGGTCCAAAAGGCACTCTGATTGGTTGGTGAAGATGCTAATGAGGATATAGCTGCACAACTCCAATTGAATGGAGAAAGTCTCAGTTCTATTCGTTGTAATACAATTCCAGGAACTTCTTTATAAGATCTGGCCCACAATTCAGATACACAGTGCAGGAAGATAGTTCAGTTCAGGAAGGTAGTTCAGTTCAGGCTCTTCTCTGAAGTCTGGTTTGTATGAGAGCAGAACCCCTGTTTAGAAACAGTTACATAGAAAGCCCTTGTCCATTTAAGAGAATGCCCATGTTGGATACTCTGCCAGGAATGTTCTTTTCCAGTTTTACTTTGGTGAACTCCATTCATTTTTCAGGATTCTGATTGAGAATTATATACTTAGACAAGATTTTTTTGCCCAATACTCCAAATTAAGTATTCCTGTTACATAATTCTCTATGACATTTACATAATTGTAAACATATTTGTATATACTACATACATTTTATACCACCAATGAAATTGTAATTTCCAATGTCTCTGATTTGTTCACCAGTATATACCCAGTGCCAATCTGTAAGTGCTCAATATATATATTTGTGAACAAAAATATTTGATGCTTAATGTGGACTAGAGATTGTAAACATTAATGGTCCCTAAAGTTTGTGTACTTTGAGGCTGTGTCCCACATTAATCTGTTATTATTTAAATTCAGAACTGAATTTATATTTTTTTACTATAAATAACACACAGTAAAGTTGTTTTTATTTTATTTTGTTTTCATGGAAGAGCTGTTAGGCCATCATGATTCAGTTAAATGCAATGATTACCAGAAGTCAAAAGGGAAATCATTTTAAAAAACATGATCAGGAAATGAATCTGCGAAACCTTTATTATGTGGGTAATATTGTAGATTTTGAGTGGTTTTATAGATAGATTTCAAGAAAAATGCTTAATAAATATTAAAACAATTGCCCTTTAAAATTACTTGAACAATATTTAATCCAACGGAGGTTAATAAATTGCTCAAGGGAAAAGGGTTGTAATTATATTTAATCACTATCATTAAAGGTAGTCTTTAATAGGTTGGATGCTTTCAACTCAGCATCAATCATTATTTTTCTAATGTTTACTTTGTCGTGAATAAATGAGCAGAGTGAGAGGAACACATTTTTATTTGCTAAGAAAAAAAAAACACACAAAAATCATGCTGTTTCTGAAATTGCCTAAAGCGTGAAGTAAATATGAGAGAAGATATTCTTTATAATTGTTAAAATTCATTGAAAAGATTGTTTTTCTATACAAAAGTGGAGAAAAGTTTTAAGAGTCACATTACAGAAAACAAAGATCAATGGGACAATATGATTAATTTGAAGTTAAAGTAAAGAAGGTCTCTCATTTGTCACCGAATGCCACTTTGCAATAGACCTTAGCATTTCATCAAAGGCTTGCCTGTGAACTACTTTACAGCAATCAGCTTTCCTGGAACTGGGACCTAGGACCTTACTGAGTCCTCTTTGAGAGCAGAGGTCCCATGATTAATCTTTTCTTCTGTCAACGTGAATATTAAGTGATTTCCTCCTTAATGCATTATTAAGTTGTCTTATTTAATGCTACATTCTGAGGACTACACCGCTTGACCCTCATACTGAGGGAGGATAGGATTGTCCTGTGGGCATGGTGTTCTTTTCTTTAAATGTGAAATTATGCAGTCATGCACCTAATGCTTACTTGGAGATGATGGTCTGAAAAGATACACATAGAAAGGGAGAAAATGAAGTTTGTTAACCAGCTCATACATTTTAACTTATTTAAAATGAGTTATTTTGATAACCATTTTTGAAGTGTATAATGTTTACATTCCAAATTGAAATATTGTGTAGTGTAAATGAATATGTTCTCATTAAATAGGTAATGTTAATGTTTCCTTTTCTCATTAGCACTATGAACATTTGTGAAATTTTAAAAACAGATGTAGGTGTAGCTGTTGTATAAAATTCACGTATGTTCTTTTTTTTTCTACCAGTATTATTTTGAATGTAAAAAAATACCTTTTTTGTTCTCCACAACTGTGAGGACTACTTTTAAAATGTTACAGTATCATCCTAACTTATGTTCTCTCATTTTCCTTTTCTTTGATGCTCATTTTTAAAATAGGTCCCATCCACCTGTGCTATAACTATATTAGAAGTAGTTAGGAACATATGAGTATTTTTTAATGTATCTTGTTTCCTTGCAAATGTCTACTAAAGCAATTAGTTCCTTTTCTGAAATGGTTTTTGTATCTATTATATATGGAACAAATCAAGCCATACTCTTTTCTAACATATTAAGGTGTTTATTAGCTCAGCTGCTTCACTGACAGATGTTTCTTTTAGGATGAAAGAAAAACTAATAGAGCTAGTCAATAAAAAAAAGAACACCAAAACAAAGTTATTCCCTGGGTATGTTGATGGCTTTGTCTTTCTCTTTAATTTTTAGAGTAATCCTTCCTAGAGAAGACATCACTTTTATTGTTTTTGTTCTTTCTATGATGTGTATTAGTCAGTGGGACATTACCTAGGAGTAAATATAGGATGAATGAATGAATAAATACAACCCTTTGAAGAAATAATGTTATTTTGGCACAGGATAAATGTCCCTAAGGACTGGATGAGATGATGGTATAGCAAGCTTAACTCCAAAGGAAGTACTCCTTGTGAGTATTTAAACTGCTATATTTTTCTTTACTAATTCTTAAAAAGAAACACCTAAAATAGCCAAACTTTGTATTTTCATGCTTTTTAAATAAAGGTTGTTGTTATGTTTCCATTATACCACTTAAATTTTCATAATTGGAAAGTTGAATACATGAAAGTCTGGCTTATGCAAAACAAGCCACAAGTAGAAGGGAAAAGTCCTTTTGCTTGTGGTCAGTGAAAAATACATAGGCATACAAGTAAAAATGCATCTCTTTATATGTTCGCATTCTATATTAGCATTATAGAATTACCAGCCAGGTTTATTAGCAGTCTTTTCTTTTCTTTATAATTTCACCTGAGATTGTTTTCTGTTGGGAGTTCATGAAGGTACTATATATGGAATGCTGTGTAGAAATAGGAACACCTCAGATGAGCATACTGATGTATTTCAGAAATGAAGGAAACTGGGAACATCAGTAATATTATAAAGTTGATGGTATTGTTTTCCCTCTCTCACCAAGGCTGGCACTACCTGTTGAGATAATTTGAGATTATCATGTGTTAGGAGACTTTGACTCCGGAGTGGTGCTCTGAGATGGTCACTGTGTCAGGGTTGGGACTTATCCTGGAAAACTAATGACATTTAAAATTACTTTTCTTTGTGGAGTTTGACAGCAGTTTAAAAACTCAAGTAGATTTTGTTATTTTGCAGTTTTATTTATGAGTTCATTTTATTTTTATAATTTATTTTCTGACTATATCATAAGATACAATATATAAATTCTATATTATTTTTCTTATACTATGGTTATTGTACCTGTTTTATTGTGTTTTCTTCTGAATCCTGTCCTGCTTTGTTTTATAATTTTTAGAGATTAAATTAAACTTAAATATAGAATAGCATATTTTAAGTTCTTAAATATTTAATATTTATTTGGGGGAATGGGGACATTTTAGTGTATATAGTAGAAAAGCATCTAACAATAATTTGTGCGTGGTTTTGCTTAAAGTTTACATTTCTAGCCTTAGCTGGTTTGGTACACTGGGTAGAGCATTGGCCTCTGGACTGAAGGGTCCCAGGTTTGATTCCAGTCAAAGGCACATGCCTGGGTTGCAGGCTGGACCCCAGTAGAGGGCGTGCAGAAGGAAATTGATCAATGATTCTCTGTTATCATTGATGTATATATGTCTCTCTCTGTCCCTGCTTCTCTGAAATCAATAAAAATATATTTTTTTTCTGTTTTTTTTTATAGATTAAGGTATTACATATGTATCCTTATCCCCCCATTGCCCTCTCTCCCACTCATACCCTCACTCCTCTGCTGTCTGTGTCCATTGGTTAGGCTTATATGCATGCATACAAGTCCTTTGGTTGATTTTTCCTCCTTACCCCCACTTTCCCCTATCTTCCCTCTGAGGTTTGAAGGTCTGATCAATGCTTCTGTCTCTGCGTCTGTTTTTGTTCATCAGTTTATGTTGTTTATTATATTCCATAAATGAATGAGATCATGTGGTATTTATCAATCTCGATTGGCTTATTTTGTTTAGCATTTTTAAAGTTTGCTTTTCTAAATGGTAAGAGATTTAAACTGTAAAGAAAACAAGTACAACTAGAGGGACCACCTATAATTTTTTTCAAAATATAGCTATGTAAAATCTTTACAAATGATTGCCTTAAAAATTAAACAAATTAAACTTCAAAAATTAGTTATTGCTGAAACCGTTTAGGCTCAGTGGATAGAGTGTTGGTCTGTGGACTGAAAGGTCCCAGGTTCGATTCAGGTCAAGGGCATGTACCTTGGTTACAGGCACATCCCCAGTAGGGGGCATGCAAGAGGCAGTTGATCAATGTCTCTCTCTCATGGATGTTTCTAACTCTTTGTCACTCTCCCTTCCTTTCTGTAAAAAAAATTAATAAAATATATTTTAAAAAATAGTTATTATTTCTATTATAAATAAGGTAGCAGTTTGAATCATGTATACCTCATTTTCATGTACAGACAAATCTACATGAAGCATTAATGATTTGACTTAATTAAAGCTATAAGTTTAGCATTTTATAGAAAATTTTGAGTTTTGAATGCATTTCTTCTCTAAAAAAAGAATTCAAAATTCTGAGCTTTTAATATTGGCTTAAAGATTTCTGCAAATTCATAGTTATCAATACAAATTTTGTGTTGACTATCTAGGAGAGGGAAATATTTTTTTCATCTATCCTTCCTAATTCTTGGCTAGGTCTCCTTTAACAAAATGTCCATTGAAACAGGCTCTAAAGACAGGGTGGGGAAATTCAGGAAGCTGGTGCGAAAGTGGAGATAAGTTCTTCCAGAATATGGAGGCAGCAAAGTAGTTCTAAATAACAAGAATTATTTCTTATTTAGAGATGGTGACGTTCTTGGAAAGTAGACTGAAATAAATCACCATTAGATTGGCATCCTATGAAGCTGCCCATTCCACTGAAGTTCTGCAACCTTTCATCATGTAAATAATGCATATGTTTCTTTTATAATAAACCAGTGATAACAAAGTAGTGACACTGTGTCTCTTTTTTATTCTTTACTTTTTTTCCCATCACCATTTATCTTCCCTATGCCCTCTTCAATCTTCCCCCTATGCCCTCAATCACCACCCTATTGTCTGTGACCATGAGTTCTTTCTCTTTCTTTTTCCTTTTTTTCCCCCGACCACCCCCCCTCACCTCACTACACCCATCGACCAGAGCTGTTGGCCTGTTCTCTGTGAGTATATTTCTATTTTGCTTTTTAGTTTGTTCATTAGATTCTACATATGAGTGAAATCATATTGTACTATTTCTGACTGGCTTATTTCACTTAGGATAATTTTCTCCAGGTCTATGCATTTTGAAGCAGAGGGTAAAATTTTCTTTTCTTTTCTTTCTTTCTTTCTTTCTTTCTTTCTTTCTTTCTTTCTTTTTTTTTTACAGCTGAGTAGTATTCCTTTGTTTAAATGTATCACAACTTCTTTTATCCATTCATCTACTGATTGGAGTGGTTCTAAATCTTGGCTATCGTAAATAATGCTGCAATGAACACAGGATGCCTATATTCACTAAGGAAATAAATTGAAGAAGATACAAATATAAGTGTAAACATATACCATGTTCATGGATAGGAGTAATTAACATCATTAAAATATCCATATTACACAAAACAATCTATAGATTTAATATGATTACTATCAAAATGCCAATGGTGTATTTCACAAATATTCCAAAAATGTATGTGGAATCACAGAAGTCCCTGAATTGCAGCAACAGTGATCTTGAGAAAGAAGAACAAATTTGGAGGTATGAGGATACCTGATATCAAACTATACCACGAGAGCATAGTGAGCAAAACAGTATGGCTCTGACCTAAAAACAGACATATAGATCAATGGAACAGAATAGAGAGCCCATAAATAAACCTATCCCTTTAATAGTCAATTAATATTTGACAAAGAAGGTAAAAATATACCATGAGTTAAGATAGCCTATTCAATAATGGTATTGGAAAAATTGGACAGATAGATACTTGCAAAAAAAAAAAGAAAAGAAAAGAAAACTGAAACTAGACCATCTTCTTACATCACACATAAGAATAAACTCAAAATAGATTGAAGACTTAATGCTAGACTTGAAACCATAAAAATATAAGAAGAAACATAGGCAGTAAAATCTCAGACATTTCTTGTAACAATATTTTTTCTAATATATTTCCTCATGCAAGGAAAACAAAAGAACAAAATGAACAAATTGGACTATATCAAACTAAAAAGTTTTTGCACAGGAAAAGAAATCAGCAGCAAAATGAAAAGACAACTCTCTGAAGAGGAGAACAAATTTGCCAATAAAAAGAAACTTATAAAACTCAACACCAAAACAACAATCCAATTAAACAATGGGCAGAGACTTGAATAGATACTTTTCCAAGAAGACATACAGATGGCCAATAGACATATGAAAAGATGCTCAACTTACGAATTATCAGAGAGGTGCAAGTTAAAACCACAATGAGATAGCACTTCACACCTGTCAGAGTGGTTATCATAAAAAAAAAATCAACAAACAACAAGTGCTGGGAAGATGTGGAGGAAAGGGAACCCTGTGCACTGCTGATGGGAATGCAGATTGGTGCAGCCCCTGTGGAAAACAGTGTGGAGTTACCTCAATAATTAACAATGGAACTGCCGTATGATTCATTCAGTGCATTGTAAAATTTTGTTTCATTGTACTGATACAAACATTTTCAAATACAAATATGTTAAATTATAAGAGAAAAAGATACAAATTTATTTAATACAGTTTTATGTGATATGGAGAACTTCATAAGGAAATGAAGACTCAAAAGCAGTTCAGCTTCAGTATTTCCATACTATATATGATGAAGAGTAAAAAGTTATAGGACAAAGGGTATGAAGTAAGTGTAAGAAACTGGAAAACTTGTCAAGGCCTGTTTGTTCAGGTTCCTCTATTTTGGTCCTTTAGTTGAGATAAGGATGCTTTTTTCTTCCAGGAGGGCCTCTCCCACATGAGGGTTTTATGACCTGCTTCAGGGGAGAGGGAAAGGTGAGAAAGTCCTTCCTTACCTACCATTTCTAAAATTTCTTCAGTTTGAAATAGTCATTATACCAAGGTGTACCTATTTTCAGAATATCCTGAACCCCATTAACTATTTAGAGTTGTCAGTGCTCAGGGTTTTAAGGAAGGAACTTAATAGTGGGGAGCTTCAAAGATGGTCCTGCAATAGCTCACTTGAACAAACCATGGTTCTCTACTGACAAACATATCTCCAAAACAAAAATCTTCAGCAAAAATGCCACACACAATGATCACACAGCACATGTGAAATATATACTCCTGCTTTTGGAAAAACAGAGCACAGACATTTTCTATTATGTTTGGCAACTTTAAGAACTCTGGATATTAAACACATACAAGCAATGAAATTCTTACATCCCGAAAATATAACAGAAGTTATACTTTGGATGAAATGAAATCATTTTTGTAAAGTACCCAGTGCCTACAAATTCAACAAAATATAGCTATATTGCTTATTTCTGTTATTATTAAATATAGTATTATTGAAAATGAGTTAATGTTAGACATGCACACATACTAGGGTACTATTCTAGGCATCAGAAATACTTAATCTTGCAACAGAAATAAGACCTATAGATAGGTAACCAAAACTCCAGAAAATAATTGATAAAATACCTCTTTTACTCTTATATACGAATTACCAGCAAGTCTGGTCAATTCTGGTTTCAATTAGGGCAGATGATTGCTAGGGTGGGGCTTGGCACCAAGATGTCACTGGTAAAATGTTAGAAATGACTGCATCAGCTGGGACTTGGATAACATGAAAGCTGGGCCTGTTGTTTTTCCTCAAGTAGACCTTCCAATCTTATCTAGATTGTCAAAAATTTTATTCTTCAGAGCAGTAGATTCTTCTCTAGTTATTATTATATATTATATGATTACATTGAGGTTTGATACATGAAAATTCATGCACTGGAGAGGGTGTCCCTCAGCCCTGCCTGCCCCTTCTCACAGCCCAGGAGCCATCAGGGGTGGGAGGCAACCTGGCAATCAGGGGAAGGTGACGCCCCCATCACACCTCTACTCCTGCCACTGCCCACAGTGCAAGCCTTAGCCTGCCCTGGTTATCTGAGCCTCAGGCAACCCTGAGCAGCACCATTGGAGGCTTGCCTGTGCCTCCAGCTGGCCCTAGGTGGCTGGAGAGGTGGGGGGAAGGGGGCGGAGGGGACTGGGAGACTCCACAGGTAGATGCATGGCAAGGCCTTAGCAGGGCTGAGGGGACTGGGTGTTGCCATTTGTGGCTGTGGGTGCCTCCATCTTTGAGGGCATGGCAGTCAGTTAGCGTATTCCTTCTTTATTAGATAGGATAATATAGACAGGGGTGGGCAAAGTAGGTTTATAGTACACATGTAAATAATTCAAAGAAATAATACAATAATAAGTAATAATACAAGAATAAAATCTTTCACATATTCACAACTGTAATCTACTTTTGCCCATCCTGTATTATGCTGTTATATATTTGATGCCAGTATATATCAGGGGCCATGTAATATATACTATATATTATACCATTTGTAAAAGTAAATATGTATGGCTACATTAGCACAAATATATACCACTGAGATTATATTTGAGAACTTCCAATACAAAGATAACTTTATTAACTTTAATCATTTAGCTAACACATGTTTTCAGGGCACACTATCCCAGCAATACATGTAAGCATGTATCATAAATGAAAGGCCATTATTTGCTTTAATAGAGATATAGCACAGATAGAGTATTCTTTGAGTTTACAGGTGGTCAGCGAAGTATAGAATTATTCCTCAATATTCTAGAATCTCCACCAGTTTGTCTAACTTTCTCATTGGAGCCAGGATTAGGAGAGAGAGCTTTTGATCAATACTTTTACAATTCTGAGACAGTTATATGAGTCTCATTGGCAGTCAAGAAAGCACATGGCTTGTCTGCTTTGGAAATTTTATTACCCAGAAGGGAATAGCTGTTTAACGAAAGTGTCAGGGCACAAGACTCTGAAGTCCTTGTAGTTGGGACTCCCTCCCTCTAATACAGTGCCTGGCACATGGTACCAAGGTGTGTATTTCAGTAATTACCAATATGATTAGGTCATGGTGTTTTCATATCAGAGTCAATTAAAAGTACTTTATAAAACATATTTTCTTTCTACTCTATAGATACACCTCATTGTAACACTTGAAATAATTATATTACAACTTAGTTAACCTTTTTATTTTTATATTTATTAATTAATTATTTTTTTATTTTTTGAAAATTAAGAGAATTTATTGTCAACAGCCTTGCTCTATAAGAAATGTGAAAGGAAATTATTCAAATAGAAATTTGAATCTATACCAAACATATAAAATAAAAACAATAAGAGCACTGGAAATGAATAGATGAAAATAAATATAAAATCATTTCTTCTTATTTTTAATTATTCTAAACATAACTGACTGAAGCAAAGATAGTGCAATTTATTCTATGTTTGTACCATTTGTAAAAGTAAATATGTATGACTACATTAGGAAAACAATGGGAGAAAAACATTAGGAGTATACTTTTATATTGCAGATAACTGATATAATATTATTTGAGGGCAGAATATATTAGTTAAATATGTATACTATAAATGCTGTAGTATCCAATAAAATTTTAAAAGAATACTTTATGTATTTTGGATATTAATCCTTTATCAGATGTATCGTTTTTTTTTTTTAAAGAATGAACACCATTGAGATATATTTGAGAACTTCCAATACAAATAGAACTTTGTTAACTTTAATCTTTTAGCTGGCACATGTTTTCAGGGCACACTGTATCCCAGCAATACATGTAAGCATATTATGCATACTGACTCATTGTCTTGTAATATGGGGTAGGAGATATTATACCCTTTTACACTGACATACTGAGAGGGTGAGTAATTTGCTCACTGTTATCCAACTCCTAAGTCCAGATCTCAAATAGAGTTCATGTTTCTACGGGCCCTATTGCACTGTCTGTGTTTTACGTGTAAAATATGTTTCATCCTTAACACAGTGCGTAGAAGCAGATGTAATTTTAAATGCACTTCACAGAGGAAATAACTTAGGCTCAGAGCATCAAATGTGACTGAGTTGAGTTCAGAGATAGTTGGTTTTATCCAGGGGGCAGCTGTGTGTCACTCCCTCTCTTCCTGCTGAGATGACAAGATAGAGCAGTGTCTCTAGCTGCTCTTGGGTTCACCAGTTCTACCAGTTTCCCAGAAGGCGCCAGTGGAATTGCCCTCTGTCTTCCATTAGGTTTCCCAGTCTAATTTAGATACCCAGAGCCTCATCTTATATATCTTACTCTACTCAGAATTATAGAATAGAGTATACATTAAGTTATTTAATCCAACTTTTTACACTGTATGTTATGATTTATAAAGGCATTTGACATGTTCCCATTTTACAATGTGTTATTTATTAAGCTTTCTTCATATCAGGATAGACCATGTTCTAGATGAAATGTTTTTCTAGGCTAATTTTTTCCAGTTTTCCTCATAGCAAAAGTCTTCCTGAGGCCAATTCCTTATGTGGCTACCTTGAACACTTTAATATTTTTATTTATAATGCCTTGAAATTTGAAAAAAATTAAATATATTATCAAGACATCCTATGTAAGAAATATGGCTATAAATTAACAAAAACAATTTCATATGACAATCAACTTCATCTCAAGGTAGTTCTAAATAGTGTTTGTCTATTTGTCCTGGTCCTTTATTTATTTACATTCTTGCTAACTACTGTATCCAGTCTGTTCATAGGAGAACATGTAAATCATGACATTAATTAAGGATCACAGTGGAACTCCTACAGGAGTAAGTGTTAATGCAGGCCAGGCGTTGTGCTGTGTATGGCACAAATTATGCTCCAGTGGATACATAAGAGCATAGTTCCCAAATTCAAAAGGTTATTTTAGGACTATATTTGTTAATCGAAATTTGGTCTCAGTATCGCTTTAATGATTATACAAAAGGGTACTAATCCCCTACCTTTCAGAGGGTAGCTTTTTAGAACAAACAATATTAAATAATATTCTCACCCTGTTTGTTAACCTAAACAGGAGACAGATGGAATAGTAAAGCCCACTTGACAAATGAGCACATTTTATTCTCTTCCTGTAGTTTTCTTCTCTAGGCTTCTGGGTCCAGTGTTTCTTCTCAAGCAGTGTTATGCAAATGAACCAATTAGTGATAGATAAAATGGTCTTCCTCACTGGCTGAGTTTGTAACTGGAAGGGCAACACCCTGAGTCACGTACCTATTCAGTAGATCCTGTAGGCCACTGCGAGGTCTGATTAGCTTGACTGGGGAAGACAATCACAGAGGCATCTGCTCCGTTAATTCTGCGAGAAAATTTACCAGATGGAGGCTGAAGATTTAAGTGATTAGAAGGTAGTAGATTGGAATACAAATTGGATTAAAAGAAATTAGATTGATATAAATCGAATTGAGTCACAACAGTTTGTGTTGTTCGTACCAAGGGGCAGTGGATTATGGGAGAAGCAGATGCTCCAATGAGATAGGAATTAATGTGGCTTTGACAGTCCATCTGCGTAGGTCTGAATATCGAGTACATCCCTAATCTCTCTCTCCATTTATCAATGCCATGATGTTAATTAGTACTTCATTCATTAAATTACTTACAGAAGAAAAAATTCTCATCCCTATCCCTTCTCTGCTTGAGAATTTGTTATTCTGCCCAAAACTGGGAAGTTCCCTTTAGCTGAGCTAGCTGCAGTTGACTGTGAGCATAGACCTCTGTCCCTTTCCTCATGCGCCCAACTGCCTTTGATTCAGTGCGGTAAGCTTGAAAAATCTGCTCATATACTTCTCTTCATTAATACATAGGTATTTGAAGTCTTGCATAGTTCCAATAAAATGAGTGACTATATTAATCCAATAATTATGGTTTTTATAAGATATTTACTGGAGTTATATGCTTTGTTTAATGACTCAAATAGTTTGCATTAATGTGGAGTGGTAGATTCCTCTTTAAAGAGAACGATGTGAAATATTTTTGTACTTATAATTCTGTAATTGTATTTGTCCCTGTGTATGTGTGTGTGTGTGTGTATGTACGCGTACGTGCATTTGTGGGCAGGGGGTTGGGGCTGTGTGTACTAGTTCATGAAAAATTGCAGGTTACTGACTCTATGGTCCATTCAGCTGGTATACAGTGTTTGGACCTGAGTGTTAAAGAAAAAAGTTGAATAAAATAAAATTAAGAGAAACGCATCATTTCAAATGCTTGTACTTAGACTGGGAATATGAACCTTTGAAATTCAAAGGGTTTTGCTTCAGGGACCTCATTATTACAGCATTGGCCACAACAGTGAAATTCAGCATAAGGCAGCTCTGTCCTGGACCCCATCCAAGGGAACTGAGCCAGTGGAGATCCAAAGGTGATCTCACCTCCAAGGCAGCCCACGGGTGTGGACTCTAAGGACAGCTATGCAAGAATGCCCCTGTGTATTAATAATAATTAGGCAAAGGCAACTTCTGGAGACTAAATGATGAGGTAGGCAAAAATGGAACATCGAATCCTGTGATGCAAGAAGCATATCATTAAAGGTTGTGCCAAGTCATTCAGAAATAATCATAGTACAGGAAAATGTGGGCTGCCTGCCAGTATGCAAGGAGGGAGAATTTCTGTTTTTATTATGTGGTGGAAGGCAGTGGCTTGTGCAAAAGTGCATTAAGTGTTTTTAAAAGTTTGTTTATCAATAAAAATTATATGGACAATGAGTTCTTCAGGCATTGTTCTTAATATAGGGATACAGTATCCTATATAATAAAAGCCTAATATGCAAATAAGCAAATTGTCCTTTTGGGTGGGAGTTCAACAGACTGGGAGTTTGACCACTTGCTATTTTGTACACTGACCACTAGGGGGCAGTGTGGACCATGATGGGTATCAGCAACATGGCACTGTCAATGGGTGGCAGTGGAGGTGCTGCCATCCCTGATGGGAGTGGGACTGTGGTGAGATGGTGGAGCAGGTGAGTGGGTGGTGCCAGGCCAAGGTGGGTGTGAGCTGGGGTCTGATCACCCTGCCAGTCACCCCGCAGATGGCAACCAGCAGCAGCAGTGGGGGACAGGGCAAGTGAGAGGTGCCAGGTGGGGCTGCAGGGCTGTGGTGCTGGGGGCATGAGCTAGGGCCCAATATCCATAGGCCACACTGAGGGACCCCCCCTACATGAATTTCATGCACCGGGCCTCTAGTATTTTACACACACACACACACACACACACACACACACAGATATACAGTGGTACCTCGAGATACAAGTTCCCTAACATATGAGATTTTTGAGATACGAGCCATCAAGCAAGCGATTTTTGCTATGAAATATGAGCAACAGTTGAGATAGGAGTAATTGCGCAGATCGGGTCGGCTGCACAGGACCCACCAGTTTACTGTGACTCGAGCATCTCATAGTTTCCCACGCCTCAAGGTTACTGAACGAATTAAACTCGTATCCCGAGGTACCACTGTATATAATATATACACACTAGAGGCCCAGTGCACAAAATTCATGCATGAGCAGGGTGTCCCTCAGCCAGACCTGTGCCATCTTGCAATCTGGGACCCCTTGGGTAGGGTCCCTAGGCTTGGCTGGCAATTAGGGCCTATCAGGGCTTTCCTTCCCCTGCCTGTCAGCAGCTGGCCCTGCCCCTGCCACTGCCACTGCCACTGCATGCCATCTGTGAGGTACTTCCCCACCTGCCACCAGTAACCTCCCTCTGCAGGCTATAGGTGTGGGGTATAATTTCTTGGTAGCCTGAGTCTCCCTCTCTGGGGTCTATCACAGAGGCTCCCACATTGATTGCTCTGCAGAAGGTGGCCTGGGCCTCCCTATGGGGCGCCAGTGGGGAGATGGCAGGGCTCCTCGAACAAATGCATTGCACTCACCATGGCTGGCCTGGCGCTATATTTAGTTGTCCAGAAGATCATCTGAATGGTCTTTCTGCTGTTCGATTGTTTGGTCGATTTGCATATTATGTTTTATTATTATTATATATAATATATATATCCTGTACTAGTATATGGTATATTTACATAAAGGGCCACTCTACCCCCAGGCTGAGTGACCTGAGGCTTCTTCTACATCTTTTCCAGATTCCAATACTAGAATAACTTTTGTAGTTTCTCTAATATTGGCTAAATAATCTGATTCCCATGTCTTCTACTGCAGACATAACCTCCCCTCTAGGAGCCAGGGTTGAACCTGAGGTCTTTCTGAATCCATAGTCTATGAACTATCTGCTCAGGTCCTGTAACACTGTGTGTGGTCTATATCTCTAGTATGCCCTCTTCAATATAACTTGACCATAATGAGAGAGTATATCAAGCTATATTCCAGTCAAATTTAGAAGAGGAAAAAAAGCTAAGATGTAAGCCTGAGACATAACATGTAAAGCATAATTTCTCATTGCAGTAAAGAACAATCATTTGCCTTTTACTCTTGTAAGATTGGTTAAATGCCACCTAAAAATAATTTAGTATTCAGGGGTCAGTCTCTTGTTCCTGTTTTGACAATTCAGCTTTCGAAATAATTGTCAGTTGTCTAATTGGTGGCTGTTGTCTTCATTAAGAGCCATCAGTACATCAAGGTGGTACTTATTGAGCCTGCCAAAGTCAGACACTCTGCTCCTATTCATGCCTTTGTTTTTGTGACTTAATACCTTGTTGAGTCCTGAGGATAATTAAAGGAATCACTAAATTGTAAACTAATGACAGCAGGTATACAAACACCTTGTTTGTTGATAGACTTTAGACAATGGACATAATTTTGCTGTGAATTGTGTTTATGTTGTTTTTGTGCATTTGAGTTCAAATCGCTTACACTAGACATATAAATACTGAGGTTGGTGAATGTGTTTTAATTACATTAATGCTATTACACTTTTTTTTTTTTTTGGCTAATCATCTCACAAGGAATGTTCAGATACTTATTGAAGACCCCTATTTACTAGTGAATATTTCTTTATTTTATATTTAAAGGCACTGGTAAGCCAAATAGAAAAAATCAGCAAGATGTTATCAATGCCTGCATCATCATTTCAGGATTCATACAAGGCAGTTGTTGTACAGTTCTGTTTTCAGTGTGGACACTTGAGATAAATATATCAGGTATAAGCTACCTCAATAAAAGGGAGCATTCTCAATCTCATTTATCCTCATGCTGTCAACATAATTTTTCACATTTTCAGTGAACTCAGAAAATGGAGGAATATGGCAATTTTGAATGTAGGAAGTGATATCCTGGCACCTTTGACTGTAAATAAGTGTTACCAAGACATCACAGCAGCGTGAGTAAATGAGGTCTGAGTAAATGAGGTCTAAGTAAATGCTGAGACTTGGCGTGATGGTTCAGGGTTTTGTGCTTCAACATAAGACTCACGTGACAATTTGCTTAATCCTGGCTATGTAAACTGGATTTATAAGTGTTCAATTTATAATTCAGCCGGCTGAATAAATGTATTTCTATTGTACAAGGGAGTGAGAAGAAATTAGAACACTCCATAGAAGTTTGAAAAATGTATTACTTCTTTGTTTAAAGAAAAGTTCCACTTAGCTCTCTAACATCCTTGTATATTTTTTCCTAGGTATGAAGCAATGAGGGAAAGGAGTAGAAACTATATTTGGAACAGAGAAACTATGAAACTTTAGGCATAGTGTGAAATTGAGTCTATAGAGGGATAAAACTGACAGGCGGACATAAAGTGAAAAAAGAATTTATAAGAATCTGTTCTAAAGGGATATGAACAAAATCAAAGAGTTAAACTGTGCAATTGCTAGGAACCTGAAGAAAGATGGAATTATGTTGGGAGGAGAGAGGGATGAGTTATGAAACAAAGAGAAAGGTGAAGAATCTATTTTGAGGTTATGATTGAACACTCAAGGGGGCACCTGATCAAGCCTAGAGCTTTCCATAACTGGAGACACTAAAGTAGAGATCTGGCTCTTGTTTTTATAGAAATGATAACTGGCACATAAGAAGGGATGAGTCTCCTGCGGATAGTACTGAGGAGAGCAGCAGAAGTCTAAAAGCAGACTTCTTATAGGGTCAGACAATGTTAGACTCAATTCAAACTTCTAGTCCAATAGTTTACATATACTCAGATATTTTTCCTTCCATGTGTTATTAAAACTTATAACAAAAATAGCAATGATTTTTATTTTTTCATGTTAGCAGCAATTTTATACCTCTTTAAAAATTGTCTCCTTTGAAAGTAGTATACCTACAATATTAAGCACATATTATTATACTTTTTAAAATTCATATATCTTTTATTTTATTTCTTATTTTTAATTGTAGCTTCTTTATAAATCTCAGCTGTCAATTTTATGTTTTGTGTACTTGACTATAAAATCAACTTCTTACTTTAAAAAAATACCACCCTATTCTAAGCTATCATTAGCTTAGAATAGGGTGGTATTGTCTATTAGGATTGCTCTAACTCTATACATTTGAATTTCCACACTTGTCAGCATTTTCTTTCCCTTTGGAATAATCAGAATAATTCTGTGAGTTCCACTCTTTTTTGCTTGGTAACAAGAAAGCACTGCATTTTGAGAGTGGCTGAATGAAAGTTAATTCTATGTCACCTGGTAGAAAGCTGGGAAAACCCAGGGATGATTGGTTCATTTGATCCCTCATCTGATAAGACTTCCAAGTAAATGAACTGAGTGGAAAATAACAGTATTATAAGTTTTTAAAAAAAGCCTTCAGATTTTTTTTGAGAGACCTAAGGAATTGAGTCTTTGACATATTTTAGTGAAATGTAATTCAAGCAGAAAAAGATCACTTAAAAACATTTATAGCACTCCCATTTGCTGCTTTTCTCTATTCAGTAGAAAGATCTTTTTTCTCTTTGCACACAGAATCTTTTAACTGAAAACTACACTCAGTATTTGTTGCAGCAATGATGTTATCTGGAGGTTATTTTGCTCTGAAACAGAAGACATTCCTTGAAAGGAAACTTAAAGTTGTATTAAATCACTCACGATTTAAAGGTAATAATAGAGCCAGATAGCATAAGTAGACAGAAATGAATGCAAAATAGATCCTCAAATAAAAAGTACCCTGATAATTAGTGTAACTCATGTTCTTTATTCACTAGACTAAAGCAACTCTGATTTTCAGTCTAAATTTAACCAACCATTTGCAGAGTGTGATATGGCAGATGCCATATCACAATCATTATGATTTATCAAACAAAGCTGGATAAAATGTATTTATTAAAGATATTAAATTATCAGTTTTATTTTTATTGTAATGCCTTGCATAAAGTGAGGGCAAAATGCTAAAATTGAAATTTTTCTACAGTATCCTAAAAATTTGTAAACAAATTTAATTCCAAGCTTAAGAGCTATTTGCAGCTGATAAAACATGGCCTCTTTTTCAACCTATTCTGGATAAAAAAATCTTGTCTAAGGTGTTTTTCGTGTAGTAAATATTTTAAAAAATAAATTTAGGTGTGTATCCAGGAAAGACCTCCACACAAATGTGATGCTGTCACTTCCATTCAATTTGGTCAACTGTGAAAGCCCATTCATTCTGAGCATGAAAATCAAAGACAAAAAAATAAGTACAAGTTTTATTCAGCTACTTTATAAATCTCCTTTACTTTTCAAGGTACAGGTTTCAGAATAAGAATTCCAACATGTCATTGTACAATACAGTATAAGAAAACTAAATACAATATTGCTGTCCCACTATTCAAGAGAAAATCTTGGTTTTTATCTTTGAGATCACTATACTCAGCTTTGTCTTGGGTCTTTATTATAAGAAATTTAGCCTTATTTATTTTTTTTCCCAAATAGCCATTTTAATATGTTTACTTTATAATTTATTCTTATCTATATCCTGTCAAACCCAAACAAAAATAAATTGGAGGAATATAAAGAACATATCATATCATTTTACAACCTACTTTTGTGCTTAACACAAATTATGAATATGTTTTATATATATAAGTGCTTTTTACACTATAAATCCATAATTTAGAAATTTCAAAGAGAAAAACCTGTTGTTTTAAATAAGGGAAAAAATAATTTTGTTATCACTATCCTATTAAACTACTAGTAAAAGTTAATCTCAGGCAGTGTTCTGATAATGTTTCTGTTCCCTTTAACTTGTTTGGATAGTGTGTCCTCACAATATTTCTTCTTATATTCTTTAAGCCTTTGTCAACTTAAAATGGAAAAGCTGAAGCTTTCAATGTATTCATTATACATTGTTTTCAGGATTTTCAAAAGAAAAATCATCACTATTAGTATAATCCATTTCAATAAAATATTTAGGTGGACAAAAAGTTTTTAAGCATCAATATTTGATTAAGTTCCAGTGAATATAATTTATGAATAATTTCTTCTGCATGCCCAGACACCAGTGTCTGGTATTAAAGTCCCACACATTCAATTTGTCATGAAGCACAGTAGACTGAGTTTTTAGCTGTTATAGTGTGTGTATGTGTTTTTTTTTAATTTATTTTATTTTTATTTTTTCCCTATTGCCCTCCCCACCCCCCAGTACATACCCACACCTGCCACCCCCTACCACGCCCCCCCCATTGCCCTGTATTCACTGGCTATGCCTACACACATGCATACAAGTCCTTTGGTTGATCTCCTACAGGCCCCTCCCCCCAACCTCCCCTGCCTTCCCACTGTAGCATGACAGTCTGTTCATTGCTTCTTTGCCTCTGCATCTGCTTCCTCCCAACCCCCTGATTCTTGTCTTTAAAAACATCTTGAGCCTATAAGCTAGAAATAAACCCACAAGAGCAAAATAAAAATGTTTGAGTCCCAATTTCAATGTCTGATAGCTTTGAATCCCAGTTTCAATGTCAAATAGTTCCTTATGTGTACACATCATCAATGGTATCTAGATAGTGGACAAATGGTGGCAATGCCGGTCTGACCCTCTCTGGTTTGGTCCTAGGCATCCTGTAGCGATGCACTGCTGCTGACTGCTCACATGGCAAGGCGTCTTCCGAGTCTTCCATCTCTGGACTGTTTCTCCTCTTGTCTTCGTGGTTGGCGCAGACCTGTCAGTTCCTCTCTGTTGCAGGAGTTCACTTGGTCTTGGAGTTGTTTTCTGAAAGTATATAAACATATTCTCAACCAAGAGTTAATAAAGGAATTTCTTCTATAAAATTGACTTGAGGTCCTTTTTATTTTTGCCTACTCCCTTTTTCTTTGGCTTATTTTGACATGGTGTGTGTGTGTTTTAATAAAAAGGTTAGCTACCTATTACTTTATCAACAGAATAGCAAAAGTTGTGTATATATTCATGAATTTGTATAATATACTAGAGGCCCACTGCATGAAATTCGTTATGGAAGGGGCGTTCCTCAGGCCAGCCTGCACTTTCTCTAATCTGGAACTCTTTGGGGGATGTCCAACTGCTAGTTGGGATTGGGCCTAAACCGCCAGTCAAACATTCTTCTCACAATCTAGGACAACTGGCTCCTGCCTCCCTGACTGTCTTATCATCCCTAACCTCTTTGTTTGCCTGCATGATCACCCCTAACCTTTCTACCTGCCTGCCTGATATCCCCTACCTGCCTCTGCTTGCCTGATTACCCCCTAACTATCGTGTCCTGCCAACCTTATCTCACCTCCAACTGCCATCCTCTGCCAGCCTGATCTCGCCCCCAACCACCTCTGCTGATGGCCTGATCACCCTAATTGCCTCTACCTTAGCCCCTACGACCATGGTTTTGTCTGGAAAAAAGTCAGACATCTAGAAGATGGCCAGTCAACCCAGTCTAATTAGCATATTACCCTTTTATTAGTGTTGATAGATTATATAGGATAGGATTGTTTAAATGGGGAGGGGAGAGGCTTTTTCAGCAGGAAGAGATGCTCTTGGCAGACAAAAATGCATAATTCCTATATCTGGAGTGAGAGCCAGCCATATGCACTATCCTGCCAAACCGGTCATTAAAAAATTGAATCACTTTCTTAAACCTTATACCAAATAGCTGTTGCCCTTAAATTGCCTCCTAGGTCCCCAACTTGAGTTCTGCCTTTAACCATCACCCAGAATAGGTTCTGTTTGGTCATTTTTATGCCAGTCAGTATCAAAAGCTCTGCCTCCTAGGTAACCATTGGCTCCTCATAATTCACTCAGATTTGGTTCTGATTGGTCAGTTTCTATGCTAGTCAGCATCTCCGGGCCTATCTCCAGGCCTGATCATAGATGTGGGGCTGATCAGCAGTCACCCCAGGCTGCTGGCCAGTTAACTGTTGACCTCTGGGAGAGAGAGAGAGGCCCGCCAGCAGCTGCTGCTGATGATGATCAGCCCCACCTCTCTCTCTTTGAGAGGTCAGCAGTTCAGCCCACTCAACTACTGCACACACAGCCTGGCATTGGTTCGAGTCTTCAACCATTTTGGATGTTACTACATTGACTGGATGCTTATATATATGGATTGGTTGAGCACATAGTATTGTCATTTTTGGAACATAGAGTATGTGGCAAATCTGACTAAGTTGCAGAATTGTTGAAAACATGAAACCTTCAGAAAAATGTAAGTAAGTTATATCATACAGAATGGCTTTTATTTTGGTAGGAAGGAGCAGGCAGTAATAGAATAATATCACAGTAGAGAAATAGGCAGAAGCTGTATTTTGAATGATCTACTATTGCATAAAAAGGCTATCTTATAAGATAGGTAGTTCTTTATCCTTATAGGTTCAGAGTTCCTGTGAGTATAGTAATAGAGGTTATACAATTAAAGAATTGTACATTATAAAGCACTAGTAGTAGTGAAAATTTACTGAATGCCCAGCACATGGAAAAATCTCGTTCAGTCATTACAGCAATATTATTAGCTTACTACTGCTATGATTTATAGGTAAGTAAACCAAGGTGTGAAGCAGGTAAGATATTTGCCAGCATTTGGATAATACCAATTTCAATTCACAGTGTTCTTGTTTACAAAGAATCTCTATTAACTAACAATGATGTAACTTATCATTTCTTAAAAAGGCTCATGCACACCATGGCCACAAAATATTACATTTCATTTTTGAGGTGTTATTACTTGCTAACATTCCACATAAGCCTATAGATGGTTTAAGAATTGCATTAAAAAAAAAAGTTAAAGTAATGCAATGAGATTCATATGTTAGGTCAACTCCTTTTTTTTTTCTTTTTTTTTTAAATTAAGGTGTTACATGTATACATCATATCTTCCCATTGCCGTCCCCCCTCCCAGGCATACCCTAACCCCCTAGTGTCTTGTGTTCATTGGTTATGCTGATATGCATGCATACAAGTCCTTTGGTTGATCTCTTATCTACCCCACCTCTCCTTAAAATTCCTGCTGTAATTTGACAGTCTTTTTGATGCTTTACTGCCTCTGTATCTATCCTTTTGTTAATCAGTTTATAATGTTCTTTATTATCCACAAATGAGTGAGATCATGTGGTGTTTCTCCTTCATTGACTGGCTTATTTCACTTAGGATAAGGCTCTCCAGTTCCATCCAGATTGATGCAATTGGTAAGAATTCCTTCTTTTTTATGACAGCAAGGTCAACTTCTTAAGTAGTTGAATGTTGATTGTAAATAAGCCTAAAATCAGTCATTGTGTGCATTACTACTTAGACATGATTGAGCTAATGTATTTGGTTCATGGCAGTTGCCATTTTTTAGGTAATGTTTTAGCCATTATTCTCTTTAAAAACTTTCTGGATAGTACTAACATTTTCAATTGTCTAAAAATATTGTCAGTATATTATATAGTAAAAAAAGTTTGTATACAATCATAACTAGGATCATTGAACCACAATTTAACTTTATAAATAAACTAAAGGCCTAGTGCATGGATTTGTGCACTGGTGGGGTCCCTTAGCCTGGCCTGCACCTTCTCACAATCCCAGACTTTTAGGGGGATGTTGAACTGTCAGTTTCAGCCAGAATATGTGCTCTGGGCCTCTAGTGTTCAAATAAAATCTTTGGTTAATCTCTCCCCACCCTCCTCACTTCCCCCTTCCCTCTGAGATTCATGAGTCTGTTCCATGTTCCATATGTCCCCTGGTGGTCATTGCATGTCATAGCTACTGGTGGAACAGTTGAATGGTCAATTAAGCTTTTATATATATAGATATTTCAGGTTAGAGGGAAATACACTGTGTGGCCAGATTATTATGATCTCTGAATGCATAATAATCTAACCACTATATATATATATATCCATGCAGGCC